>NW_024121377.1:755227-932727 GCF_016745375.1 Pimephales promelas | reverse complement strand
AATCCAAAGCAGGGATCGTGATGGAGGGCCAAGAGCATGCTGGGATACTGGAGCAACAGGCCAAGCTGAAAGTCATCCCAGGCTGTTGGAAGTGTGTGTGAAGAAAAACCTCCATCTGCTGAGGAGATGTGGACGCGCGTTTGGCAGCGATACACTACCACAGCTCTTCAAGAACCAGCGTGACACACACACACACACACACACACACACAGGGGTGTAAATCACGCTTGTCTGTCTGGTAGTCTGATGGACGAGTGTGAGTTTGGCACTGTGCATTATCTATCAATAACAATTAAAATCTCCCTTTCTTGATATTTTGTCCACTTCGATAATTTCCACTGAAAAATATTTTGTATTTATACAATAATAATGATAATACTGATAATATAAGGTCCTAAAAAATTTTTCCACACAAAAATATGATCGCTTATATTTTGGCCTGAACAGTTCTTGATAGTTTAATGAGATTCACACAAATGACTTGATTGTAATTGTGCCTTTAATAATGATTTAGTTCTGCGATGTGCCAAAGGCTCTGCTCTTCACAGCCTAATGAGAACTGTGATATAAATCTGATCTACATTTCACAGCCTCAAAGACACACAAGAAACGTCGTTTCACAACGAGCTGCTTTGGTGTGACGATCAATATTTAAAATCACTCTGGACTGACGAACTGATTCTGGAAAGTTGAGGATTAAACACTGAACGAACACTCGCTCCTGCCACAGAAGATCACCGCTCTTTCACAATAAGGCAAACACACACACACACACACACTCACTCAAACACAAATTCTCCTCTTCTCTAGTTTGCTTCATAATAGTTGACAAATTTACCTGGCATTAAATTATGCACTGTAAAAAATGATGGTGATTTTAACAGTAAAAGACTGTAAAAATGCTGCAGTGAAAAACTGTTAATTAACAGAACCTTTCCTTACTATATACGGTAAATAACTGTGATAGATCTTATGGTAAATTTCATGTAATTTTACTGTAAAATACTGTATTTAAAGTGAAAATGAACAACTCGTCGTATAATTTACAGGGAAAAAACGTAAATTGACATTCCCACAATCCCCTGCATGAGTGACACTCCACACTTGATGCATTTTTGTTGAAATAACTTGTTTCTTCATAGTTTGCTTTGTCTTTTTTTAATCAGTTAGGTACATTAGGGTTTTATGTGACATTTAATTAATGTTTATTGCCTTTTTAAAATTTCATGTGTGTTACCGTGACGGTGTTTAATGTTTGAGTGAACGACACTGTGCCGCTTCTATACGTTAATATTAAGTTTCTTGTGGAAGAGCTGCATGTGATGAGTTTCCATATATCATGTGACTCTTATTACTGCTGTGATTGATGGATATTACAATGACATAAAACAGATATTAACACTTCAAATGGTCGATAATTTACCAGTATATCAGATAATTAAATACAGTTTATTTCCGTAATTTTAAGTTAAGCCTGTAAAACCTTATTACCGTAAATTATTGCTATCGTATTTTATACGGTAAATTTCTGGCAACCACAGCTGCCGGTATTTTACCGTAAATTGAACACTTTTTTTTTTTACAGTGTGATTATTGTCGATGCCCTGATGAATTGCTTAAGAAGATCTTCAAGAATCTTCTAAACACATGTGTTATTGCTATTTTACAGTTTTTCCCAATTGCTAACACACAATTTTGCAAACTAGTCTGGTTTTACACAATTCACAAAACCACACACCCAAACTGCAAAACACCTCATATATCCTGCAAAATGAAGCACTGCAACCGAAACTACACATAGCATTATCAAAATCAAACTTTTGCATGAACTTTTGCATTTGATTTCATATTACCAGATTTTTGCCTAAACAACTACACACTATAATGAAAAGCACTCATATCTTTAGTATGCTTTGCCATAATACTAAAATATGTATCAGATTGTTCACATGCACAGAAATATTTGCAGATACACACATGCTGTTGAAACTTCATTTTACAGTAATGTATTTTTTCACTACAGTAAACAAGTCAGTGCAACATATTTACATGGGACTGAAAAACAAAAATACTTACAAAAAGCAGTAAACTGAAAAAGAAACTTCCAGAAAATATATCACGGTAAAAAAAAAAAGTGTCAAGAAAAATATTTTTTTATAGTTTTATAGTTTTTATAGTGCTTACATCCTGATTGAAGTGTTAACAATTAACCATCGAGGCACATGTAATTGGCCAATTAGTGTCATTTTGAATGGTAGTGTTTAGAAATGGCAAACATGTGACTTTATGTCAGATTGTTGTGTCTTATGCAGAGAACTGTGTTCAAAGTGGCATTTTGAAATGCAAAATGTGTTTAGAGTTTTGGAAACTTGAGAAGAAGTCCGTTTAAAGAATTGAGCTGTGCGTCTCATTTTAGTGTGTTAGCAACTGGAGAAAACTGTAAGATGAAAGTATTCAAAGCTTTTTCTTTTCTTTACCTCTAACGATGATGGTAGTGGATTTCTTGGCCGGGTTTCCCACGTTGTTGCTGGCGACGCACCCGTAGACCCCGGCGTCCTCGGAGGTGATGGCGGGAAGCGTGAGGGTCCCGTCCTTCATCAGGCTCTTCTCCGGCAGAGATCCGGCACTGCTGGTCCAGGTGAGGGTCGGCTCCGGCTCTCCTCCGGTGCTGATGCACACCAGAGACACCGTCTGCCCCGGGTTCACCACGATCGGGTCCTCCACCAGCAGCTTGATGGAGGCCGGAGCTGCAGAGCGGCATGGGAACTCGGTTCAGAAGTAATATCAGCTGTAATTTACTTCTGAATGCTGTTCACGGTCAGGGACTATTTTTTCCAGCGGAAGGAAGGCTTTTAGCGATTTTACGTCATTAAAGTTGCACTAATACATATTTTTTGGCTTTAATATTTGCATTGTGTGGTAACTAGGGCTGGGTAATAAATATCGATTTCTCGATATTAATCGATTCTCATTTTTACGAACCGATATCGATTCTTAAATCTCAAGGATCGATTAGTCATCCTGTTTCATTTGAATGAATGGATCATTGTATCGCGGCTGCGCGCATCCAAAAAAATCGTAATAATCTTTGTCATTTGTTACTATTGATATGAAACAAAGTCTCAATTTTCAAATCACGTCCATTTTCTTTAGAAATTCAAAAACATAAATAGCGTTTTGTCGCTGTGGCGTGAGATCGCTCTGGAGAAGCAGCAGCGCTGATCTCTCTTCCGGCTTAATAATACCAGTCACAGCGCCAAATAAACATGAATGAGCATCTGAAAGTGTGTTAAAGATAGAGGACAACTTATCCAAATCAATATCATATCACATTGATTCGCTCAATCAGCGTTTCAACCGAGGAAAGACGTCAGTTAAACAGCTCGTAATCAATGTATCGTCATATTTACCTCAGAAAACCCACATAAACTCGTTAGTCAGCTAGAAAAAATAACTCTAGAGAGGAGCATTTTGCTAAATATATACACCATATTACATATGCATTATAATCTTAATGTTCTTCAATATTTAATGCATATTTGAATAAATCTGCCAAGTTTTTATGACAGCCACCGTTTAAATGTTCATATTTCATATAATCTTCTTATTATAAAAATAAATAAAAGTGTAATTTAAGTGTTTGTATAGCTACAAAACAGTTCATTATTACCCTCATATTAGGCTAATGAAGCCTATAGGCTACAACTAGACTCCCATAGTTTACAGCATTAGTTAAGAGATTTGATTTCCTTGAGAAAAGCGGCCATTTATTGTAACTGATATCCAAAATAATCAATACTGAATCGAATTGTAGTCGAAATCGAATCGGATTGCAAGCTTTTTGAATCGAAATCGAATAGAATTGTGAAATTTGTGTCCGTGTTATAAAAGCTATAAGGCGCTCGAGGCTATGTTGAATAAGTCACGTCTGACTCCGCTTCACGTTGTGCCTAACAACGCCCTTCAGTCACGATGCAGCACTATCCTCGAGTACGTTAATGCTCGTTACTTCACTGTGAGTATATCGGCTCACCTGTTTTATTGGTCAGTCTGAAGACGACTTTACGGTCAGCGATGCCGCACACGTTTCGTACGGAGGCGATGCAGCTGTAGTTGGCGTAGTCCTTGGGTCTCAGGTTCTTCAACTTCAGGATCTTCGTTTCCCCCTGGAGCTCAGAGCGAGAGACAGAGAGAAATGTGTGCAAATGTGTGCTTCAATGCGGCACAACCGGAATCTGGAAACTGGAAGTATAGATTATTAACCACGTCCACACTGTAAAAAAAAATATTGTTGGTTTAACTTAAAAAAGTTAGTAACCTGGTTGCCTTAAAATTTTAAGTTGATTGAACTGGAAAAAGTGAGTTAATACAATGAAGGAGATTAATTTAACCAACAGAAACTCAAAATAATAAGTTATCTCAACTAAATAAATGATTATAAAGTTGATTTGACAAAAGAAATTATGTTGTGATAACAAATCTTGAAAATATTTTTTACAGTGCATATTTTCAAATTTCCAAAGCCTGATGCAAAAGTTTATCATAACATGATAAGTATCGAATCGTGACGTGAGTGTATCGTTACACCGCTAAGAGGCACAATTAACATTTTTATGCTTTTACTTTCAGTTTTAGTTATCTACAATAACCAGTTTCGATTCATTTGAACTATTTGAACATTGCTCGTTCCGCAGCCATATTTAAATAATGTTCATTTTTTTAACAGACAAAATTTTCACAATGAACACAACCATGATGATTATAAGCAATCTGAATGAATGCATTTTAAAAACATGATTATTTCAATCAAATAGATGCAAATGATAAACCAAGCAATGTTTCTGACCTTGTCTGACAAATATGCATCATGTTAAGTTTATTTTGTTTATGCTAAAACTGTCAAGTCAAGTCAAATATATTTATGTAGTGCTTTTCACAATACAGATTGTCTCAAAGCTGCTTCACAGTATCAATCAAGACAACTTAACAGTGTTTGTTTACTCATGAAAAAGACAATCAAGTTTGGTAGAGCTGATCAATGGTATGATGGGTCATTTAATTTGAATATCCCCAACTGAGATCCGAAAAACGCCATCAAGTGACCCGATGGAGAAAAAAAAAAACCTTGGGAGAACCCAGGCTCAGTCGGGGGCCAGTTCTCCTCTGGCGTTTATGAACTAGAGGCCACATTTACAGTAACTGTAAGATAAAAAAAATGTATCTTAAAAAAAAAATATCTTAAAAAAAATTATCTAAAACTGTGCAATACAAACTGTAAATGCATGTGTTTTGAGTGGGTTTACTCAATAAAAATGCCAGCAACTAAATCCTACTATACAAAACAAAAAACACGGTGCATGAAGGACATGCGTCAGCATTATATGATAAGGCATCATCGCCGACAGCTTTCATCAGCGCCGCGAGTTCATCATCTGCTGTATCTCATTACCGTCGCACTGCAAATCCATTCACTGCGTCGCTCATTTCAAAGACTACCTTTGGAATTTTAATATGCGGAAACGATAAATGCGTCGGCGGCTCCTTATCGTGTTTCTCCACTGCCATTCGGCACCGAAACACCGGGGGTCTTCAGGCCCGTCGGTCCCGAGCGCTTGTAAAGCATCTTCCCATCCCAGAGAAACAGAGCGCCGGCTTTGATGTGGCGTCCCACTCATCACCGTAGATTATAATATCAGACAGACAGAGTCCTCACAACTAAGAGCTTCCCTGGCTTTCATATTCCGACGATCGTTCACCCTCTCCCCAAACGTAATTTCATCACGCGGACTGTGTGTATGTCACCTCCTCGCCTGCGTCTGGCTGATAGCGTTCTCGCCGCTCGCCTGTCAAGATCCTGATGGGAAACCAATTGGAATAAAAATCCACAAACGAGATCAGAGAGACAGAAAGAATGAGTGTGTCTAAATGGGAGAAGTGTGTGTGTGTGTGTGTGTGTGTGTGTGCTGAAGAATGAGAGCTCTATCATTGAACTTTGACGTTTGTGTGTTTGATTATTATACGCTTATATTTGCAATTCTAAGAAGAAAAAGTTCCATATGGTTTCATTTGATGGATTTAGTTTCTTGTTTTAACCTGTTAACTGTCACCCCCCCTTTTTTGAATAGACATGAAAATGCACATTTCGAACTTAAATGGTTGTAATTCAAGAATGCTTTGGAATATAGACATGATTGGTCTTGTTTTAAAGAAGACATTTGGCAGATTTTTGTAGAAGTGAAATAAATTAAGAAAGTGAAACAGACAAAAAGTTATAGAAGTTTGAGTTTATGGAAATGTACAATGTAAAAATATTAATTATTCATATTTTACATAAAATATATATTTTCAAAACCTGGGCTACTCTAAAACGGCAGAAAGATCAAAGCCAAAAATCTGAACAAGTTGTGTTTCAAATTTTAGGTTGATATCTCAAAAAATGAGCTTTCAGTAAGATTTAGTTTGAGCGCAGTACCGAACGCTTCCACTAGGGCACAATCAGACTCCATTACTGCCCATATAAGGGCGCCTGCATTTCCATTCGTGTTTTGAGTGATGTGAACCATTATTTTCACAATTTTCATACAATTTCTGAAGTAGAGATCCTATTCAGAAGTAGCATGGGAAGTTTGGATTCAGATTTTGAAATGAATTGAACCTCTAAGAAACACATACAAAGAACACGCATGTAAGTCATAGCTAGCTGCCACGCCACAAATGGTGAATTTATTATTTTTTTCTTGATATTTCAAACTTTTCAGACCTTTTTTTTTTTTTCAAAATTGAATGGATTCTATCTTTTGAACTTTTGGCATGAAAACAAACTGAGGTTTCTACCATTTTTTCATGATTTTTCATGTTTACTGCTATTTTAAAATAAAGGTCTGAACACGCCTTATGAGTATGAAAATATTCTTGTTGCATATTGATAAATTATGGCTCCGCTGTAATATATTTTGAAAATCACTCACCAAATATGGAAACTAGAGATTGTAAGCTTTCAAATGATATATAGTTTGTCAATATTATTTAAGGTATTTACTAAGATATTATTGTTTTAAAAATATAGTGGCAAACGTCCCACCTGTGAGACGGTGACAGTTAAATCAAATTGCAAACAGCTCGTAGACATACTTTATGAAACAATTATTTAAAACATTTGTCTTTATATAGAACATGTTTGGCATAAAGTGTTCTTTAAAAATGAAGTCAAGAACCCTAGAGTTAAATATAGAACCTTTTAATAACACTTGATTTTGGATTTTTGAATTTTTCTTAAATTTCCCTTGGGATAAATAAAGTATCAAACAAACACATTTTTAGTCCACTTTAGATATTCTACTATAACTACATAATTAATATCACTTTATTTTGACATTTTGAGCTACCTTTGCAACTCAATTAACCATCCACTAATACTGTAATGAGAGTTAGTTGACATGTAGTTGTAGTCACAGTTCTGTGCTATCAAAAATAAAGGGCGTTTTTAAAGATGTACTGAATATAAACAGAAGATAACGACCCAGCTGACACGAACGTTCTGGCAAAAGTTATGAACAAACATTATCAGAAGAATGATCTGGTCTATTATTTCTACATGTTTTTCTGAAACATTGTATCTGGATGTTTAAGATTTTTTAAATGTAGCGGAATGTTTCGGAATGTTCAGAGAACGTTTGAAAGTAACATTATGCAAAATAGAATGTTCAAAAAAATAAAAAACAAATGGATGTTTGAAGACTCACAGAAGTGTAAGAAATAAAGATTTCAGGCGTTGTGAGTGAGACTGGATCTGCGGATTCTCTCGTCCCGTGACACACACACACACACACACACACACACAGAGCGAGCGAGACTATAGCTGTTCCCATGACATCTCCAGCGGAAACAACACCAGCTCCTGACGGCTTCCACTGACACACACACTCTCGCGCCGGCCTGACGTGTGTGTGAAACGCTGCGAGATGTTTAGTGCCAAAGCAAGGCGGATCTGAAGTGTTGAAGAGCTAATGACCTCACATACTGATAATACACTTCATTCAACTGTCTTCACCAACGCTCATCAAAAATACAGTAACAACAGTGAAATATTATTACAATCATCAGTTTTCTATGTGAATATCCAGTAAAGTGTCATTTATTCCTGAATTTATCATCATTACTCCAGTCTTCAGTGTCACATGATCCTTCGCAAATCACTCTAATATGAGGATCTGATGATCAAGACAAATTTATGATTATTAACAGTGTTCAAAACTTTTGTGGAAACCATCGTACGTTTAATTTTTCATGATTCGTAGATGAAGGGAAAGTAAAAATGGTGGTCTGCTTTGATACCGTACAATGATCATATCACATATTCAAGGACTTCAATATCATTTACATGAATTAATTTAGGAGATATACTGTATTACCAATGTAAGAACATGATATTCTCCGTCCATATGTATTTTCTTGTTTTCAAGTTTCCAGGTCAGAATCTTGTTTTCCCTTTAAATGAAAAATGTTCTGGCCCCGAGCAAAAACTCAGGCTTAATATCTGAATATGTTGCTTCTCCAGTAAATGCATCTTGATTTAAGCATGTTCACAAGCTCGCACTGGAAAACAACAGTATTACTTTCAGCAAGGGCTGTACCACCCCATAGTTGGGTTACTCATTGGGTTAACATTATTAAGTGAGCAGAATGGTACAATGCAAAAAAAATAAAAAAGATTTTCTAGTTTCCAGGTCCGAATCTTGTTTTCACTTTGAATTAACATTCGTTTTATGACCAAACTCACTTCATTTTGATACATTTCTTCATGTTGCTTCTCCAGCAAAAGGATCTTGATTCTTGATTTAAAGGGTTAGTTCATCCAAAAATGAAAATGATGTCATTAATGACTCGTCCCAAGCATCCAAAAATAAGAAAAACTCTGACTTTATTCAGCATTGTATTTTCTTCCTGACAATTCTGTTTTCTTATCGTCTTTCGTCAGCAGCGCCACAACACAACACAATCCTGAATAAAGTCTTTTGTTATTTTTGGACCAAAATGTATTTTCGATGCTTCAAAACATTGTACCTAACCCACTGATGTCACATGACTACTTTAATGATGTCTTTATTTCCTTTCTGGACAAGGATAGTATACCGACCGTACACATATTTCCGAATGGAGGGACCGAAAGCTCTCGGACTAAATCTAAAATATCTTAAACGGTGTTCTGAAGATAAACGGGCTTGGGACGACATCATTTTCATTTTTGGGTGAACTATCCCTTTAACTCATGTTCATTTCCACTGGCTCTCAGCAAGGGTTTCATTCTTACCTGGGTGAAGAAGGGCTCGTAGATCTCCACGCCTTTATCGGAGCCCTGCGAGAGCACGTCGCGGCCGCGGCTCCAGCTGTAGCGGATGGGCGGGTTTGAGTTAGCGACGCAGCGCAGGAACACCGTCCGCTCGTAGTAGAACTGCTCCTTCGCCTCCCCGATGCTCTGATGCACCGTCACCACCGGCTCGTCCAGATCTGCGTGTGACACATACATCTCAATGCACATTTACTATTTCGGACAACACAAGACCCAAATGAAATCAAATGGGAAAATTCAATATGTTGCAACATAGCGAAAGAATAAACAAAAGTATTATAACAATAATTTCAATGTGTTTGAAAAGGAGCGGGATGAAGCAGAAGCTTTTTTCTGACACTAAAATCTGTGTATATGTTTGTTTCTGGTGTGTGTGTGTCACTTGGCGCACTTTTTGGTAAATGGTAAATCCCTTAAAACTCACAAAAACAACATTTTGGACCCTTCTCAATACTGAATAAATAAATAATTAAAGTCCCCATGTAGTCAATCATTTTATCCCTTAAAATTCCTTGAATGTAACTCGACACCCTCGCCTCATTTAGTATGCGTGGTTCTATGAATATGCAAATGAGCCCCGCCCACACTCCCTCACTCAGAGATCCACTGGTTGTCGATCACACGTTGATCTGATTGGTTTGTGACGTCAGAAACACCAGCGATTTCAAAGCGTGTTTTTGAGACTGTCTTTTGTTTTAAGGAGGAAATACTCAGCAATGCTGTCCACTTATTAACTTACACACGGTGTGTGTTAAAGCGCATTAAACACACCACATTACAAGCGTGATTTTCAGCACAGCGCCACATCTGTACGCTTGTGAATCTCCTGGATAAAGATTTCCTGCGCTGTCACCGAGAGTGAAACACTGCCCCTGACGACATCACTTCCTCTCCGGGTTTGCTCTATTTATACGTTCCTCTGGAGGACAGACCGACGCTGTTGATCAATGAGCAGACAGAGCGATCCTTCACACACACCAGCGTTAGCACACGGCCATTCCCACCGGACACAGGGTCTCTCTTACTGTTCTCGAGGCTTAAAGGACATCTCAGGTGGATTTATCAGAGTTGAAATGTTTCTTCTAGACAAAATGAGGAGCCTAAATAAGCATCAAAATATGAGGAAAATAATTTAGAAACCTTATATTTTCTTTGATTAACACTAAAGTGGGCTTATTAGGCTGCTGTCACTTTAAGATCTAACGCACACACACAAGGATCTCACACACATCCCATTTTCTGATAACTCTTTACATTTAAGAGTTTGTTTACCCTTTAAGAGTGTGTTTGCGAGGATAATACGGACATTTTGACAAAATGTCCGACAAAATGTTTTGATAAAATGTCCGACAAAACGGACATTTTGGCTTAATTGCGTGTTTTTGCTTTTTTAAGAGCTGTCTTTCTGTGCACACAAGCGTGTGTGTGTGTGTGTGTGTGTGTGCATGTGAGTGTGTATACACATACATAAATCTTTTTTCGAGTTCAACGAACAAAATGAACGAATTGACTCGGAAAAAGATTCGTTCATTTTGATGAACGAGTTTGAGCTTATAAAACTTAAACTTTGTTATTTATTTATTAAATGAGCGATCGTTTTGCTTGATAAGACCCTTATTCATCGTCTGGAATCATTTAAAGCCCTTTGAACAGTTTGCACTGAAACTGTCTTTTGGACCTTGAACCGTTTGGTCCCCATTGAAGTCCATTATATGGAGAAAATCCTGGAATGTTTTCATCAAAAACCTTCATTTCTTTTCAACTGAAGAAAGAAAGACATGGACATCTTGGATGACACGGGGGCGAGTAAATTATCAGCTAAAGTTTTTTTTAAAAGTGAACTACTCCTTTAAGTTAAAATACTTGCCAAGCATATCATGAATGAATTTTCTCAAGGGCACCTCAGTCATATAGACAGATGTACAGAGAGAGAGAGGAAGATTACTGGAAATATCTTGATTTATAGATATGCTTCATGGTTCTCCTGAATCCACTAGAGAGGACAAAAGACCCAGATGAGACAAACAATAGCGAGTGGATGGCACTCGTGTGGAGAGCGGCTCAGATCGAGCATGAGGACAGAGATCTGTAGAGGAGCCGCGCTGCCCACATCTGGACGAGACATTATTAAGATAATAAAGAGATTACAGTACGCGTGATTCTTCTGTGAGATCGGTGTTTAACACGGACAGATTTACTGGTTCTCGTGCGTGAAATCCAAATGACGCATCGTTTTACTTACTATTAATACTTTAAAGACATGCATTTGCATAACGGCTGAGTTGCTTAGTGTGAAGTGCGATATTTTCATCATGAACTCCAGCGAGTTTGACCAGCCATCATGGGTCTGAATCCAAACTGATTACAGCTGACCTTTACATCCCGTAACGACACTAATAACATCCTCGACTTATACCATTAAGATATACAGAGCAGATTTTAGTGTCCTCTCGCGTGCCGAAGGCCCGAACGTAATCAGAGAGTGGACGCCGCCACCTTGAATGCTGATTCCTCACTTTCATTAAGACATGTTCTGCACCGCAGGCCCTTAATCAAAATCTAGAGGCGGTCAATACTTCATCCAGGATCCATTATCGCATCGCAGGTCGGAGCAATTACCTCCACGGAGACGGCTACACGCGCACGATGAAGCGATGGAGTCGGAGCAGATTGTTTTAAATAAATACACTGATTCATTACACCGATGTGCCTCCAATTCACAGCCTGTCTGCCATTTTTGTTTCAGTCGGAATGAAGGTTTGTTCGATTATGCAACTCGATCTGAGAGTTAAATCTTCTTCACTGCGACTGTTTTGAGGTCTAAAATTAATTGTTTTTGTGCATTATTAATAATAGAGACATTCGTGTTAAAATATATAATTAGCAGCTGTATTCAAAGTCAGCCACATGTGCTTTTTGACCACTGAAAATGGGTTTAATTTACTCGTAGAGCCACATTTAGACCCTCATATCTCTGGGATTGAATCATATTAGGCCTTAAAAATGGAGATAGCAAGAGACAAGTTTGTTGACAACCAGAATCTAAAAGGATATTAAGATATCTTTAATACTTCTTGAGTTATAGCCATGCAAACTTTGGAAAAAGAACATGTTTGGCTCTCAGAACATTATTTGTTGTTCAGTTATTCCTCTTTAAAAGACAAAAGTATCAGCTGTATGGAGTCACCCACATGTGGTTTTTTGACCTGAAAATGGGTAAAATTCAACAATTTACTCATGGAGCCACCTTGAGATCCTCATATCTCTGGAATTGAACCATATTGGGCATTAAAATTGGGGATACCAAGAGAAATGTTTGTTAAGAACCAAAATCTAAAAGGATGTTGAGATAATATTAATCGTTCTTGAGTTATAGCCATGCAAACTTTGGAAAAAGAACATGTTTGGCTCTCAGAACATTATTTGTTGTTCAGTTATTCCTCTTTAAAAGACAAAAGTATCAGCTGTATGCAGTCACACACATTTTGTTCTTGACCACTGAAAATGGGTAAAATTCAACAATTTACTCATGGAGTCAGATTGAGATCTCCATATCTCCGAGATTGAATCATATAGGGCATTAAAAATGGAGATACCAAGAGAACAGTTTGTTGAGAACCAGAATCTAAAAGGATATTAACATATCTTTAATTCTTCTTGAGTTATAGACGTGCAAACTTTGGAAAATGAATACATTTGTCACCTTAGACAGATCCGTTCTAGAGGGAAACGATATATTTCTAGTTTCGACATTATTTGTTCCTCTTTAAAAGACAGTAGCAGTGGTTGGAAAGTGACTTGCGTTTGGTTTTTGACCACTGAAAACGTGAACAATTTACTCATGGAGCCACCTTGAGATCCTCATATCTCTGGAATTGAACCATATTGGGCATTCAAATTGGGGATACCAAGAGAAATGTTTGTTAAGAACCAAAATCTAAAAGGATGTTGAGATATTATTAATCGTTCTTGAGTTACAGCCATGCAAACTTTAAAAAAAGTGCTTTTTCACATTTTTGAACTGTCACAATTGGCATATGCAACAAGCATTGAGTAAGTCAGCAGATTTCACTAACAAACCTAAATATCTATGTGAAAATAATGGAATAATGAAATCTTTCTAAAGTAATTTTCCCCTCCTGTAATTTTGAAATTTTTCATTTTGACCCCCATTACTCTATAAATATTAATCCGTGGCATTTAATATTTGGGCTTTTTCGACCTATAATGGAAGCTAGCTGATTTTCCTACTATTTTTACACAAATGTCATCCGGGTCTCCGGTGTCGCGTGTAATCCAGTCAGGACACTGATTAGTGTCGGCCGGTCGGGGTGAATTTAATTCCAGCGCTGTAACCGACGGCGTGATAGGCCTGATGGGTGTTTGGTCTATAGATTACAGCAGGAGATCGCTGTGCGTTTGATTAAACTCACAGTCAGCGCTGTCACTGTTGTGATGGCATCTAACGGAGAGATAGTGAAGAGAAACGCTCGATTCTTTCCCTCCGCGTGCTTATTAAGGCCTCGTGCTGCTTCTTTCACAGCAGTCTGTGAGGTCTCGTACCT
Organism: Pimephales promelas; assembly: GCF_016745375.1. Next base: position 918,813 of record NW_024121377.1, on the reverse strand, counting down.
TTAACATGGATTAAACTAAAGAGGGTTGCAGTGTCTGCAGTTTTGATCCTCCATATACTTATATCACGTATTCATCAAGGACACATTAAATTTAACAAAGTGTCAAAAAGGAAATATACTGTAAGATTCTATTACTACTAATGCTGTTCTTTTGAACTTTCTATTCATCAAAGAATCCTGAAAAATAAAATGTATCATGTTTTCCACAGGAATCTGAACTTTTAAACACTGATAATAATCATAACTGTGTCTTGAGCATCAGATCCTCATATTAGAGTGATTTCTGAAGGATCAGACGGTTTAATGGTGATAAATTCAGCTTTGATCACAGGAATAAATTACACTTTACAGTATATTCACATAGACAACAGACGATGTACATTGGAATAATATTTCACTATTTTTACTGTATTTTTTTTATCAAATAAATGCAGCTTTGATGGACTTATCACCAACTCCAAACCTTACCTTAACACAACAACGACAGAAAATCCCCAAAGGTCACACACAGTACATGACCACCACACCGGGCGCATAAAAACACTCAAGCCTGCTTTGCATTGCAGGTAATTGGCATCAAAACAGCCACACTAGCAAAAGGTTGATGAGAGTTTGTTTGAAATTCATCATATTCTTATGCCAGTGCACAAATTTACATATTTATCCCGGTTTGCTCCCAGGGCCCAATTCATGTTTATGAATAAATAAACTACACACTACAGAAGATGCACACCAGCAGAAAACATTTACTCATTATCTTAAAGTCACTCGTCCACTGTAAAAAAACTAATGTTTACAGTAAAAAACACTGTTTTCGTGTGTGTGTGTGTGTGTATCTTTAAATGCAAATAAGCTGCAGGTCCCGCCCCTTTTTCCAGAAGAGGGCGGGGCCTCGGATGGCAACAACACTGTAAAACCTGATGAGTTAGTTCAACTCAAACCGTTTGAGGAAACCGATTGCCTTAAATCATTTAAGTTTATTAACTCAAACAATTTAAGCATAAAAAAATATTTGATTTGTTTCCAAGTAACTCAATAACGTATTGTTAAGATAACTTGGGTAAATAAAGTTAATAGTACTAATTAGTTACTATAACTTAAATCTATGAAGTACACTGTAAACCCGAATAAGTTGGCAGAACTCAAATCACTTTTAATAGTATAAACTTAGTTAGCTTTAAAAGCTAATCTGCTGACGTAGTAAATGCTAATATATTAGAAACAGTGTGTTATAAGCACTTACAAGCAGCACTTGCTGTATGAGCGTAATAATATAAAGGGATAATTTGCTCTCAAATCAAGCTGAATGCACCACTAACTATCCTAAAGCCAACATTAACAGAAATTCTTCTAAATTAGCATAACAAAACATTAATCACAACTAAATCTCACACTTGACATTAATCTTACACAAAAAAACATTATATTGCACTTAATTTTAGCATTTACACTCTCTTTCGAGTGCCATCGGCAAAGCATGCTGGGAAATAGATATCCCAGCCATTTCAGTTAAACTTAAGTTCGTCTAAATTAAAATAAATAATTTCATAAAACTCAAAACAATGAAACAGTTCAGTTTACTTAAAATATATCCGTTCTGTGAACTTGAAAGAAAAAGAAAGTGCTAAATACTCATAAAAATTAATTTAACTGAACTAATTCGTTGAATTTAAGTTTGTCCTACTCAAACCAATTAATAATTTTGACCGTTAGGGTTTACAGTGAACAAAACAGGGCAAACATCATGTGAAATGTACAGAAAACGGAGTAAAATCAGTGTTACTGTACATCTATACTACAGTAATGTGATGGTTTAAGGGTGAACTCATTAACTTTATCCTCACAGTGTCCATGTAAAACAGCCTGGACAGAACACACACACACACACACACACTTGATGGATGATCGCACGTATCAGGAGCGGATGCTGAAACCCTGACCCTCGCAGGCGAGAGATGAAGTGTCCGCTTCGGAAACTGCGCTGGAATCAGTTTCCAGATGAAAGCTGCTTTTACCAAAGAAGGAATCCGCTTAGAATGAGACGCATTAAAACGCAGCACACACACACACACACACACAACTCCCTCGTCTGCAATTATGCATTCAGCAAAACACAATCGATGGATCCTCTCCATCTTTATAAGACGCTGCCATGATATAACTGTCAAATGCACTTCATAAAAGAATATGGAAGTCACGCGCATAATTGGACGCTTTCCTGGTCCATTATTCATGAATGTGAGTTTCGGTTCTCCGAAACCCGTTTCTGAGACGGATTACACGCTAAAAAATATACATGTACTTCCCCAGTGTTTCTGTCTCAATTTCCAGCACAAATATCACAAGAGTCTTAAATCAAGACACATTTACTGGAGAAAAAGCAAAATGGCTGAAGATATTAAGTTAAAAATGCATCAAAATGAGGCGAGTTTGTGCCGAAAATCAGAAAATATATCTGTCACGAGGTCGGAAAAGGCATCTAAATTCAAAGATTATTTTTCTGAAACCATTGACAGATATTTGTTCTTATTTTCAGTGTATATTCATATGCGAGTGTGTGTGTTCGTATACGTGTGTGTATTCATGTGTGTGTGTTTGCTTCAGAAGGCCATCCTGCTGCTTGACATTCAACGAGTGCAAAACAAGTCCTAAATAATGCAGAGGATATTCTCATCTGAGAGACTGAAAAAACTCTGAACAAACACGTCACAATATTCCTCATTATAATAGAATAAAGGGGCGGGGCCTGGTTGAGTGAGTTAGTAGTGTGTTAAACTGGCGGTTATGGAAAGGGGCGGGGCATTTCCCAAACACACTCGACCAATCACAACACACCGCTCCAGCCGACCAATCAGAGCACAGTGTGCTTTTTAGAAGGAGAGACAGGAAGTAAACAGAGCGTTACTGACAGACTGGGAAGAGAGGAGCCGCAACAATGGAGAATATGAGGAGAATAATCAACATTCAAGCAGGAGAACCTGTTCTAGGAGAGCCTGAACACATCAAGACTGTGTTAACATGGTAAAATAATCAGGATTAGTGTCAACAATGTTCTGTTGGGCGCAGTTCACAACCTCACCACTAGATGCTGGTAACACTTACACACTGCACCTTTAAGACTAATAATAATGGATGCATTTTTGTGCGAAGAAAGGTTTTTTTAAATGGTAAAATCTGTCGTTGAATCGTTCTCTGCTTCATCTCTTCATCAGTGAGCGGTGTTGCTCTTCTTCGGATCTCAGACTCGTCCTCTCGGGGATGAAGATGAGGGGATAATGAGAGCCATAGGGAAGTGAGAGGAGTAATGAATCTCTTCCTCTTCTCTCTCTCGGCGTCTGCCGGCCTTCATCACCTCCACAATTCATCTCGGCGGAAAACGAGCCACTGACCCGCAGCGCTCCAGACCAAACACACACACACACACACCACCAAAACAAGACAAACGCCGGGACCAAACGCTCCACGTAATTGACCGAATCAAGACATCCACAATTGAAAGCAGAGCTGGAGAAACAACCTAGAAACCCGTGTTTTGCTCCGCTAGTGCTGCAGAACAGCAGAAATGCTTCTCTTTCGTATAAAGAATAATATCATTAAAGCCCCCTGTGGTGAACATCACGCTTTTAAATGCTGTTTATTTGTGTATGTGGCGGTTTTAATAAGCTAGCTGTCGTCAAAGCCAACATATATATATCAGTTCAATATGGTGCACAGTTAAAATAGAAATATATATAAGAGGTTACAAATCATATGATTGAAATAGATATTTTATTTGTGTGTTTGTAACAAGCCAATTGAGATATTACATGGCATATATTTATGGTTTTCTATGTGATTTTGTTTAGTATTGTCTGCAAGTATGTCAAGAATTGGTTAGACTTTATTTTAAGGTGTCATTGTTACAATCAGTCCCTCCAGGATTTCACGATTTTTTTTTGTGATTTTTGCGATCAAAGTGACTGATTTTGTGGTGGTAATTTCCAAAAATTTGTGAAAAAATTTGCGATTTATATATAACATTTGCCATAATAGTATTCAGTCCTTCCAGAAAAACACGGAGTTTTTTTGTGATTGTGCGGGCAAAAATTGATTGATTACGCCGTTTTCTTTAAAAATGCGATGGGAATATGCGGGATATTTATGCAATTTTATGGATGAAATTGCAGGAATTTTGCAAAAATTGAGGGAACTTGCAAAATTGTGGATTTGATGAAAAAGAGAAAAAAGTGATTCCCCCAACATCCTGTTCTCACTAGGCTAATGTAAGAGTCATTTCTATATACTTCCTTTGATAAGCAAGCATACTACATGATAGAAAGTGCTGGAATATTAATTTCTCATCTGTTTTATTTCAGACTGTAACAGTGTAAATAAGGTGTGGCCCTTTAAGAGCTGCGCGCTCCCTGTTGAACTCTCTGCAGTGTTATATGTGCGCCTCAAACACCCCATGTCTGTTTGATGCTACTTCTTTATCTTATGTTGTTTATATAAGTAACGATGTGACGGTAGAACGTGTGACAGACAGTTATACGAGTTCGATTGTGAGATCAATCGCCTCGTGAGTCTGTCTGGCGTCGCGTAATTGCGTCACTTCATAACGTTCCCATGGAAACAGGGGGAAATGGCTGGCTCTTGTGTGAAAGCAAACGCAACATTTTTCAACTTTCTGCTAAGATACATGTGACTTTTTTTGCAACGAAAATGCGAGGATTATGAAATTATGCAAACCCGCATATTTTGCACGGAAATCGGCAATTTATGCGGCGAAAGTGCGGCGTATTTGAAAAAATGCGGCCCCTGCATAAATATGCGGACTTTGGCTGATTTTGCACTGAATTCAGCGATCGCATAATCGCGTTTTTCTGGAGGTACTGTACAATGTAATTATATATTGAAGTACTGAGTAATAATAATTAACAGGGTTAGAGTAGGAGTAGGGTTTGGTTGAGAATTCGTTGCATGTAATTATGCATAATTTACTGCTATTACTATGATAAGTACATGTAACATGTGTAACAAGGACACTGTAAAATAAAGTGTAACCCAAGAATTCAAGAGATCACTCATCAGAGACTTTTCCTGTGCAGGGTGAATATGCAGGTACACCAGTGAATATCAGGGGGAAAAATAATAATTATGTCATGCATAATGAAAATTAAGCCTATTTTATTATTAAAATATGAGAAATTGAATAATAGAAGCAAGCACAACAATGCATTATTAAAATTGCACATAACGAATATACAATTTAAATCACAAAGGTTTTCTTTTCATTGCAGCAATGAGATTTGGGGGGGGGGGCAGTTTTTGGACAGTTTTTAAAAGATTTAGCCACACAGGCAATTAAAGAGACAGTCCTTACCAAGGGTCACGGGACGCCGGGGGAATACGCGAATAACAGAGCGCTCTCTGAAAAATAACTGCAATAAAAATAGACGAGACGAACAGATGGGAACGGATTTATGTGAGAAGAGGTCTCGGATATGTCCTCTGTGAAAGACACAAACAAAAAAGGTCATTTCAGTGTCCTCAGTTTGTGTGTGTTTGGGAACGAGGCGCTGGGATGACATTTACATCTCCGTCAGCACCGAAGCTGGAAACATGCCGTTTATAAACTTCAAGGTCAGACAACAACATCAGGTCACACTCACAACACAACTGGCGAGACGAGACAAGACGAGACGAGAAGAGACAAGACGAGACGAGATCAGAAGAGAAGATATGAGACGAGATGAGACGAGACAAGATGAGAAGAGACGAGATGAGAAGAGACAAGAAGAGAAGAGACGAGACGAGATGAGACGAGACGAGATGAGAAGAGATGAGACGAGCTGAGACAAGAAAAGAAGAGAAGACCGAGATGACATGAACGAGACGAGATGAGACAGAGACGAGATGAGACGAGATGAGAAGAGACGAGAAGAGTCGAGATGAGACAAGACGAAAAGAGTTGAGATGAGATGAGACGAGACGAGACGAGAATGAGACGTCAGCACTCAGCAGACGTCACATCGAGACGAGATCAGAAGAGAAGAGATGAGACTAGATCGAGATGAGACGAGAAGAGACGAGAAGAGACGAGACAAGAAGAGAAGAAACGAGACAAGACGAGACAAGATGAGACAAGAAGAGAAGAGACGACATGAGAAGACACGAGACGAGACGAGAATTGATTTTTCAATTGTAGTCTTTTAAAAAGGCATCTGAAATAATAAACAAAATACAATGTAGTTTTGTCAAAAAAAATATTTTTCGAGACATATCGATACTGAAATATCTGAAACTCTTCCTGCGTGTTCTCGCTCTCTAATCTCTCAGATATTGAGTGACACACAAACCCGCCTCCACTCACTCATTCACTCACTCCGGATGTATATTGTAGGTGCACCCAAACACAAACACAAGTATACTTACTATATTAAACAGAGTGTCAGGTCTTAAAGTGACAGAAGCCTAATATACACGGCTGCCAAATTATTACATCATATTAGAAATATCTATATGGCAGTTTTTCCACATGGGAATCTGCCAATGTCAAAATTGTGGCCAGTGAAAATGCAGGTAGAGTGGCTGGCGAGCAAAAATGTTATATAAAATATTAAAAAAATAAAATATTGAAAAATAAAGAAGCCTAAACTACATACTGTATCACGATGATAACACGATGAAAAAGGGGTTTGAAGAAACGCCGCCGAGACCCTCTTTCTGAACAGTTTCTCATTAACTTCAGTGAGTGTCTGCAGAGCTGATGAAGATGGCAACCCACTGAGCAAAGCATCCTGGGAAATCACCTCCAAATTCCCAGTAATAACCGATCCATAAGCCACGGCGGGTCTGAAGACAGAGATTGCTTCATGAAACGGCGGAGAATCAGGATCAGTGACGGCACACTGAAATATTACAGAATTTACACTGAATTAACATGGAATTCACATTATTATAATTAGCCTCAAAAGTCATTTAATTAATTATGCATCTAATGAGAAATTATTATATATAATCAAATGTTTTGAATCCATTGATTTCAATAGCCGAGCTTGTAGATTAAAAATGGAAGATAATTTTAACTTAAACATAAAAATAGACAGAAATATTTAAGAATTGGAAAATGATTAAATCAAGAAATTTTATGATGTAAAAGGAATCAGAAATATTTAAGACCCTGAACTAAAATTATGTAATTATAACAATTATATATATTTTTTTTAGAATGAATAATAATCAATAATGAATAAATAAATAATTAAAGTCCCCATGTAGTCAATCATTTTATTCCTTAAAACTGTCCGTAAAATATTATTCATGGCATAAAATATCTTCGACACCCTCGCCTCATTTAGTATGCGTGATTCTATGAATATGCAAATGAGCCCCGCCCCCACTCCCTCACTCAGAGATCCACTGGTTGTCGATCACACGTTGATCTGATTGGTTACGTTTGTGACGTCCGAAAAACCAAAGCGTGTTTTTGAGACTGTCTTTGGTTCACTGCAGTTTTAAGGAGGAAATACTCTCGACTTATCAACTTACACACGGTGTGTGTTAAAGCGGATTAAACACACCACATACACACATAAACAACATTAAAAGCTGGATTTACAGCATAATTAATATTATTAGTAATAATAATAAGTAATAATCATATGTGACCCTGGATTACAAAAGCAATAGCCAACAATACACACTATGGGTCAAAATAATTGATTTTTCTTTTCTGCCAAAAATCATTAGGATATTAAGTAAGACATTTAGTAAATGTCCAAGTGTAAATATATAAAACATAAAGCATAAATGTACAGTTTAAAGGAGATTTTATCAATGTTTCGACATGTTTGCACTGTCAGATTCCAGATTTTCTATAGTCGTGTCTCAGCCCTATCCTAACAAACCATACATCAATGGAAAGCTTATTTATTCAGCTTTCAGATGACGTATAAATCTCAATTTCGAATTTCATGTGACTGGTTTTGTGGCCCAGGGTCACATATAATAAATAATACAGATTTAATTAAAAACTGTGAAATAAAGCAAGCTTTGAGAGACGTGTGTGCCCGTCAGCTCGTGTCGTGTCTCTGGTTCCCCTCCAGCAAACGTCTGTTTTAATGGACCTGTCCATCGTGCCGACCGACGGCACACTTACAGAGACAAAATCAGCCCAACACAATTTTTCATGTTTCAGCGATGAAGGTGTTTAGAGGCTCGGCACTTTCAATGCTAAATAACAATCAAGGCTACAGTCAGTGTGCTAAAAATAGCGGCGCTGGCAGCGGCCCATCAATTACACTCGGCCCGCGGGGACGGCTTTAGCATTTCTCCAGAGGAACGCCAGCTTTCAGCAAGATTCTCCAGCTAATGAAAAACACATAACCGAGGTATACGCAAGGCCGGAGAAAAGGTTGCATGTTTAAAACAGCAGCAGGAGGAACCGGTGACATTCAGACCCCGTTTACACCTGGTATTAAAATGCGATCTGTATCCAGATAAGTTATCCGGATAATAAAAAACGCATGTTAATGCAAGGTGTAAACGCGCTGTGATCGGATCTGCCTGACCACATCTGGAGGTAGTCTGGCTCGCATTGTGTCCGGATCTTTACTAGGTGTAAACGCAATCTGGTTGTTGAAACCACATTTTACTCCTCCCAAAAATACTAAAAAATAAACGAGTGAGAGCGTGTTATATAGGCTATATGTCATGTTATAGCCTAGTCAGATGCGACACGCGACACGCATCACCGCAGATGAGCAGCTGAGCGTCTATTCAACGTGCAAACATCGCAAATAAAAGTGAAAGTAAGTCACAGACGCAGTTAACACATCTTCAAGTAAAGAAACGAAATTATCTTACCAGGCCTGTTGCCACTCTCTCTTATTGATGTCTCTGATTTGGAAATTAGCTGATGATCAATAAAATGCCGCTCAGATCTGTTGCTTTTGGTGGCGTGCAATCCATTAAATCTGCATATAACGCAGGAGGTGAAGATCGGATTTATATCCGTTTTGCAAAAACACATTTATGTGGCCAGGTGTAAATGGAATCAGTACTTATTATCCGGATAACTTATCTGGATACAGATCGCATTTTAATACCAGGTGTAAACGGGGTCTCAGACTCCTCATAGTCCTGAAACAGCATTAATACCCGCCGTCTCAAACAGTCCAGGACAGATGATGCATTTACAAATCATTTCTGTCCTGGGAACCAAAAGATTTGAATCAAGCATCTTGAATATAATATTAGTTTTTTTTTTATATTTTAAGAGAAGAATGACGAGAAGAGAAGAACATACAAGATGATACGAGAAGAGATGAGAAGGCTTTGTTTGATTTTCACTTTTGTCTTTTATTCTAGCTTCTTTTTGTGTTTTTTGTGTTTACTTGTACCGCTTTGTCTTGCTTTCGTTGTCTGTCTTTCTGATGGTGTTTTTTCTCTTGCCATCCCTTTATACACATACAATTGTCACATCCCTAGACTAAACAAGGGGTCGTAACATAAGAGAAGATTTGAGAAAAGAAGAGAATCAATTACAGCATATTTTTGTCTCGTTTTCCATTGCAAATATCTATAATATTTTTCTACATGTACATACATTTACTTAAGATCATCAAAATGAAATATCGCACAGTCGTATTGACCCGATATAAAACTGCTTATTCGGCACCTCGAACCGAAGCGCTTCCTTTATTACTGATGTCTCAGATTCTGGTCACGTCCTTCAAACAGCTTGTGGAAATCTGCTCTCCTCTTTCCTCTCTACAGACTTCAGTTCAAAGCACAAACATGATCCCAGCGTTCCAATCCACAGCTTTCCACTGGCCGACCTGGACTTGTGCACCGGATACGGCGAGTAAGACGGACGGCCTTTCGAGACAAACCGCTTACAGAAAGTGTCATCAAACGTTGAATACTGGAGGTGGAATATCTCGAATATCGCTGGATATCTCAGCTGTTGCTCATAGACAGATATTAAATCAAATGGGGAGGAAAAAAACTTCTGCTTCTCGGACGTTTCACCCAAGAAAAAGAGACTAATAATGTCAGCAATGACTCAAAATGTGCTCAGATCTGCAGAAATCTGCAAATCAGAAGTCAAAGTGAATTCTATTCGATTTGCTCTCCGTGTTTATTTGATAGCGCTAGACTCTTACAGGATTACGACTGGTGACTCGTTTGCATCTGTTTGTATTATTCCAGCCAACAGGGAATGTGGCTAAACTTCTGGAAAGGTTTTCTCAAACAAACGTTCTTCCACCAGAACATTCGTTCAACAATATCTGGTCTTCAATAATGATATCAAGACATTAGCGCTAAAACATTATACATCGTTCATGTAACGGTTTTTCCTTAATCGCTTTAGTTTCACGGTCGTCTAATGTGTTTTAAATGTTTCAGAATGTTCAGACAACATTTACAGTAAAAGTAACATTCCCATAATGTTTGCAGAATGATATGTTCGTATAGCCAAAAAACATAAACAACGTTTTTCATACCTTTAAAAAACTGGACGTGGTAAACTTTTAGACATAAAGTTTTCCTAACTTAGTTCACTCAAAAATGAAAATTAGCCCATGATTTACTCTCCCTGAAGTCATCCTATGTGTGTATGACTCTCTTCTTTTAGTCGAACACAATCAGGGTTATATTAAAAATTGTCCTGGCTCTTCTAAGCTTTATAATGGATGGGTATGGCTGTTTCTGTTTTGAAGTCCATACAAGTGCATCTATCCATCATAAAAGTGCATCTATCCATTATAAAAGTGCATCCATCCATCATAAAAGAGCATCTGTCCATCATAAAAGTGCATCTGTCCATCATAAAAGTGCATCTATTCATCATAAAAGTGCATCTGTCCATCATAAAAGTGCATCTATCATCATAAAAGTGCATCTGTCCATCATAAAAGTGCATCTGTCCATCATAAAAGTGCATCTATCATCATAAAAGTGCATCTATCCATCATAAAAGTGCATCTATTCATCATAAAAGTGCATCTGTCCATCATAAAAGTGCATCTATCCATCATAAAAGTGCATCTGTCCATCATAAAAGTGCATCTGTCCATCATAAAAGAGCATCTGTTCATCATAAAAGTGCATCTGTCCATCATAAAAGAGCATCTGTCCATCATAAAAGTGCATCTGTCCATCATAAAAGAGCATCTGTCCATCATAAAAGTGCATCTATCCATCATAAAAGTGCATCTATCCATCATAAAGTGCATCTGTCCATCATAAAAGTGCATCTGTCCATCATAAAAGTGCATCTATCCATCATAAAAGTGCATCTATCCATCATAAAAGTGCATCTATCCATCATAAAAGTGCATCTATCCATCATAAAAGTGCATCTGTCCATCATAAAAGTGCATCTATCCATCATAAAAGTGCATCTGTCCATCATAAAAGTGCATCTGTCCATCATAAAAGAGCATCTGTCCATCATAAAAGTGCATCTATCCATCATAAAAGTGCATCTATCCATCATAAAAGTGCATCTGTCCATCATAAAAGTGCATCTGTCCATCATAAAAGTGCATCTATCATCATAAAAGTGCATCTATCCATCATAAAAGTGCATCTATTCATCATAAAAGTGCATCTGTCCATCATAAAAGTGCATCTATCCATCATAAAAGTGCATCTGTCCATCATAAAAGTGCATCTGTCCATCATAAAAGAGCATCTGTTCATCATAAAAGTGCATCTGTCCATCATAAAAGAGCATCTGTCCATCATAAAAGTGCATCTGTCCATCATAAAAGTGCATCTATTCATCATAAAAGTGCATCTGTCCATCATAAAAGTGCATCTGTCCATCATAAAAGAGCATCTGTCCATCATAAAAGTGCATCTGTCCATCATAAAAGTGCATCTATTCATCATAAAAGTGCATCTGTCCATCATAAAAGTGCATCTGTCCATCATAAAAGTGCATCTGTCCATCATAAAAGAGCATCTGTTCATCATAAAAGTGCATCTGTCCATCATAAAAGTGCATCATAAAGTGCATCATAAAAGTGCATCTGTCCATCATAAAAGTGCATCTGTCCATCATAAAAGTGCATCTGTCCATCATAAAAGTGCATCTGTCCATCATAAAAGTGCATCTGTCCATCATAAAAGAGCATCTGTTCATCATAAAAGTGCATCTGTCCATCATAAAAGTGCATCATAAAGTGCATCATAAAAGTGCATCTGTCCATCATAAAAGTGCATCTGTCCATCATAAAAGTGCATCTGTCCATCATAAAAGTGCATCTGTCCATCATAAAAGAGCATCTGTCCATCATAAAAGTGCATCTGTCCATCATAAAAGTGCATCTATTCATCATAAAAGTGCATCTGTCCATCATAAAAGTGCATCTATCATCATAAAAGTGCATCTATCCATCATAAAAGTGCATCTATTCATCATAAAAGTGCATCTGTCCATCATAAAAGTGCATCTGTCCATCATAAAAGTGCATCTGTCCATCATAAAAGAGCATCTGTTCATCATAAAAGTGCATCTGTCCATCATAAAAGTGCATCATAAAGTGCATCATAAAAGTGCATCTGTCCATCATAAAAGTGCATCTGTCCATCATAAAAGTGCATCATAAAGTGCATCATAAAAGTGCATCTGTCCATCATAAAAGTGCATCTGTCCATCATAAAAGTGCATCTGTCCATCATAAAAGTGCATCTGTCCATCATAAAAGTGCATCTGTCCATCATAAAAGTGCATCTGTCCATCATAAAAGTGCATCTATCCATCATAAAAGTGCATCTATCATCATAAAAGTGCATCTATCCATCATAAAAGTGCATCTATTCATCATAAAAGTGCATCTGTCCATCATAAAAGTGCATCTGTCCATCATAAAAGTGCATCTATTCATCATAAAAGTGCATCTGTCCATCATAAAAGTGCATCATAAAGTGCATCATAAAAGTGCATCTGTCCATCATAAAAGTGCATCTGTCCATCATAAAAGAGCATCTGTCCATCATAAAAGTGCATCTGTCCATCATAAAAGTGCATCATAAAGTGCATCATAAAAGTGCATCTGTCCATCATAAAAGTGCATCTGTCCATCATAAAAGTGCATCTGTCCATCATAAAAGTGCATCTATCCATCATAAAAGTGCATCTGTCCATCATAAAAGTGCATCTGTCCATCATAAAAGTGCATCTGTCCATCATAAAAGTGCATCTATCCATCATAAAAGTGCATCTGTCCATCATAAAAGAGCATCTGTCCATCATAAAAGTGCATCTGTCCATCATAAAAGTGCATCTATCCATCATAAAAGTGCATCTGTCCATCATAAAAGTGCATCTATCCATCATAAAAGTGCATCCGTCCATCATAAAAGTGCATCCGTCCATCATAAAAGTGCATCCGTCCATCATAAAAGTGCATCTGTCCATCATAAAAGTGCATCTATCCATCATAAAAGTGCATCTGTCCATCATAAAAGTGCATCCGTCCATCATAAAAGTGCATCTGCCCATCATAAAAGTGCATCTGTCCATCATAAAAGTGCATCTATCCATCATAAAAGTGCATCCGTCCATCATAAAAGTGCATCCGTCCATCATAAAAGTGCATCTGTCCATCATAAAAGTGCATCTATCCATCATAAAAGTGCATCTGTCCATCATAAAAGTGCATCTGTCCATCATAAAAGTGCATCTATTCATCATAAAAGTGCATCTGTCCATCATAAAAGTGCATCATAAAGTGCATCATAAAAGTGCATCTGTCCATCATAAAAGTGCATCTGTCCATCATAAAAGAGCATCTGTCCATCATAAAAGTGCATCTGTCCATCATAAAAGTGCATCATAAAGTGCATCATAAAAGTGCATCTGTCCATCATAAAAGTGCATCTGTCCATCATAAAAGTGCATCTGTCCATCATAAAAGTGCATCTGTCCATCATAAAAGTGCATCTATCCATCATAAAAGTGCATCTGTCCATCATAAAAGTGCATCTGTCCATCATAAAAGTGCATCTGTCCATCATAAAAGTGCATCTATCCATCATAAAAGTGCATCTGTCCATCATAAAAGAGCATCTGTCCATCATAAAAGTGCATCTGTCCATCATAAAAGTGCATCTATCCATCATAAAAGTGCATCTGTCCATCATAAAAGTGCATCTATCCATCATAAAAGTGCATCCGTCCATCATAAAAGTGCATCCGTCCATCATAAAAGTGCATCCGTCCATCATAAAAGTGCATCTATCCATCATAAAAGTGCATCTATCCATCATAAAAAGTGCATCTGTCCATCATAAAAGTGCATCTATCCATCATAAAAGTGCATCTGTCCATCATAAAAGTGCATCCGTCCATCATAAAAGTGCATCTGCCCATCATAAAAGTGCATCTGTCCATCATAAAAGTGCATCTATCCATCATAAAAGTGCATCTGTCCATCATAAAAGTGCATCCGTCCATCATAAAAGTGCATCTGCCCATCATAAAAGTGCATCTGTCCATCATAAAAGTGCATCTATCCATCATAAAAGTGCATCCGTCCATCATAAAAGTGCATCCGTCCATCATAAAAGTGCATCCGTCCATCATAAAAGTGCATCTGTCCATCATAAAAGTGCATCTATCCATCATAAAAGTGCATCTGTCCATCATAAAAGTGCATCTGTCCATCATAAAAGTGCATCTGTCCATCATAAAAGTGCATCCGTCCATCATAAAAGTGCATCTGCCCATCATAAAAGTGCATCTGTCCATCATAAAAGTGCATCTATCCATCATAAAAGTGCATCCGTCCATCATAAAAGTGCATCCGTCCATCATAAAAGTGCATCTGTCCATCATAAAAGTGCATCTATCCATCATAAAAGTGCATCTATCCATCATAAAAGTGCATCTATCCATCATAAAAGTGCATCTGTCCATCATAAAAGTGCATCTGTCCATCATAAAAGTGCATCTATCCATCCTAAAAGTGCATCTGCCCATCATAAAACGTGTATCTGTCCATCATAAAAGTGCATCTATCCATCATAAAAGTGCATCTATCCATCATAAAAGTGCATCCGTCCATCATAAAAGTGCATCTATTCATCATAAAAGTGCATCTATCCATCATAAAAGTGCATCTATCCATCATAAAAGTGCATCTATCCATCATAAAAGTGCATCTATCCATCATAAAAGTGCATCTATCATCATAAAAGTGCATCTGTCCATCATAAAAGTGCATCCGTCCATCATAAAAGTGCATCTTCCATCATAAAAGTCATCTATCCATCATAAAAGTGCATCTATCTGTCATCATAAAAAGTGCATCTATCCATCATAAAAGTGCATCTGTCCATCATAAAAGTGCATCTATCCATCATAAAAGTGCATCTGTCCATCATAAAAGTGCATCTGTCCATCATAAAAGTGCATCTATCCATCATAAAAGTGCATCTATCCATCATAAAAGTGCATCTATCCATCATAAAAGTGCATCTATCCATCATAAAAGTGCATCTGTCCATCATAAAAGTGCATCTATCCATCATAAAAGTGCATCTATCCATCATAAAAGTGCATCTGTCCATCATAAAAGTGCATCTATCCATCATAAAAGTGCATCTGTCCATCATAAAGTGCATCTGTCCATCATAAAAGTGCATCTATCCATCATAAAAGTGCATCCGTCCATCATAAAAGTGCATCCGTCCATCATAAAAGTGCATCTGTCCATCATAAAAGTGCATCTATCCATCATAAAAGTGCATCTATCCATCATAAAAGTGCATCTATCCATCATAAAAGTGCATCTATCCATCATAAAAGTGCATCTGTCCATCATAAAAGTGCATCTGTCCATCATAAAGTGCATCTATCCATCTAAAGTGCATCTGCCCATCATAAAACGTGTATCTGTCCATCATAAAAGTGCATCTATCCATCATAAAAGTGCATCTATCCATCATAAAAGTGCATCCGTCCATCATAAAAGTGCATCTATTCATCATAAAGTGCATCTATCCATCATAAAGTGCATCTATCCATCATAAAAGTGCATCTATCCATCATAAAAGTGCATCTGTCCATCATAAAAGTGCATCTATTCATCATAAAAGTGCATCTATCCATCATAAAAGTGCATCTATCCATCATAAAAGTGCATCTATCCATCATAAAAGTGCATCTATCCATCATAAAAGTGCATCTATCATCATAAAAGTGCATCTGTCCATCATAAAAGTGCATCCGTCCATCATAAAAGTGCATCTGTCCATCATAAAAGTGCATCTATCCATCATAAAAGTGCATCTATCCATCATAAAAGTGCATCTGTCCATCATAAAAGAGCATCTATCCATCATAAAAGTGCATCTGTCCATCATAAAAAGTGCATCTGTCCATCATAAAAGTGCATCTATTCATCATAAAAGTGCATCTATCCATCATAAAAGTGCATCTATCCATCATAAAAGTGCATCTATCCATCATAAAAGTGCATCTATCCATCATAAAAGTGCATCTGTCCATCATAAAAGTGCATCTATCCATCATAAAAGTGCATCTATCCATCATAAAAGTGCATCTGTCCATCATAAAAGTGCATCTATCCATCATAAAAGTGCATCTGTCCATCATAAAAGTGCATCTGTCCATCATAAAAGTGCGTCTATCCATCATAAAAGTGCGTCTATCCATCATAAAAGTGCATCTGTCCATCATAAAAGTGCATCTATCCATCATAAAAGTGCATCCGTCCATCATAAAAGTGCATGAATCAGCTCTGTGGGTTAATAAAGGCCTTCTGAAGCGAAGTGATGGGTTTGTGTAGGAAAAATATCCATAATCAAAACTTTCTAAAGTGAAATAACTAGCTTCCGGCCAAACGAACAGACTTCAGGCTGAGTAAACCATGGGCTGATTTTCATTTGTGGTGAACTTTCCCTTTAATGGGCAGATTATAGAACATATATATGTGTGTTAGCAGGGATTTCTTGAGAAGAAACTCAATGGAGATGAACTCACAGTAGACGTCCACCCTGATGGACTTGATGGCCGGGGACCCGAGGCCGTTCTCGGCCTTACAGTAATAGCGTCCACCCTGATGTCTCTGGATCTTGGAGATGTGGAGGGTTTCGTTGAATACGCTGGAGTCCTGGAAGCGGTCCGAAACACTGCCTGCCGTCTTGGTCCATCGAATCTGCACCAGAAAGAAAAACGGGTAGCAGTGTTTATTATTTTACAGTGTCCTTGTTACACATCACAAACCCAGTCTCGAGTCGCACGGGTGTTTCTGCGGCAATAGCCAACAATACACTGTATATCGATTTAAATCATTAGGATATTAAGATCATGTTCCATGAAGACATTTAGTAAATTTAACTAGTGGAAATTTAAGATTTAATTGCACTTTATCTATTTGCGTCTATTGATTTCACTTGTACAACATAACCTTATAAAGTTTTTATCTCCGCTTCAGAAGCACGTACATGCACCAAATTTTACAGTTTTATTCCTATCTATATTGTAAAGGATTTTACAGAGGGGTTTGTTCATATATTTAACACTTTATTCCTAAAAAACAAACAAATTCTGGTAGGGGACCGTATTTTCAAAACAATAAAAATGAAACAAGAATTTTGAAATTCACTGTTTAGATATCTTTTTTGAAAATTGGTGCATATTTGATTAGATGATGGCTAATTTACATATACACACATACTTTTTCATAAAATATTAAGATAGTTCTTATTTTTACCCTATTTACCTGCGGTGTCTTGCCTTAAAGGTCCAGATTTTAAATGCAAATGCAACAGAAATAATATTTTGCACACGTCTTTATCCAACCCAACAGCACATCTATAAACACCCACACGCCGCATTATGCATCAGAAGTGTGCGAGGCGAAGCTTGTTTGTCAGAATAAATCTGGACCGCATGAAACTTCCGACCTTGAAAGCAAAGAATCGCGTTGTGAATTAAACTCGCTGCTAACACTTCAGATGCTCTCTGCTTTTGTCACAATAAATGTTCCAGTCCTTTAGCAGGTGAAGGCCTGACGACTGTCATGAGAAACTCATGAACCGAGTGTCCCGAAAAACAGTCGGTTTGGTTTGTGGTTCTCGATCCTCAAATCCTCAACTACATCTCTGACATTCCCCCGTAAACACAAACCAACAAGAAGAACACTATTAAACAGAGCTCTTCTTACAGAAATAACATCATTTAAAACAATTTGCTTCCTTAAATGCATGTTATTTACAATAAAATAAAATATATTAAAGTTAAAATTTACAATGCTCTTCGCCCACTTACACTTACATCTTTATATATGAAATTTCATAATTACTTCTATTGTCTTTGAAATGTGGATAGTGCACCCAAATGTACTGACAAACATTTATGATAAGCTAAAATTTAATTACATTTCTATGGAAAGTTGTGAAATATATTTAAATATATTTATTATGATGAAGTTGAAATATAGTACATCTAAGATTACGTTGAAGTGTACCATCAAATAACACACATGTACTTTTCTTGCACGACACAACATTATTAAAACTTAATCTGAAATTATTGCAAAGCTTTTACTCTCTTTAAGTGGCCTATTACTTTAAGATTTGAAGTGCACATCAATGCATTAAGCACACTTGTTGTTTCCACAAGGGTTTTGAGTTTGGTCGTGTGTGTGTGTGTGTGTGTGGCACTATGTCACAGTCACTCGTTTGTCAAACAAATGCCAGCGTGAGTCCTCTGGGAACCCCTCCTCGCCATTTCCCTTTGACAATGCCAATGTCAGTTTAGCTCTGCTGAGACGGTGTGTGTTCTGCGGAGTCAAGCCGAGTGACGAGGTGAAGCACACACTGCAGCGAGAGGAGGATCGGATGGGGATCGAGCGTCCCAGTCATGGGATCTTGGGAACGCCGGGACTCGTAGAAGGAGGGTCTGCTTTTGTCAATCAGGATTGTTTTCAGCTTTTGCTTCGGGATGAACTCATTAGTCCAACACTACAAAAAAAATGCTCAGGATTTTCTCTTGTTTCCAGTCCAAATATCCAAAAATTGAAATGAGGTTTTGTTTAAGGCTACGTCCACATTAATCCGGATACATTTGAAAACGGGGTTTTCGTTTAAAAACGCTCTCCGTCCACACTAGCGTTT
This sequence comes from Pimephales promelas, assembly GCF_016745375.1. The sequence continues at coordinate 899,673 of NW_024121377.1, read as the reverse complement.
TCCGACGTTTCAGTGTGGACGAGAAACTTCTAAATTCACTTTACAGCGCATGCGTAAAACTTCACAAAAGCTCATTGAGATAATTATGTTATCGCACAATAACAGGATAATTTTATTTAGCAAAATATCTCACCATCACTGATGCGTCCAGGTCGCATTCAGTCACCCTATGTTTGGTCTAAAACGCAACTGCTCTCCAGTTTCACCGCAAGACAGCAAATGCAAGTACATTATCTGTCATCTTTGTAGTGCTATGAAGAATAGCACATATTAAAGGGTTAGTTCACCCAAAAATGAAAATTCTGTCAGTATTTACTCACCCTCAAGACCTTCGTTCATCTTCGCAACACAAATTAAGATATTAAGATCGCTCCTGCATACTAGTCCATAGGCTTCTTGAGGGAATGACACCAAGTCATTAAAGACATCGTTAAAATAGTCCAAGTGACTACAGTGGCTCAATCTTAACTTTATCAAACGACGAGAACACTTTTGTGCGCAAAAACAAACAAAAATAACGACTTTATTTCAACTATTGGTTTATTTCTCCCTCTGCGCGAGTCAGCTAACTAGTTTAATAGCGTAAGCTTCTGTTATTGTACGTCACACGCATCACACACATGACCAGCGTCGGCCAATAGTGAGCCTTCGTGTGATGTAGCTTTACGCAATCACACTACGTTAACCGACTACAGGCTCATGGAGAAGGAAGTGAATCGTTGAAATAAAGTCGTTATTTTTGTTTGTTTTTGCGCACAAAAAGTGTTCTCGTCGTTTGATAAAGTTAAGATTGAGCCCCTGTAGTCACTTGGACTATTTTAACGATGTCTTTAATGACTTTTCGAGTCATTCCCTCAAGAAGCCTATGGACTGTATGCAGGAGCGATCTTAATATCTTAAATATCTTAATTTGTGTTGCGAAGATGAACGAAGGTCTTACGGGGTTTGAACAACATGAGGGCAAGAAACAGGCACAATACCGATAAACATGAATATCTATTGGTACTACATGGATCACATGACTAAACTTACGTCATCGTTTTGAAATACCTCCGGTTTCACTGTCCACACTACAAGGCGAAAACGGCGTTTTCAAATGTATCCACTTTGGAGAGCGTTTTCCAAACGAAACGTTTTTGTTGACTTAAAATGGTGTCTCAGTGTGGACGGAAGGCCAAAACGGAGAGAAAAATATACGTTTTCAAATTAGTGTTGACATAGCCTTAGGCCCGTTTACACGAGAACGATTCCGGGTGAAAACGTAAAAATATTGTATCGGATCCCAGACAGCAAACTGACATTGAATCAACGTGGAAACGACGTCTCTCATGACATCGAAACAACGTTGATTTTGCTCATCGAATTAACGTTGAACCAACGTCAGACGCGGCATTCTTCAAAGCTAAATGAAAATCGAAAATTGGTTTGCTTTCATAACGTTGAAAAAACGTTGATTAGAAGTTGATTTTCCGTTAGTTTTGAAAGAATGACGCGTCTGACGTTGGTTCAACGTTAATTCGATGAGCAAAACAATGTCAGATCAACGTTGTTTCGATGTCATATTTCCACGTTGATTCAATGTCAGTTTGCTATCTGGGATGTGCCTTTCGTTTACACGGCGATATCGTTTTTGAGGCTCAAAAACGCAAAAAAGTGAAACCACCCTCCAGAGTAGAAATCTTAAAAACGCTCCACCGCCAGGTTCCCGTGTAAACGGTAAAAACGCAAAAGTCTGCTTGACAGTAAAGGTTGTACGCCGGCGCATGGACTTGGTGTTGTTGTAGTATGCACTCCTAGCCGCCTGAAGTGCATACTACATTGAATTTTGCGTCACCATTTGCACGCCGATTTCCCACACAAAACGCTCGTCTAAACGCAGATTTCGCAGAATAAAAAGTGATGACGCAACGCCACTTTTGCGTTTTCTCTTCAGAATCGTTTGCGTGTAAACATAGCCTTAAACAACTAAAATGATCTGCCAATGTAAGAATGAATTTAACGTCTGGGAAAAAGATCAATAAACGTGTGGCCAGCTGTTTTAACTTTTATTCATTTCCAGGATATGAATCCTTCATATAGCCATGTGTGTTGGACGTAGACGAAATGTCAAAAGCTTCAGTATATGAGGGCTGAAACTTCACAAACATAAGTCCGTAATAATAATATTGAAAATCTTTTCAGTTCGTTAAACCCATGCCGGCCGCCGCATGTGATCTCTGAGACACGTGAGAGAAGCATTTGCGTATTTAACACACAACAAGATGTTTCTGTGTGAAAGCCGACGCGTGAGAGGACAGACAGACTCTAAATCCTCACTGTCGGTGCTTCGTGATTAACCTGACAGTCGTTTCAAACCGAGGTGTTGGTGTTGTGAATATGAATCAGGTTGGCCGTGATCTTTGTGAGAACATTCAACAAAGACGAGCCGGAAACAGCAACACAATAAAGCCCTGAAACTGCCGAGAGAAAGACAATGTGCATTTACACAGAGTTCACATGAGTCAAGGTAGAGCGGAAAGGACAGTGTACTTTAAAGAAGTCTTATTACGCTCTTTCACAGTCTTGATGTGTTCAGGCTCTCCTAGAACAGGTTCTCCTGCTTGAATGTTGATTATTCTCCTCATATTCTCCATTGTTGCGGCTCCTCTCTTCCCAGTCTGTCAGTAACGCTCTGTTCACTTCCTGTCTCTCCTTCTGAAAAGCACACTGTGCTCTGATTGGTCGGCTGGAGCGGTGTGTTGTGATTGGTCGAGTGTGTTTGGCAAATGCCCCGCCCCTTTCCATAACACACTACTAATTAACTCAGTACTTGACTGCAATAAGAAGGACATGAAATTGTGTTTGTAGACTTAGAACGAGTGATATAAACACCTAAAATGAGTTAAACTAAAACTACATCGAAATGACATGCCAACAGGCGACAATTAACTCCTTAAAGGGACGGTTCACCTGTCATGTGTCCCTTACGACATTTAAACATATATGACTTTCTTTCTTTTGTGGAACTTTAAAGAAAGCAAAAATAAGTCATAAGACGTTTTTTAAAAGAAACAGACTGAAATAATATGTCTCGTCACATTTAGTATGTCGACTCAATATTAGTTTGTCAGTGTTATCAAACTTTTCAGTTTATGAGTAAATGATGACAGATTGATCACATCTGGGTGAGTTATTCCAGACGTTCAGGGACTTGATGAGATGACACTAATTGACACACAGACGACGACGGCAGTGAATGCAGATCAGATACACACACAAATAAAAGATGTTCTTCCTAGGTTTTATCTCGCGTTAATATCTAAACATTCTCGAGTTCTGTACGCGGCGCGCTCCACATGAGAAAATCATTTACTTACGAACTAAAATGACTTTTTTAGAATTTATGAGCTTATAAAACTTAAACTTTGTTATTTATTTATTAAATGAGTGATCGTTTCGCATGATAAGACCCTTATTCATCGTCTGGTGTCGTTTAAAGCTGCACTGAAACTGTCTTTTGGACCTTGAGCCGTTTGGACCCCATTGAAGTCCATTATATGGAGAAAATCCTGGAATGTTTTCATCAAAAACCTTCATTTCTTTTCGTCTGAAGAAAGAAAGACATGGACATCTTGGATGACATTGGGGAGAGTAAATTATCAGCAAAAGTTTTTTAAAAAGTGAAGCACAAACTCACTTCAGACTAGACTTCTCCAGTAAATGCGTCTTGATTTAAGAATGTTTCGGCGTTGGAAACCGAGACGTCTGAAGGTTGTGCTTGCGACCGACCGTATTAAAGATCTTCCGTCCAGAGGGACGCTCGCTCGACTGGTGGCCTAATCCGAGAGACGAGCAACAAATGGAGGATTAGAAGCACTAATGCCGACATTACACAAGGATATTAATAGTAGATTTCCTAAAAATCAACACTGAAATGATCTCACATGTTGATTTCTTTCTTAAACAGGACATTTTCTGCTTTTCTCCGTGTTGATCTGTGTTTAGTGTGTGTGATGTTGCTGTTCTCCTCTACATCAGAGTCACTGTAACTCCTGAAACGCCTCCACTGTGTCTCGAGTTTCTCCCGGAACGAACACGTCACAATATTCCTCATTATAATAGAATAAAGGGGCGGGGCCTGGTCGAGTTAGTTAGTAGTGTGTTAAACTGGCGGTTATGGAAAGGGGCGGGGCATTTCCCAAACACACTCGACCAATCACAACACACCGCTCCAGCCGACCAATCAGAGCACAGTGTGCTTTTCAGAAGGAGAGACAGGAAGTGAACAGAGCGTTACTGACAGACTGGGAAGAGAGGAGCCGCAACAATGGAGAAAATGAGGAGAATAATCAACATTCAAGCAGGAGAACCTGTTCTAGGAGAGCCTGAAACTACATCTTTAATTGTTTAGTTTTTACTTTAGTTTTAGTTTCAGAAACACTGCAGAAGAGGGATATTAATGAGATGCTGTCCTTATTACGGCCTCAATAATGATCTGTTCTCAGGTGCTTCGTCTGGTTTCATATATCAAAGGTTTCTCTCAGCGAGTGAGAATCTCCTGCTCTTCCCAGATCCGGAGCATCAATCCCGAAACCTGCCCATGGCTGGACCGGAGCAGACATCTTAATGATCCGATTTCAAAGGAGACACCAGGAATGTTTGATCCCCCCGTTTAAAAGTTTTAATTAAGCGTCGGAGTGTCACACATGCGAGAAGAATCGTGGCCGGTGTGTCTCACTAACTCAATGGGCTTCACCTTTCCATCTGAAATATAGGGATCAATACCAGCTGTGTGACTGCGCTACGCTGGAGTGGACCAATGAATGGGCTGTGAATTGATCAAAGGTGAATTAAATATTAATTAGGGTGAATGGGCAGAGTCAATCCCCAAGACACCGACAAATAACATTTCATTTATCCGATCCAGCAAATTGAGCTCGATGCAAAACAACCTCCTGTTTAAAGCCGCTTCGAAATAAAGCACAACGTAAATAAATGTTTGAGGAAAGAGGGATTTCTGTAAAAGATCAAGCCGGAGAAATGAACGCCTGCTGCTTTCACTAATGAAGTTATCATAATTAATGTACAAATTGGTAATATTCACATTTCTTCAACAACTACACTTGACTGTTGCAAAGTTATGAAATAACAAATGGATGGATGGATGAGATAGAAGATAGAAGAAGATGGATGGATGATGAGATGGATGGATGGATGGATGGATGGATGATGAGATGGATGGATGATGGATGGATGGATGATGAGATGGATGATGAGATGGACGGATGGATGGATGGATGAAGAGATGGATGGATGGATGGATGGATGATGGATGGATGGATGATGAGATGGATGATGAGATGGACGGATGGATGGATGGATGAAGAGATGGATGGATGGATGGATGGATGATGGATGGATGGATGATGAGATGGATGATGAGATGGACGGATGGATGGATGGATGAAGAGATGGATGGATGGATGGATGGATGATGGATGGATGATGGATGGATGATGAGATGGATGGATGGATGGATGGATGGATGATGGATGGATGATGGATGGATGATGGATGGATGATGAGATGGATGGATGGATGGATGGATGGATGATGAGATGGATGGATGGATGGATGGATGGATGGATGGATGGATGGATGGATGGATGATGAGATGGATGATGAGATGGACGGATGGATGGATGGATGAAGAGATGGATGGATGGATGGATGGATGGATGGATGGATGGATGGATGGATGATGAGATGGATGGATGGATGGATGGATGGATGGATGAAGAGATGGATGGATGGATGGATGGATGATGAGATGGATGATGAGATGGATGGATGGATGGATGGATGATGAGATGATGGATGGATGGATGGATGGATGATGGATGGATGATGGATGGATGGATGGATAAAGAGATGGATGGATGGATGGATGGATAAAGAGATGGATGGATGGATGGATGAAGAGATGGATGGATGGATGGATGATGGATGGATGAAGAGGTGGATGGATGGATGGATGGATGGATGGATGATGGATGGATGAAGAGGTGGATGGATGGATGGATGAAGAGATAGATGGATGGATGGATGGATGATGGATGGATGGATGATGGATGGATGGATGGATGAAGAGGTGGATGGATGAAGAGATGGATGGATGATTGGATGGATGAAGAGGTGGATGGATGGATGGATGGATGATGGATGGATGGATGATGGATGGATGGATGGATGAAGAGGTGGATGGATGAAGAGATGGATGGATGATTGGATGGATGAAGAGGTGGATGGATGGATGGATGATAGACACAGAGTAACGAAAAAAACAAAAATACATACATTCATACATACAGTAAATAAATTAAATAAATGAATAAATATGAAAATACAAACTACACACTGCATAGAGTAAGTAAATAAAATAAATGCCCATCAGGGAATAAACTGCTGTAACATCTGACCTCTCGAACCCTTTTCTGTGAAGAGCAGCCGTTCAGCAGAACACATGATGAACATCTGCGACACACACCTCTGGATATCAGTGTGTGACGCACATCTCTCTCTCTCACACACACACACACACACACACACACTCAGCCGGCTGCTGTCCAGAACACACACTCGACACCGCCAATCTCATCTGGCTTCTGGCTCTCGCTGAGTGATAAATAAAACTGGTTTGTGGCTGGCAGCATTTGAGGAACTGAAACATAACAGTGTGTGTGTGTGTGTGTGTGTGTGTGTGTGTGTGTGTGTGTGTGTGTCCAAACACTGACGAGCAGAGAAATCAGAGTTTATGATCCGCGCTCCAGCGAGAGACTCTGATGACGTCAGTGCGCAGGGCAACAGGCTAACGATCTTTTAATCAGGAAAATTACCTGTTTGGCTGTAAAGTCATTTTAATGGCCGCTACAATTCGACAGCCATTAGCAAAAGATCATTTTAGACCCTTTTTAAAAAAAAGTCAAATATTGAGAAAAAAAAGGCAAAATTCAAATTTATAGCTGTGGCAAAATAAAACTTTTGCATGCAATTTTGTTTTTTTTCTTTAATTAGACTTGCATGTCTCTGCATTTATTGCAAAAACGTATGAAATAAATCAGTCCATTCGGGGAGAAATAACACAATCATAAAAACGTTCTGAGATCCGAGAACGAACACGGCACAATATTCCTCATTATAATAATTCATGCGCAGAATAAAGCGTTGTGTTTTACTGTATCTTCAGAAGCTCCAAACACGTGAGCAAAAGCGCCAATCTCTTTGGTCGGGTAGTTTTTGACGTGGCGCGTCAAACTAAAAAACGAACCCGAGGCGTTTTTTTAAAATGATGCTTTTACGCGTCAGTGTGAACACTCACATTGGTTTAGTAACGAGGCGTTAAACATCGGTGAATAACGCGCGCAAAATTCACCCCGATGTGAACAGGCCTTAATGTTAAAATATTTTGAGATTAAAGTCAGAACATTACGATAATAAAGTCATAATATTTTGAGAATAGTCAAAATTACAAGAATACTGTCTTCCGTACAAGTTATTGGTGTGTGTGTAAATTGTGTCTTATTGTGGTTCTGGTTCTAGTTGTGGTTCTGGTTGTGGTTCTAGTTGTGGTTCTAGTTGTGGTTCTGGTTGTGGTTCTGGTTCTTGTTCTAGTTGTGGTTCTGGTTCTAGTTCTGGTTGTGGTTTTGCTTCTGGTTGTGTGTTCTGGTGTGGTTCTGGTGCCGGTTGTGGTTCTGGTTGTGGTTCTAGTTGTGGTTCTGGTTCTGGTTGTGGTTCTGGTTTTGGTTCTCGTTCTGGTGCTGGTTGTGGTTCTGGTTCTAGTTGTGGTTCTAGTTGTGGTTCTGGTTCTGGTTGTGGTTCTGGTTGTGGTTCTGGTGCTGGTTGTGGTTCTGGTTGTGGTTCTAGTTGTGATTCTGTTCTGGTTTTTGGTTGTGTGTTCTGGTTGTGGTTCTAGTTGTGGTTCTGGTTTTGGTTCTCGTTCTGGTTGTGGTTGTGTGTTTCTGGTTGTGGTTCTAGTTGTGGTTCTGGTTCTTGTTCTAGTTGTGGTTCTGGTTCTAGTTCTGATTGTGGTTTTGCTTCTGGTTCTGTGTTCTGGTTGTGGTTCTGGTTTTGGTTCTCGTTCTAGTGCTGGTTGTGGTTCTAGTTGTGGTTCTAGTTTGTGATTCTGGTTGTGGTTCTGGTGCTGGTTGTGGTTCTGGTTGTGGTTCTAGTTGTGATTCTGGTTCTGGTTGTGGTTCTGGTTTTGGTTCTAGTTCTGGTTGTGGTTGTGTGTTCTGGTTGTGGTTCTGGTTTTGGTTCTGATTCTGGTTCTAGTTGTGATTCTGGTTCTGGTTTTGGTTCTAGTTCTGGTTGTGGTTGTGTGTTCTGGTTGTGGTTCTGGTTCTAGTTCTGGTTCTGGTTTTGGTTCTCGTTCTGGTTGTGGGTTCTGGTTGTGGCCTCACCTGTGGCCGCGGGTGTCCGGTGACCAGGCAGGACAGCTCGAGTGTCTCCCCCTCTCGGATGGTGTAAACCCGCTCGGAGTAGCGCTCCTCCTCCACGTTACACGCGTGACCCGAGTGCACGATGCGGACTGTAGGTGGCGCTGTGGAGAACACACACAGTCACTCTTCACTATTGTTGCACCAGTGCTCGTATTGTTAGCTAGTTAAAGTTCACAACATATAGCAAGTTAAAAGTAAAAGCAGTTAAAGTTGCCGTTTATAAAAGTAAAAAAATATGTTTTCATTCGCTTAGAGCTATATTCCACACTACATGGACAGGCATTTTCAAAAATCCATGATAGGTGCTCTTTAATATAAGTAAATTAAAAAAATTAAAAATACAATACAAATTACAATAAATAAATATAAAAAATTAAATAAATATAAAACTAAATACATAAAATGATATAAAATAAATGTAGAAAACAAAGTAACATGTTTGCAGATGTGCAGTCGTCAGATTGCAGTGGAGTACACACTCGAGTCTGAGGATGTTCTCTGGCATTTGATCCGACTGCTTTAAAGAGTGAGAAACTCATTAGAGCAGAAGCTGCTGCTTCTCTTTCATGCGTTTAGAGTGTAATCGACGTTTGATGTTTGCCACACACACTCTGCCTCGTTCATCATTTACATATCAAGCAGAAACAGAGGATTGTTTATCCAGATATTTATGCGGGAACAGAAACGTGACGTCTCGAGGGCTTAACGTGTCGTTTTCAGCTGCGCACACGCTTACCTTCACACTCATGGAGGAACACACCAGTCAACACAAACTCACTATTACTACAGACAACTCCACCACATCACTGACACACACACACACTCAATGACTCACTCACTCACTCACTCACTCACTCACTCATACACACACTCACTCACTCACTCACTCACACACACTAATGTTTCAGCTTATTGTGATTACATTTTACATAAATTGCTGCTGAGAAACTGGAAAAAAAACTCAAAATTTGTCCCAATTCAATTTCATTTCAGGAACGTCTCTCTTATTTGAGATTGTTGGATCGAGATGTTTGCATACTAAATATTTGAACAAACATTAAGCTTTTAAACTTTAATCATGTGAGAAAAGATCAGAAGTGTAAACGCTCAGAGATACATCAGCGACGAGACACTAAACAAACACATCATCCCACGAGTGAGTCCCAAGATTCCCTGTGCAGACAGAGTGATTCTTCACTGAACTCTAAACTCAACTCTACAATGAACTCTACACTCAACTCTACACTGAACTCTACACTGAACTCCACACTGATCTTTACACTGAACTCCACACTGAACTCTACACTGAACTCTAAACTCAACTCTACAATGAACTCTACACTCAACTCTACACTGAACTCTACACTGAACTCCACACTGATCTTTACACTGAACTCCACACTGAACTCTACACTGAACTCTAAACTCAACTCTACACTGAACTCTACACTCAACTCTACACTGAACTCTACACTGAACTCCACACTGATCTTTACACTGAACTCCACACTGAACTCTACACTGAACTCTACACTCAACTCTACACTGAACTCTACACTGAACTCCACACTGATCTTTACACTGAACTCCACACTGAACTCTACACTGAACTCTAAACTGAACTCTACACTGAACTCTACACTCAACTCTACAATGAACTCTACACTGAACTCTACACTGAACTCTACACTGAACTCTACACTGAACTCTAGACTCAACTTTACATTGATCTCCACACTGATTTCTACACTGAACTCTACACTGATCTTTACACTGAACTCTACACTGAACTCTACACCGAACTCAACACCGAACTCCACACCGAACTGCACACCGAACTGCACACCGAACTGCACACTGAACTCTACACTGAACTCTACACTGAACTCTACACTGATCTTTACACTGAACTCTACACTGATCTTTACACTGAACTTTACACTGAAATCTACACTGATCTTTACACTGAACTCTACACTGCACTCTACACTGAACTCTACACTCAACTTTACATTGATCTCCACACTGATTTCTACACTGAACTCCACACTAAACTCTACACTGATCTTTACACTGAACTCTACACTGAACTCTACACCGAACTCAACACCGAACTCCACACCGAACTGCACACCGAACTGCACACTGAACTGCACACTGAACTCTACACTGAACTCTACACTGAACTCTACACCGAACTCAACACCGAACTCCACACCGAACTGCACACTGAACTGCACACTGAACTCTACACTGAACTCTACACTGAACTCTACACTGAACTCTACACTGAACTCTACACCGAACTCAACACCGAACTCCACACCGAACTGCACTCCGAACTGCACATTGAACTGCACACTGAACTCTACACTGAACTCTACACTGAACTCTACACTGAACTCTACACCGAACTCAACACCGAACTGCACACTGAACTGCACACTGAACTCTACACTGAACTCTACACTGAACTCTACACTGAACTCTACACCGAACTCTACACCGAACTCCACACCGAACTCTACACGAACTGCACACTGAACTGCACACTGAACTCTACACTGAACTCTACACTCAACTTTAAATTGATCTCCACACTGATTTCTACACTGAACTCCACACTGAACTCTACACTGATCTTTACACTGAACTCTACACCGAACTCCACACCGAACTCTACACTGATCTCTACACTGATCTCTACACTGATCTCTACACTGATCTCTTCACTGATCTCTACACTGAACTCTACACTGAACTCTACACTGATCTCTACACTGATCTCTACACTGATCTCTTCACTGAACTCTACACTGATCTCTACACTGATCTCTACAATGAACTCTACACTGAACTCTACTACACTGAACTCTACACTGATCTCTACACTGATCTCTACAATGAACTCTACACTGAACTCTACACTGATCTCTACAATGAACTCTACACTGAACTCTACACTGAACTCTACACTGAACTCTACACTGAACTCTACACTGAACTCTACACTGAACTCTACTACACTGAACTCTACACTGAACTCTACACTGATCTCTTCACTGATCTCTACACTGATTTCTTCAGTTTACTTGTGTAATAGACTGTCCAGAGGCATTAGGTTTTATCCTTCTGAAGAATTTTGGGCCTTTTTTGATGCTAATCTGAAGCAGAACACGTTGGTCTTCCTACTAATACTTCATGTTAACCAACAGCATCCAACCAACTCATGACTGATAACTCTGTTAAAAATTCATTTTCACACTGAAATAGAAATAACACACAGACGTATAGTAAGTTAAATCACACAATCAGACACTGCGCTTGCAGGAGAACGATGGGGACGTTATCTAGAAGAGTAACGTACACGTCAAGGCCAGAAATACTGAACGCTGAGGCTGTTCACCAAAAGGAGATGTAATAACGCAGCGTCTACATAAGCGGATGATTATAGTTCTGTCAGCAACTTTCCTTTTTCCAGAATGAAAGCGACAGGTTCGACAGGGAATGCTGAAGTGCTTTATTTTCATTTGTAATGCGAAACTGCGTATAAAAGCGTCCGTGTTCATCTATTACTTTAGCTAAAGCAACACCTGCAATTTACATTTTAATTACCAGGAGCCTCTCTCAAAGAGATTTCAACGATCACGTCTTTTGTTAAAGTTCACTTTCAGTCGCGCTCGATTCAAATCAGTGTTTTCCTGATGTTCTTTGTTGCGTGGCATTATGAAGCCATTAAAGCGCGCTGGCTCTGGGTGTCGTGCCGTCAAACGCTGGTAATTTCTCGGATTTCTTTGTCTCTGGGGATTCGGACGAGACAGAAATCATCTGTGAAACACAATAAGCGAAGCTCCTGCGGGAAACACAGCGGAGGACAACAGATCTCCTGTTAGAGACGGTGATTTATAAAGAGACTTTCATTTGTTTACGGGTGGATGACATTTACGTTTGAACACGGAGAAAAAAACACACAGAACAAGATGTGGACTGATATTGTTTTGTTGCACGGAGCTTCGGTTATGGGAAAAGGTCATTGGTAATTGAATTTTTTGTTTTTTAAATTAATTTATCTCTCAGCATATATTAGGCTGTGACCTATTGAAAAAGTATATTTATCCGTGCGAAACACATACACAAATATGAGTCAGCACAACTGTTTTCATCACTTATAATAATCATAAATGTGCCTTGATCATCAGATCCTCATATTAGAGTGATTTCTGGAGGATCATGTGACACTGAAGACTGGAGTAATGATGATAAATTACACTTTACTGTATATTCACATAGACAACTGATGATTTACATTAGAATAATATTTTTTTACTGTAATTCTGAGCTTTGCTGAGCAAAAGAGGCTCAAAAACATGAAAAAATGATCTCAACCAGACCTACAACTAACATGATAAAACTAACATTAACCAATTCACATTAAACCGATAAATATAATAAAGTTATGATTGACTGTAAACAACAGCGTTATTTTTCATGTTCAGATTTAGTGAAAGTTTACTAAATTTAGTGAGTTTACTGAGAATAAAATTTACAAATTAAATGAAAGAGATAAAAATGTTATATAATATATTACATAAAATTATATAATATTATAACCCATCTAGCCATCCTCCAAACTGCTTGTCGAATGTCACGTCTCACGTCCATTTGAGCTTATAAAACGTAAAAAGTTTAAGTTTTATAAGCACAAATGCTCGCCTTGCCTGTGTGACTCTCCTATACGAACTAATTTATCAAAACGAACAAATCTTTTTTTGTGTGATTTGGTTCATTCAATGAACGAAATGAACGAATTGACAAGGAAAAAGATTTGTTCATTTTGATGAACGAGTTCGAACAGGAGAGTCACACAGAACAGAGCAAGGCGAACATTTGAGCTTATAAAACTTAAACTTTGTTATTTATTTATTAAATGAGCGATCGTTTCGCTTGATAAGACCCTTATTCATCGTCTGGTGTCGTTTAAAGCCCTTTGAACAGTTTGTTGTTTGCACTGAAACTGTCTTTTGGACCTTGAACCGTTTGGACCCCATTGAAGTCCATTATATGGAGAAAATCCTGGAATGTTTTCATCAAAAACCTTCATTTCTTTTCGACTGAAGAAAGAAAGACATGGCCATCTTGCATGACATGGGGGTGAGTAAATTATCAGCTAAAGTTTTTTTTTAAAGTGTTTTACTCCTTTAAATTGGCTCTAGTGAAATCTGTACGAAAAAAAGGGAATTCAGATATTTTAGCTCCTAGCATTTATAGACCCATCTCAAATCTTCCAATCTTGAGTAAAATATTAGAGAAAAGAGTTTTTAATCAGTAAAGTATATTCTTAAACACACATTAAATTGGAGATGTTTCATTTGGGTTTCAGAAAACATCATAGCACAGAGACCGCTCTTATTAAAGTAGTAAAAGACATAAGAATAGACTTAGATAGAAATTGACCTTCAGTTCTGGTTCTGCTGGTCTTGAGCGCTGCGTTCGATACAGTGGATCTCCAGACTCTATTAAATAGACTACGCGATTATGTTGGCCTATCTCAAACCGTTTTAAATGGTTTTTATCATATCTTAGCGGTAGAACATCTGCAGATCTATCAATAATAGCATGTCTGAACATTATGAGGTGGAGTTTTAGGACCACTACTTTTTAATCTATATATACATATAATCAGGAGATAGGATCTCTTTTCATCGTTATGCAGATGATACACAGTTATATGTGGCCGTATCTGCAGGGCAAATTGCATTCAAGACATAAATGGATGTCGCAAATGTTCTTACAACTCAGTCAAGATAAAACACAAGTTTTGATAATCGGATCAAAAGAACAGAGAGAAAAATTAATCCCTAAACGAAATATTCTGGGATTAAACCCAAGTAAAGTGGTTATCTTTGACTCTGATTTTAATTTTTAAAGCGCATGCGTGTAATGTTGGACTTTATCATTTAAAGAACATTGCTAGAATAAGACCGATTCTCTCTGTGTGCGATACAGTGTAATGAAGTGTGTGTGTGTGTGTGTTTGGTCCCGATCGGCCCGCTGAGGCTCGTTCTGAGGTTATAGATCAGGGAGGTTCAGATTAAGTCCTCAAACCCGTCAGTTCTTCAGCGCTGGCCTCGTTGATAAGAGCGTCACTCACACACACACACACACTTTATTTCAGACCATCGCTGGACAGTTATGACCCACGCTCAGCCAATCCGGCTCTTATCCGACTCTTATCCGGACCCGCAGATCCACAATCCCCGTCGCTTAGGGAAACGATCTCTGTGCAGCGGGACGAGGATCATTACGGGACGAGCAGGACGCAGGGAACAGGCTCAGTCAGAGAACTTCACACACACACACACACACACACACCAGTTCATATTCATGACACAAATATGCTTCAGCTTATAAACAAACTCTTACAGGTTCGTTGCAGCGCGGCAAGTTTGAAGGGAAAGAAACTGTTTAAGAAGCAATTTGTGTAGCAGGAAGACACATTTTAAAAAGACACACACACACACTCACTCACTCACTCACACACACACACACACACTCTCTCTCACTCCCTCACAGACACACACTCTCTCTCACTTCCTCACTCACTCACTCACTCACTCACTCTCTCTCACTCACTCATTCACTCACTCTCTCTCTCACTCACTCATTCACTCTCTCACTCACTCTCTCACTCACTCTCTCACTCACTCACTCGCTCACTCACTCACTTACTCACTCTCACTCTCTCTCTCACTCTCTCTCTCTCTCACTCTCTCACTCACTCATTCACTCATTCACTCTCTCACTCTCTCTCTCTCTCTCACTCACTCATTCACTCACTCACTCTCTCACTCACTCACTCTCTCTCACTCACTCTCACTCTCTCTCTCACTCTCTCTCTCTCACTCTCTCTCTCTCTCTCACTCACTCTCTGTCACTCACTCAAACTCTCTCTCTCACACACACACTCACTCTATATATATATATATATATATATATATATATATATTAGGCTACATTTTAAATGTAACAAATATATTAAATTAAATTGAACATAAATTCAGTCATTAATATAATTAAATAGTAAAATTAAAATATGAACATTAATGATCAAATTCATCCATGATCAATAATCTGTGTTATCCACATTCCTATTATTTACAACTTTTATTCTCACACTGTACGGCATCTATCATATTCATTTATTTCTGCCAACAAATGACAGATATTGTAATAAGAGATGAGAGTCAGATATGAGCAGCGGAGGAGAAACACTGAGCAGGAACGCACTGGGGATTCGGAGACGGGAATGGAGCCGTTTCTCCTGATGATGAGTTCAGGCCTCAGCGTTCTCCAGTGCGTCTGTCATCATGTGAAGATGTGTGTGTGTGTGTGTGTGTGTGTGCCAGGAGAACGCATGCTAAACCACTGTAAATCACAGAGCGAGCGAGGAGTCTCGACGGGAGAGCATCCGTCAAACATCACTGAGGAAGAGGAGGAAGAGGAGGAACGACCATCTACTGACGAGAAGCGGAGAACGGGAAAATACATGTCAAAAATGATGAAAAATCATAAAGTGGAAAACAAGACAGAATAAAGATCTTTATTTTCTGCATTTTCACTTTCTGCGGGATAATCCATGTTGACCTATTTATCTATACAGTATATACAATATATTTACAATGATTTTGCTGGCAAATCAGAACACACTGAATATCACAATCATATGCTAATTAAGATTTTTAAATACATTACTTTAATGATCCATCTGTGACGAGTTTGATTCAAATCATGAATAAAGATATTATATAGTGCATATGAATAAATACCCCAAAATAACAAAGCATATTCATATTTACATTTTTTAAGATTAAAATTAAATTAAAATTATTTTAGCGCGGATTGCGTCAATGACGGGCGACATTTTTTTCCGGGACGGCCACTTATTTAAAACGGGAATTTCTCTGAAATAAAATAACTTTGGAGACTTTTGGGATATTTTAAGTACACAACTGCAGGAAATATATCACACGGTGCAAGTGATTTTTGGATATTGTATTACAAAATTCTTACATATTGGACCTTTAATGTCAATGAAACAAAAAAAGGTTCTATATTGGCATTGATGGTTCTATGAAGAACCTTAAACATCCATGAAACCAAAAAAGGTTCTTTATTGACATTAATGGTTCCATAAAGAACCCTTAACATCCATTAAACAAAAAAAGGTTATTTTTCGCCATTGATGGATCCACGAAGAACATTTAATGTCCATGAAACAAAAAAAGGTTCTGTATTGGCATTGATGGTTCTATGAAGAACCTTAAACCTCCATGAAACCAAAACAAGGTTCTGTATTAACATTAATGGTTCCACGGAGAACATTAAACATCCATGAATCAAAAAAAGGTTATTTTTTGTCATTAATGGATCCACGAAGAACCTTTAATGTCCATGAAACAAAAAAAGGTTCTTTATTGGCATTGATGGTTCTATGAAGAACCTTAAACCTCCATGAACCCAAAAAGGCTCTTTATTAACATTAATGGTTCCACAAAGAACCCTTAACATCCATTAAACAAAAAAAGGTTCTTTACTGACATTAATGGTTCCATGGAGAACGTTAAACATCCATGAAACCAAAAAAAGGTTCTGTATTTGCATTGATGGTTCCACAAAGAACCTTTAACATCCATGAAACCAAAAAAGATTTTTTTTTTTTTTTGCTATTGATGAATCCATGAAGAACCTTTAACGTGCATGAAACAAAAAAAGGTTATTTTTTGTCATTAATGGATCCACGAAGAACCTTTAATGTCCATGAAACAAAAAAAGGTTCTGTATTGGCATTGATGGTTCTATGAAGAACCTTAAACCTCCATGAATCCAAAAAGGCTCTTTATTAACATTAATGGTTCCACAAAGAACCCTTAACATCCATTAAACAAAAAAAGGTTCTTTACTGACATTAATGGTTCCATGGAGAACGTTAAACCAAAAAAACGTTCTGTATTGGCATTTAACATCCATGACACCTCAAAAGGTTCTTTAAGTAGGTGTAAGGGTTCTTTAGATTACTAAAAAGATCTTCTGACTAAGAAAACAAAGGTTCTTTTTTAGATCTCATCTCTGAACAGTTTTCTTTGGGAACCAAAACTGGTTCTTCTGTGGCATCGTTGGAATCTTTATGTTAAAGAATGCAGGTGAATATGGATATGCATAAACAATATAATCTTAAAAAGCTATTGTTGCAATATTGCCGAGACCTGGCGCAATCCCATGATCCTCTCTGGCCCGCGGAGAACATCGGCTCTCCTCCTTCATCCTCCATCAATTAAAGCCAGAAAAGTCACAATTAATCAAGTGACGAGTTCAGCCCTGACAAGAGTTCAATTAGGACCGAGTGTGATGGTGATCAAACGCAACGCTTCACAGGAAGTGCTGATTAAAGAGACAGTAACGGGATTAACTGTGTCATTAAGGCACTTTGTTGTTTCCACTGTTGTGTTTGGGGAACACGGAAAACAGGATCGAGGAACAGCAAAGGTGGGATTGCATAATTACATCTATGGAGAAATAATTAAATCCTCACAAAGCGAGTAATTGCTCTGCGAGAACGACTGCAGGACACCGTCTGCGAATCTCTCCTCGTGTAAAGGGCTTCGGGGTTCTAGACTTGTGTTAAACGTGTGTGTGTGTGTGTGATATTTAGACCATCGATTACTGCTCATCTCCACATCTGTCTTCAGTCCTGCGCTTCTGAGTTACAACAGAAGCAATTATACTGTCAATCTCTGACTAACAACAAACGTAAAGGGCCACACACACACACACACACACACTAATCAATCGTGCGCTGGATGAAAACCTGAACAATATCAATCCCAATGAGAAACCTTTATCCCAAAACATTGCTCACTAAAATATTTGCATTGTGCAGTATATAATATTTATAAAATATTTCGTTTTTTGTCATCTATTTGTATTTTTGCGTAATATTTTTGTGATTTATGCAGTTTTAAAGATATAAAACTGCTCTGAGAGTGAATCGGGTGACCGAAACGGATCGTTCTCCAGAAGCGAACTGACGGGAAGTGTGTGAAACTATGAGCGGATCACGAGAGCATGAAATTGAGGACGAACGGCCGACAGAGACGAATAAAGGAGAAAAGAAAAAGGGAAACGGCCAAACATGGCGTGCTTGGTTGTGTAACGTCTGAGCTCCACGTGACCTTTGACCTCCAGCGAGAGAAAGTCATTTCATAAATGATGCGGCAACAATTTCCTCCGCCGTAAAGCGACGGGCCTCACATGAGGGTCAAACGATGATTGCAGGAGCGCTCTCACAAAACAGAAACATTCAAAATCATTTCTTGCAAAGAAAATCCAGTCCACACACACACACACACACACACACACACACACACACATATATATATATATACTAAAGAGGCCATTTTATGCTCTCCTAGAACAGGTTCTCCTGCTTGAATGTTGATTATTCTCCTCATATTCTCCATTGTTGCGGCTCCTCTCTTCCCAGTCTGTCAGTAACGCTCTGTTCACTTCCTGTCTCTATGAAGCCCCGCCTTCTGAAAAGCACACTGTGCTCTGATTGGTCGGCTGGAGCGGTGTGTTGTTATTGGTCGAGCGTGTTTGGGAAATGCCCCGCCTCTTTCCATAACTGCCAGTTTAACACACTACTAACTAACTCAACCAGGCCCCGCCCCTTTATTCTGCGCATGAATTATTATAATGAGGAATATTGTGACGTGTTCGTTCCCGGGAGAAACTCGAGATACAGTGGAGGCGTTTCAGGAGTGAATGATACAAAAAAGAGCCGTTTAGGGATAAAAATATTGAATGGTCTGTTCGTTAATCATTAAAGGGTACATATCATGCTTTTAAATCATTCATTTTTACTTATAAATCATACCGTTGTGGTCTATATAAAGCATAACTGCAATGCTTGGGTCTGAATTCCTCATTATTATAGCTCCACAAGCCCCTTTTCTGATGTGCGTCTGTGAGCGACCCGTTTCAAAGCGGCCCCTTTAAATAAAAAGGAGATGCGTCACACCCCGCCCGCTCTCCAGGTCCATGAGTTTACCCCACGTTCGGCCATTATTGTAGTTTGATTAGAGATTATATACTATAGCTTCAAAGAACATTTTTAATCACACGTTAATAAAATGTCAACAACAGAAGACTTGTCCATCAAGCCTTACATATTCGAGCCAGAGCGAGCGAGTCGATAAAGACGACGAACCTGCAGAACAACGTCTTCATATGGATGTATGTGAGTTAACGTTAACTGTTTTGTGTTATTAGTGAAAGTCGACTATTTCTCTTGTTAAAACAAGCACACTGACAAGATAAATGACTGCGGTCTAATCTGGTGTTCTGATTGAACAAATCAAATCAAATCTGTCTTCTGATTTGATAATGATTGTATGAGTAAATGTTGAATTTAACACAGTAACTTAGTTTAATGAGTATTTTTAATTGTAAGCCTTATTCAAACATATTCCATCAGAAAAAATACACTTTTCCCAACAAAATTGTAATATTTTAATTTGAATGCAACAATGTATCTTTAGCAAAATGTCTGTGATAAAAAAAAGTAAAAATATCTAAAATAAAAGAAATTTACAAAATCGTAAGTTTGAGAGTATTGGTGTTGTTAATCGCATCCACAATAAAAGTTTGTGTTTACATAATATATGTGAGTGTGTGTGTGTGTGTGTAATTATTTTATATATATAAATATGTATACACAAAAAATTGGTATTAATTAATAAAATATTTATATTTGTAATATAATGTGTAAATAAATAATATATACTGTAAATACATGCAAATATTTCTTAAATATATATGCATGTGTGTTTATTTATATATACAAAATAATTAATTTTTACACATTTTTCACACATATATTATGTAAACACAAACTTTTATTTTGGATGTGATTGATCATCACTAATAAATGAACTTTATCTTTAAGTTAATTGTAAGGGTTTGTGATATAAAATGTGTCTGATATATTTTTTTTAAAATATCTAAAACAAAAGAAATTGACATAAGATGCAAAATTGTGAGTTTTGAGAGTATTAGTGCTGTTAATCGCATCCACAATAAATGTTTGTGTTTACATAATATAGTTTGTGTTTATCACAATAAATCATTGCCCATCACTAATAAATGAACTTTATCTTTAAGTTAATTGTAAGGGTTTAGGTTTAACCGTAAGTATTGCGTGATCTGCATGACAGATCCTCTTCTTCAGTGAATGCTGTTGGACCGCAGATCATGTTCACGGGTAAAGAGTGTTTTCTTGATTTACGGTGGGGTGTTTGAGCTGGTTTCTGAAGTGTGTGTTTGTTCAGAGCAGATTCACTGATACCGGCGACAGAATGATTCAGTGTCCGAGCGAACGGGCTTCTGGAGGATAATTCGGCTCTGATCACACGGAGCAGGTCAATATATCACAGCCTGTCTGCACACGTATGATTTATGACGACACACACCGGTCCATAATGAAACTCAAGGGCGTCTGCAGTGGCCTGTCAGTGTGAGAGAAGCGCTAATGCCTCGAACCCGAGACCAAATCCACTGCCAAACGCCAACAACACCCAGAGAGACTCGCTGCGATCCCTCATCCCGTCCAACATCACATCACTCTTCTGCTCTGCTGTCCATGGGCTTTCTTTTACATCAGATCACTCCACAATTCATACCTCATCATCACAGCCTCTTCTGCTCACCAAAGCTGCGTTTATCTGATCAAAAATACTCTAAAAATAGTGAAACATTGTTCCAGTGTACACTCTTAGAAGAAAAGGTTCTATATAGAACCTTAAAAGGTTCCATCAGCGCTACGTATTTGGAACCCCTAAAAGGTTCTATACACTCTTAAAAAAAGGGTTCCTCTGGGTTCTCGCTGTAACAAAAAAATGTGTTCAATTTACGGTAAAATACCGGCAGCTGTGGTTGCCAGAAATTTACCGTATAAAATACGGTAGCAAGAATTTACGGTAATAAGGTTTTACAAACTTAAAATTACGGAAATAAACCGTATTTAATTATCTGATATAATGTTAAATTATCGACCATTTGAAGTGTTAATATCTGTTTTATACCATTGTAATATCCATCAATCACAGCAGTAATAAGAGTCACATGATATATGGAAACTCATCACATGCAGCTCTTCCACAAGAAACTTAATACTAACATATAGAAGCGGCACAGTGTCGTTCACTCAAACATTAAACACCGTCACGGTAACACACATGAAATTTTAAAAAGGCAATAAACATTAATTAAATGTCACATAAAACCCTAATGTACCTAACTGATTAAAAAAAGACAAAGCAAACTATGACGAAACAAGTTATTTCAACAAAAATGCATCAAGTGTGGAGTGTCACGCACGCAGGGAATTGTGGGAATGTCAATTTACGTTTTTTCACTGTAAATTATACGACGAATTGTTCATTTTCACTTTAAAAACAGTATTTTACAGTAAAATTACATGAAATTTACCATAAGATCTATCACAGTTATTTACCGTATATAGTAAGGAAAGGTTCTGTTAATTAACAGTTTTTCACTGTAGCATTTTTACAGTCTTTTACTGTTAAAATCACCATCATTTTTTACAGTAGAACCCTGGGGTTCCATACTTGGCCAACATGATGAAAACTGAATTAATGAATGAATAAAAGTCTAAAAATAACTAAATAAATAATAAATAAGAATGAATGAATGAATGAATAAATAAATAAATAAATAAAAATAATGAAAAAAGAAGTAGACAAAACAGGGAAAAAATGAATGAATAAATAAATAAATAAATATTAATTAATAATTAAATGACTAAATAAATAAAATGAATGAATGAATAAATGACTAAATAAATAAAAAGGAATAAATGACTAAATAAATAAATGAATGAATACTAAAAATAAAAATCAATGAATAAATTAATAATAAATAAATAATAAGATAAATGACAAAAATAAATAAACAAAAATTTGTAAATGACTAAATAAATAAAATGTATAAATAGATAGTAAATAAATAAAAATAATGAATAACTAAGAACGAATGAATGAAAATAACTAAATAAAAATGAATGAATGAATATAACTCTACAAAAAACTAAATAAATAATAAATAAGAATGAATGAATGAATAAATGATAAATAAATAAGTAAAAAAATAACTAAAAATAAATGAAAGAATGAATAAACAACTGACTAAATGACGACTGAATGAAAACTACTAAAAATAAACAAACAAACAAATGAATCAATCAATAAAGACAGCTGCCAATTACATAAATTGTACTTTTTTCAACCATACATCGAGTCCCAATGAAGTCGCTGTCTTTTACAGTCTTTTACTGTTAAAATCACCATCATTTTTTACAGTAGAACCCTGGGGTTCCATACTTGGCCAACAGAACCTTTTACCAAAAAAAAAAAATGGTTCTACAGTATATAGAACCATTTTGGAGTTCCATATATGAAGCGGGGGATGGAACCATTTCTTCTAAGAGTGTAAATCTGTGAATATACAGTAAAGTGTCATTTATTCCTGTGATCAAAGCTGAATTTATCAGCATTACTGATCACTACTGATGATACTTTACTGTATATTCACATAGAAAACAGATGTTTTACACTGGAATAATATTACACAATCATAAACGCACGAGTCTTGGTGAGCAGAAGAGACTTCTTTCAAAAACACAGTTTATCCATCCACTATACAGTATGTGCCAGTGTAGGAGTTAATAACTGTTAGCATGATTTGAGTGTAGAGAGCATCAGTAAAGTGATCAGAGATGGCGGCACCTTCATGACGCTTCACTCCTCTTAATTATGAGCTTCATCAGCAGTGACACGAGTAAACATTAACGGCGCAGAGTCTCCAGACCTGACGTGTCGTTGGTTTGAGTGTCCAGCAATTATCCATGCCCGCCGGGATCCAGCGCGAGGCTTTGTGATGCCGAACGCTGGGAATGTTGTGAACGAATGAAGGTTAAATGCGGGCCAAAACACTTCAGAGTCGCTCCAATTAGAGTTCCCTTCATGCGTCTGTGAGGGATCTCCACGACACGGCATCTCAGCACTCACAGCCCAAACACACTTCACCCTTCTCTTGAGAACTGAGCACAGAAGGGTTCTTTAGGGAACCAAAAACTGATGTTGAATGGCATGATCCCTGTATTTAACAGCCGAAGCTTAACACGAGCGAGTTTGGTCACGTGATTTCAGCCGTGACTCCTGCAGTTCTGCACATGCGTGTTTCTGGACTCTCTGATGATCAAGTGTCTCTGAGGGACTCTTTGTTTGCAGATGCCAACAGTGCTCTGGTGTGTTTTTCAATGAGCTCTTTTACACACAAGGACTCGCCGTTCGCCCGCAGACCCTCTCGGATCACACACACGACAGACATAATTTAATCACAAAAACCCATCGCCCCACACACACACACACACACACAAATGAGCTCGCTCAGACTAATGGCCTCACAAGGGGAGCACTGCAAGGTTATCTGCTGGAAATATACAATTAATCCTCATTTGGGATTGAATAAGGATGAGTCTAATACAATGGAGAATATAGAGAAGCAACTGGTGAACCAAAACCCTGAAACCCTGATTAAAGCAGATCCTGCCAGAAGGACTGATGTATTTAGCGCTCGTAAACGTTGAATACGGAACGCCAGCGTCACAGTACACTAGATCACTGACACACGATTCACTCTGAAACCATTTTCACTCAGAAACAGAGTGGAAGTGCGAAAAGAAGTGCATTGAGTTAAACGTGAAATTTAATAGTAGAAGTAGAAAAAATGAATGAATATTAAACAAAGAAATAGACATGAATTAATAAATAAATAATATTAATTAATAATTAAATGAATAAATAAATAAAATGAATGAATAAATGACTAAATAAATAAATAATGAGATAAATGACAAAATAAGTAAATAAAAATGTGTAAATGACTAAATAAATAAAAATGAATAAACAGATAGTAAATAAATAAAATAATGAATAACTAAGAACGAATGAATGAAAATAACTAAATAAAAATTAATTAATGAATGAATAAAACTCTAGAAATAACTAAATAAAAATCACTAAATAAATAAGAATGAATGAATGAATGAATGAATGAATGATAAATAAATAAATAAAAATAATGAAAAAAGAAGTAGACAAAACAGGGAAAAAACGAATGAATAAATAAATAAATAAATATTAATTAATAATTAAATGACTAAATAAATAAAATGAATGAATGAATAAATGACTAAATAAATAAAAAGGAATAAATGACTAAATAAATAAATGAATGAATACTAAAAATAAAAATTAATGAATAAATTAATAATAAATAAATAATAAGATAAATGACAAAAATAAGTAAACAAAAATTTGTAAATGACTAAATAAAATGAATAAATAGATAGTAAATAAATAAAAATAATGAATATCTAAGAACGAATGAATGAAAATAACTTAATAAAAATGAATGAATGAATAAAACTACAAAAAACTAAATAAAATAACTAAATAAAACATAAACACATTTCATTTATGTTGTTAAATAAAATAACTAAATAAATAATAAATAAGAATGAATGAATGAATAAATGATAAATAAATAAGTAAAAAAATAACTAAAAATAAATGAAAGAATGAATAAACAACTGACTAAATGACGACTGAATGAAAACTACTAAAAATAAACAAACAAACAAATGAATCAATCAATAAAGACAGCTGCCAATTACATAAATTGTACTTTTTTCAACCATATATCGAGTCCCAATGAAGTCGCTGGTGTTTCATTTCCTGAATCCTTTATAACTCTCATTCGGCTTCATTCTCCTTCACGCTGTCACCCTGAGCCTCTCATGCTGCGTTTCATCATGTATCAGACCATTACTCACACGTAACAGATCTACAGGAAGCAGTTCAACTAATAATAATAATCCAGCAGGGTCAAAGTTCACGTTCATCTGATAGTGGTGCGAGAACAGAGCCAGTAAACACACACACACACACACATCCACGACTCTGAACGATGTGCCAATAAAAAGTGCATCCTGGAAAAGATGTCAATCAATCATGTGAGAGGAGGTTTAGATCAGCAGGAGCAGGTGGAGATCCTCACACACACACACACACACTCGAACACCAGCCGCTTCTCGACGGAAACCTTTAAACACGGCTTGATTTTACGGCAGTTCTGTCTCCAGCGATGCTATAAAGACATTTTCTTTTCATTATGGAAACGCTGTGATTTATAATATAGAGACGGATGTGCACTCAGTGTCAGACGACTGAAAGGCACCTTGGGGGATTTTATGACCATGACGAGACATCCTGATCATCTCAGCAGTGTGTGAGAGTCAGTGTGTGAGAGTCGGTGTGTGTGAGAGTCGGTGTGTGTGTGTGTGAGAGAGTCAGTGTGTGTGAGAGTGTGTGTGTGTGAGAGTGTGTGTGTGTGAGAGTGTGTGTGTGTGAGAGTCAGTGTGTGTGCGTGTGAGAGAGTCAGTGTGTGTGAGAGTGTGTGTGTGTGAGAGTGGTGTGTGTGTGAGTCAGTGTGTGTGAGAGTCGGTGTGTGTGAGAGTCAGTGTGTGTGAGAGTCGGTGTGTGTGAGAGTGTGTGTGTGTGAGAGTCGGTGTGTGTGAGAGTGTGTGTGTGTGAGAGTGTGTGTGTGTGAGAGTGTGTGTGTGTGAGAGTCAGTGTGTGTGAGAGTGTGTGTGTGAGAGTGTGTGTGTGTGAGAGTCAGTGTGTGTGAGAGTGTGTGTGTGTGAGAGTGTGTGTGTGTGAGAGTCAGTGTGTGTGAGAGTGTGTGTGTGTGAGAGTGTGTGTGTGTGAGAGTCGGTGTGTGTGAGAGTCGGTGTGTGTGCGTGTGAGAGAGTCAGTGTGTGTGAGAGTGTGTGTGTGTGAGAGTGTGTGTGTGAGAGTGTGTGTGTGTGAGAGTCGGTGTGCACATCTGTGTGTCCCATGCAGAACACCTTCACTAGAAGATCATTTAATCATCTTCCTGCTGGGGCTTCCTTCCGAGACACACACTCTCACACACACACACACACACACACGCTGGAGATTGGGCTTCAACGCTTGTACCGCTGCAGATATACATCATCGGAGTGATAATAAAGCATTTACACCGGAGAGCAAAGGAGAAATATTATGGATTTGCTTCTGCTACGGAATAAAAATATAAAGCGTAACCATTCAACCATTCAATTCTGCCATTGTTTTCGCCATTCAGAGTATATATATATAGATATATTAATATCATTATATATATATACCAGAGTTAATAAGTTATTAAATTTAACGTAGTATATATACTAAGTTAAAGTTAATAACTGATTAACTCCGGTGACCCACTCCGAGCTACTTGTGTGTAGTGTTGTGCTGATTGTGTGTAGTGTTGTGCTGATTGTGTGTAGTGTTTGACAAACTGGACTGTGCTTTCAGAAATGTGCTTCAGCAATTGATAAAAACTGTAAAGTAGAAAATGCTGCTAATCCTCACGTGTAAGCGCTTTCCCAACACCAGCCGAGTACACACTTATGAATATGCTAATTGGAATAACTGCAGTAGAGTGTGTGTGTGTGTGTGTGTGAGTGTGAGTGAACTTGACGGATGACTCTCAGGAAAACAAACGGGTCCTTAGAGAGCGAAAAATACTATAAAAGTTACAACTATAAAAGAGTTTTATGGGCCACAGATCTGCCTGCTCTCGCTGAGATCCTCCCGGAGAGATGAGGAGCAGAGTCTGACACACACGCTCACTCAGGTCTCCATACACACAACACGACACACCGTGGATAATCAAGGTTGGAGCAGAGCGATTATATTTAACATATTCTAAGATTATGACAATTATGCTTTCAGAAAGCTAACAGGGTTGAAACATAATTATAGCAAAATATATCAGCTAATTAACCTGTGCGTCTCATATCAGTCTGTTACTGTCAGGTGACCATATCATAGTGTTCAGAAAAGAGGAGGAGGAGGAGGAGGAGGAGTAGAGGAGGAGCAGGAGGAGAGGAGGAAGAGGAGGCGGGAGGAGGAGAGGAGGAGGAGTAGGAGAGGAGGAGTAGAGGAGGAGGAGTAGAGGAGGAGGAGTAGAGGAGGAGGAGTAGAGGAGGAGGAGTAGAGGAGGTGGTGGAGGAGGAGAGGAGGAGGAGGAGAGGAGGAGAGGAGGAGAGGAGGAGGTGGAGGAGGAGGAGCAGGAGGAGAGGAGGAGGAGGAGCAGGAGGAGAGGAGGAGGAGGAGGAGAGGAGGAGGAGGAGGAGAAGAAGAGGAGGAGGAGGAGGAGAGGAGGAGGAGAGGAGGAGGAGGAGTAGGAGAAAGAGAGGAGGAGGAGGAGAGGAGGAGGAGAGTAGGAGGAGGCGGGGAGGAGGAGAGGAGGAGGAGGAGGAGTAGAAGAAGAGGAGGAGGAGGAGGAGAGGAGGAGGAGAGGAGGAGGAGGAGTAGGAGAAAGAGAGGAGGAGGAGGAGTAGAGGAGGAGGAGAGTAGGAGGAGGCGGGGAGGAGGAGAGGAGGAGGAGGAGGAGTAGAAGAGGAGGAGGAGCAGGAGGAGAGGAGAAGGGGAGGAGGATAGGAGGAGAGGAGGAGGAGGAGAGGAGGAGGAGGAGGAGGGGAGGAGGAGAGGAGGAGGAGGCGGGGAGAGAGGAGGAGGAGGAGGAGGAGGAGGAGGAGGAGGAGGAAAAAGGGGAGGAAGAGAGGAGGAGCAGGAGGAGGCGGGAAGGAGGAGGAGGCGGGAAGGAGGAGGGAGGAAGAGGAGGAGGAGAGGAGGAAGGGGAGGAGGAGAGGAGCAGAAGGAGTAGAGGAGGAGGAGAGGAGGAGGAGGAGGCGGGGGAGGAGGAGAGGAGGAGCAGAAGGAGTAGAGGAGGAGGAGAGGAGGAGGCGGGAGAGGAGAGGAGGAGAAAGAAAGGGAGGAAGAGAGGAGGAGCAGGAGGAGAGGAGGAGGGAAGGAGGAGGGAGGAAGAGGAGGAGGAGAGGAGGAGGAGCTTATTGAGCTTTAATACATAAAACAATACATACTTTCCTTTCCACTTTTGGCCTGCAACAATAGAATAATAACAAGTAAATAAAAAATAGTTTAGCTTTTAACACCTTTCACATCACACTGTTTCATGGCCGTGGGTTAAAATAAAATAAAGAATCCAGTTGCCATAAAAACACTATTTCAGAACACAAAGTCCTCGTGTGGGCTTCTGGGTCGCGACACTGGCACACACACCCGACCGAGACCTCAACACTCTGTCAATCATCTGTGAGTTCACATGTGGGTTCAGGAGCCGTGTCGCTGTTGACGAGCTAGCCGTTGCTAAGGGTAATGATGATGATCAAGATTGACCAATGATTGCGTTACATACGACCGACCGACCGACCAATGGGCAACGAGCGAGTTGGCAAGACTACATGCAAACACAAACACAACGAACGGCGACTGTAGAAAGCAAAAGCTGAATCCCGGACATTTAGGCCAATCTAGAAATGTTTTTAAGGTCCTAAAAGAGACGTATGGTTACCATAGTTACTAGATATAATAATCCTTTAGATAAACTAGTTTAAACTTTACAGTTTCCTTCAAAAGTTTGGGTCAGTGAGGAGTCTATTCTGATCACTGCAATTATTTGAACAAAATGCTGTAAAAATAGTGTAAATCATCTGTTTTCTATGTGAATATCCAGTAAAGTGTCATTTATTCCTGAATTTATCATCATTACTCCTGTCTTCAGTGTCACATGACCCTTCACAAATCACTCTAATATGAGGATCAGATGATCAACACACAGTTATGATTATTATCAGTGTTGGAAATTGTCATATTTCTGTGGAAACTGTCTTCTGTAAAATTACTTTTAATACAATTGAATGTATCATTGATGAACATATATATTAATAAAGATATAGATGTACAGATATACACACACATGCCTAAAACAAGATAAAGCAACCAGCCAATAAAGACAGAATATGCATTAGTAAAGATCTTAAACAAGTAAATTGTTCTTGTTTAGATGTTTAGATATTTGAAAAGCAAACACAGCAGCAATAGTGTAAATAAAGCAGTGATTTGTGTGATTTATTAAAGCTGAGGTGCATGCTGGGAACTGGAGTCCTACTGTTATGAGCAACACAATAGAGTTGATTATCCTGACAGTGAAAACCCTCCAGAACCGAGACAGCTATTTCAGGAACAGAGGAATCACACACACACACACACACTCCTGTACCCACGCAACCTTTTCTGATCCCTGCTGGCCATTCATAATTAATAACATTCATGTTTAAAAAGCAAAGCTAGGATTAAAGTCGGACCGTAGCCCATAATGCACAGCGCTCGTGTTTGTGCATTCAGCAT
The DNA here is from genome assembly GCF_016745375.1 of Pimephales promelas. The sequence continues at coordinate 869,777 of NW_024121377.1, read as the reverse complement.
TAGCAGTGTAACGCCGCTAATTAGAGTCGAAGTAAACATTGGTGTCGTCACGTCAGCGGTGGATGTGCACTGATCCGGCTCACGCAACACACAACCTGACGCCCAAAGCCACATCTTCAAGATTATCCAGATGTGTGTGTGACATATTGGGCCCTATGTGACTCTGTGGGCGGGTCTCGACGCTGTTGCTATTTTAGCGGCGGGATAAACGACTCTTTAAATCTAAAAGGGGTTGGTCTGGAGTAGCTTCATTACTCATAGGTGTGGTTTGAGCGTAACCAATCAGAGTGTCATATCACATCCCCTTTAAGAGCGTGATGAACGAGGTGCACTTGTTCCACGCCGCAATACTATTATAACGGCGCATTTACCGGCGCGCTTCAATCAGTTCACAGCCGAGGAGATCGATGTTCTCGTCAGGGTCTTAAAAGAAAGAGGAGTGACATTGGGGATGGGACAAACACGGTTAAACATGTATATTTTGTATAAATGTGTAAGCTTTATGCCTCCCATCGTCATGGACACAACAATGATTTCCTTAAAATAGCATCTGAATGTACACGCAACGCGCCACTGACTTTATACAAATTTTTTTAAAAACTTAAATAAGTTTTTCAAGTTTTTACTCTTTAACTTTAAACTTAAAACTAAAAATAAGTTTTAAAAAATAGGAAGTGCAAAATAGGAATTATACATGCGTCGGTGTACGAAGAGCCCATGGAGATATCGATTGCTTTTATTTGTGATAATAACGCGGTGAAACATGATTATGCCAAATGTTTTGGGCCAGACTGTCATACAGAGAAAATATGAATGCATGCAAAAACAACAGGACCAATGAAATATTAATAACTGATTATGTGTGAATGTGTGATTATTTTCCCGTTTTTGTCTTTTTTGCCTAATAATTTTGTCAGATATAGACCTTAACCAAGTTTAGTGTTTTGTTCTTCCTTCGTTTTAGTGAAACGATCGCTCATTTAATACATAAATAACAAAGTTTAAGTTTTATAAACTCAAATGCTCGCCTTGCTCTGTTCTGTGACGCGCGTTCGTGAATCTCCTGTTCGAACTCGTTCATCAAAATGAACACATTTTTTTCGAGTCATTTGGTTCATTGAATGAGCAAGGCGAGCATTTGAGCTTATACAACTTAAAGTTTTGAATTTGTATATTTGTATGAGCGATCGTTTCGCTTGATAAGACCCTTATTCATCGTCTGGTGTCGTTTAAAGACATTTGAACAGTTTGCACTGAAACTGTCTTTTGGACCTTGAACCGTTTGGTCCCCATTGAAGTCCATTATATGGAGAAAATCCTGGAATGTTTTCATCAAAAACCTTCATTTCTTTTCGACTGAAGAAAGAAAGACATGGACATCTTGGATGACACGGGGGCGAGTAAATTATCAGCTTAAGTTTTTTTAAAAAGTGAACTACTCCTTTAAGTTTATCAAGCGACGAGAATACTTTCTGTGCGCAAAACACACAAAAATAACAACTTTATTCAACTCTTAATCTTCTCTGTGGGGCTGAGTATACACACACACACAGTTTCAGTTTGTGCTGATGTAAAGGAACAGCAGTTTCTCGTTTCCCTGAGCGTCACCCCGGACTGAGTGTGAAACAGCCACACACACACACACACACCTCGTGACAGAGCAAACACACATGTACATCAGCAGCTTGTCATGAATATTGAAACACAACACAATCTGAGAAAGATGAACGAGAGAAACCACAGATGGCGGATACACTCAAACACTCATTCATCTGATCTCAGGACAGATTTATTCATTGATTGTTTATGTAAATAAATATTAATTAACAACACAACAACAAACACAGGCCTTTGTTTAAACACTAGGAAAAATATTAAAAATATAATTGTATGTTGTGTTACATGTTCTATATTAATATTTTGAATTTGTCTTTATTTTTGTATTTTATTATTATTTTTTATATTTATTTTTATTTTCATTTGAATGAGTTTTAATAGTTTTAATAATGTTGTTGTAGTTTTGAAATTGTATTACTTTTTTAAAATGTATATGTGGTCTTTAGTAATTTCTTATAGTTACTTTAGTTTTAGTAATAAAATAAAATAAATAAAACAATGATCCTAAATAACACTGCAAAAACTATTGTGACTACTTTATTTTCTTAGTTTTAGTAATATAATATAATAAAACTATAATATAATAATGATACTTAAATAAAACTGTAAAAACTATTGTAACTACTTTATTTTAATTTAGTTTATTTAAAAAGTAAATAATTGACTTAATTTTGCTCCATTTCTCAGAAAGACTCATGCTCAGTCATTTTGCTTCTTCTCCAGTAATATCTGGATTTCAGAGAGTGTGTGTGTGTGTGTGCTGGACGTGTTTGACTGGATCTGAAACTCGAACAGCCTTCAGCTCTTCTGACAGATGAAACAGAATATATCGATGTCGACGCGCTTTAACCTCTCTCACACACACACGAAACACTGATGTCTCTCTCAGGTCACACTCACGTCACTTCTGACTCTCCCTCTCTGTGAGCAGTGTGTGTCGGATGCGGTCGCCATGACGACAGACATCACTCATGGGATGTGGGCGACACACACACAGATTAGCATGAGACAGCGGAGCAGCTCTCAGACCCCAGCGGCAAAGCACTATCAGAATAATGAATTTGTGAATTTTTTTATTTTATATATGTTTTAAATTTAATTTTATTTAATTTTCTGTCTTTTTGAAATTGCATTTAATTTTATATTTTAATTTATTTAAATCCATTTCATAGTATTTTACTTCATTTTATTTTATTTTTTATTTTGTATTTTATTTAATTATTTTTTAAATGTAATTTTTTTAATTTTATGTATTTTTTAATTTTATTTAATTTTGAATTTAAGTTTATTTAATTTCATTTCATAGTATTTTATTTCATTTTATTTGATTTTATTTATTTTTATGCTGATATGATAATATTCACAAAATTGCTTATTTCACTAATTATTTATTAAAATATACAGTATATATATATATATATATATATTTTTTTTTTTTTTTTTACTGTATTTTGGGGGGTGGGATTTTTTCTTTCAGTGACATTTATTGGCCAGTTCTACAATTACATTATTTATCATGATAACCACAGCCTCAGGCGTGACAGGTCTCTGACATCACAATCAAATCAGGTGATCAGATTGAGCGGTGAGAGCCCGTGAACCATCTTCTCCTGTAAATGTAAATGTATCTTGATTTCAGAATAATTAGATATTAGTGCTGGAAAACAAGACAGAAACACCGAAGAAGAACATCATTTTTTTATAAGTATGGTTAAAGTAATATATTTAGTCATCATGTCAATCCAAACACGAATGAGCAACAACAAAAAAAGCCTTCATTAAAATGCAAACTGCATTTCCCATCATCCTCTGCGGCAGCACTGAACGATCAACAGCAGCAGCAGTCCAACACCTAATCTCTTCACCAAACGAGTTTGTTCCCAAATGAAAGAGAAAGAAATATGAAATTGCCAATCTCAAAAGCACTTCGACTTCATCAAGATCTCATCTGAACGCATGAACACAGTAAATAAATACAGTATCGTCAAGTTACAATAATCAAACACTGCACTGATGCATGCTGGGGTTTGACTGACAGATGACACGTTCATGTTTGTATGAGACAGGGAACAAGTGTGTATCGATACATGTCACTGCACTAATGGACGGAGAATTACAAATCCACACACACATAATGCCTAAAATAAAAGAACATTATCATTACAAATGCACATGTATTGCACATCTTATATTCATATGCATTTGCATGATGTCATCATAGATGAAATTAATCTGTTTGATATTTGTGTGGATATGGCATGAGTCTTAAACAATATTTTGAGTTGTGTGTTGAAGTGAAGTGTGTGTGTCATCATCAGAGTGTGTGTTGGCATTCAACAGCGTCATTTCCATTCCTCCATCGGCATTGATTTTAAAGTGCATTCTCATGGATCAGCTGAGCCCAAACTCTATTATCCTCTTAGTCCTGCGGGACACACACACACACACACACACACACACACACACACTGTCCTGCATGCGAACCGACTACAGAAACACACGCAGTATATCGTTGATATGACGCGCCCATCGCGACGCGTGACCCGGCGTCAGATCGCAGGTCTCAGATCAGTCCAGCGCTTATGTTCTCCCTCATGACATTTACACACTCTGACTCATGCATCGCTCTGCTACACACACACACACACACACACACACCACAGCAGCGCAACACACACTAGTTGCAGAACACGCGAGGAGAATGCAGAATAATATGCAGATCTCAGATGTTTGCTGACATTCAGCGTTCAGAACGAACATGTGCAAACGCCTCGCGACGCAACTTCTGAAGCGGACACACACACACACACACACACACGAGCTGAACAACGGGCACGAGCGTTATTTAACTTGCATATATAAGCCACACCTAAAAGAAACTTTTGCAATAAAAATGACTATTTATATACGTTTTTAAATTATTAAATTATTTCCAACGGATCTTCAATAATGCATGTATATATCACTGACACATGTGTGTTTTTGTAATGCATAATTTTCCCTTTTTATTAGTTGAGAATTTTGAACTATTACGCTGTGGGAACTGCTAAATCTCACAGCTAAAAGAAACTTGTGATTGTGTTTTTATGCATTGTAAAATGTTAAATAGGCTACCATTACATGTTTTTTCAAATGAAGAATTTGTCATATATATATATATATATATATATATATATTACAGCCAAAATAAAAATGTGAATGTGTTTTTATGCATTATTAAAATACCATTAAATGCTATTTCTAATTAATCATTGGTGAAATACATATATATATAATGCATGATTTTGCAGTCTAAAAACCTGTGGATTGGCAGTTGGGAAGATGGTTTATGAAATGGCACCTGTTCACGCACACACACACACACACACACACACACACACGGCATGTTGACTGGCATATAAATGCATGTGTGTGTGAGCTTCTGGCACTCACCGTACACTCCCTGGCACCAGATGCCCTCCAGAACCAGCGTCAGGACCCCTAAAACACTGATAATCCCATCCATCATCGCGTGCCGTTCAACATATCCTCCCGAAAGAGTCTCTCCAGAAGGAGATGTGCACGGAACGCGTCACGAAGCGGAGCGGAGCGCGAGGCAACGCGTCAGATCCGCGCGGTTTCCTGATCAATCTGACAGATGTTCATTCACGGTTCGGCTGAGGTTCGGCTGAGGTTCGGCTGAGGTTCGGACGCATCTGTCATCTCGAGTCCATCCGACCCGGAGCTCCTGACCGTCTCACTGATGATAATGATGATGATGATGATGATGGTGGTGGTGATCGCACGCCCGCAGCATCAGGACCAGCGGCGCGTCGTGAACGAGCAATGCGCGTGCACCTGGCTGTCCGTCATCTCGACGCGCGCGCGCGGAACATCAGAACAGTTTGGCGGGATTGTCGAAGCCGAACTCAAACGAACCGAGTCCGTGCGTTCGGATAGATGACCGAGGACGAGTGAGAGAAACGACCGACGCGGTGCGCAATAACGCGCGCTCTGTGTGTGTGTGTGTGTGTGTATGTGTGTGAGAGAGGCTCATCAGTATGTAGGACTACACAAAAAACACACATACAAAATCTCAAATCTCTCTCTCTCTCTCTCTCTCTCTCTCTCACACACACACACACACACACACACACACTCGTCTGGTTCACTATATTTGTGGGGACTCGATGAAATATTCTGTCTCCTTACACTATTACTTACCCACTCATTCACTCTCACACACACACACAAATGTGAACACACACATAAAGTTAATAATAATGAAAATAGTTTTTTATATTTTTAGAATTAAAATTATTAATTATTTAATTATACTAAAAGATTTTTCATATGATGCGTCATTAAATTAAAATAAATCTGCTTAATTTAGCATACATGGACGTCACCAGGGGCAGCTAGCAGCATAACTTATCATTTAAAGAAGTTATTTTTACTTAAAAAACAAACAAAAAGAAAGTATTTTCTCATTAAACAAGGACAATATTCATAGCGATAACTTTAAAGGTATAATGCCCTTATGATGTCCCAGAGTGTGTGTGTGTGTGTGTGTGTGTGTGTGTGTGAAGGTTTAGCTCGAAATACCTCACAGATATTTACATAGCATGTTAAAATTGAGGATGAGCAAAAACACTGTTTTTGTGTCTGTCCCTTTAAAAGCAAATGAGCCTCTGCTACTGCTGCAGGGGGCGGAGCTTGTGTGTGAGTGTGTGTGTGTGTGTGTCAGAAAGATGGAGAGAGTGGAGTGACGACATATAGAAGCAACATCTCTGAATGGTTAGTTTATGGATGTGATGTGTAGTTATCATGATAATCTAATAATCGTGCTCCGGGGGCGGGGTTATGTAAATCTTAGGGTTAGTGATGTCACAACCCCGGGAGGAAGCTCGTGTAGTTCTTCCAGCCGTTTGTTGTAGTCCTTAAAAAGCGATTTCTATAAAAGCGAATCTCTCCCTTTGCTCTGAGCTCTGAGTGTCGTAACTTCGCAGATGTTGTTTAAACGGCAGCATTACACACACCAACTACAGCTAGAAAAGAGAAATCAGAATCAAACACCCCTTTAAAACTATTATACTTTCACGAAGAGCCACAAAACTGTGTATTGGTGTTGCTGGGCTCACACACACTGCAGTGTCGTTCGGCCCACTATTAAATCAGACGGTTTCCTCGTTTTACACACTTTAGGAGTACTTCATTCAGGCTGTGGGACACACACACACACACACACACACACACTGTGAGTGTTTGCTGGTTTTATGTTGAACTCCATCTGTCTTCTGCTTGTGTTTGTGCTCTCTGTCACACACACTCTGTCACACTGAGACACAAACCTCCATCTGTCCATCACACACACAACCTGTTTAAAGAGCCCATGAAACCACACTTTCAGTGTGTGTGTGTGTGTGTGTGAGACGAAACTAAACTCATTCAAAATTATGATCCCACATCCAATCAGATATTAAAGTAAACTGTATATAATAGAGGCGCATCTCACAAAAACATGACGGAATTGATTTCAACGAAAAATTAAAAGAAAAAAAAAGAGACAAATGATATTTTACACTGAAAAAAAAAAACTAAATAAAATTAAAAAATACACTGCACTATAACCGCTGTAATGCACAGTGAAAGAAATATATTAAACATGTATTCCATAATGACCTGTAATTTATTGATTTTACTGTAATCAAAAAAAAAATACAGTAACTGAATCGAATGCTTATTAATTAATGCTTAATTCTGAAGTTCTGCAGATTCTGGTTGTTTGTCGTGTGTTTTAATGCATTATCTGTTCTAAAGGTGTATCAGTCGTTACTGTAATGCATTTATGTGATTATTTATTACCATTGTGCATTATAGGGTGCATTTCATGCATTAAAATACTATTATAAAGCATTAGCATTAAGCATTTTTTTTAGAGGTGTATTATTGAATATATATATATTATATATATATATTGATTTGCTAAGTTGTCGAATTGATAAATCCATGTCACTTTTTGTTTTTTATTTTTCACTTTTTATTTTTTATGTTTATTCTATGTTTTTTTGTTGTTACGTTTATCGTGGTTCCCATGAGTGTAAAACAAATTCCCCCCTGGGGCAATAAAGGTTTCATTCATTCATTTACATGTGTTAGGATAATTAGTATTGGGAATAATAAGAATTTAAAATTACATTAAAAAAGTATTATAGTAAGAATAATTGTAAAGCATATTACTGGCTCTAAAACATTTTTTTTTTCACAAAATTTTGGTTTAGTTTTATTTTGAGGGTTTTTCTGTGTGTTAAAGGTTTGGGGTTTTCACTAGTAGGTCATTAGTGTGTGTGTCCTGCATATATACAGTATATACACACTCTAATAACTGTGTGGAGAGACAGATCAAATATAGATTGATGTTAATGAGGCATTCTGAGTTTAAAACTGAATAAAAACAACATTAAAGTGTCAAAATAACAACAGTTGCACAAATCAGGGTCAAAAGTTTACACACACCTTGAAGAATCTGCTAAATGTTCACAATGTTATATTTTATTTAGTTCTGTCCTGAATAAGATCATTTATTAAAGATGTTTATATATAGAATGAGCCGTTCAGCGTCTCTCGTCGCCTGGAGGATCTTCTGCACATCTCAACCCTTTCCAGACGCCACTATCAGATCACTGCGAGACTCAAACTATTGATCAACACACACACACTGATCAACTCAGTGCATTAAGAGCCGGGGAGAATTTTTGTATAAATCAACTTCAAATTCAATGCCTTTCAATTTCTAGCTTTTTTAAAGGTCCAATTATTGTGTAAAATAATATATATATTTCTATAAAGTAAGTAGTGTAATAACAACTGGAGTGAGAGACAGATCAAATACAGCTTTACTGTATGTTTATGAGGCTTTCTGTGTTTTGAGTGTTTTGTCTAATGCAGAAACATTAATAAGAGCTGCTGTCATCATCATCATCATCATCAGTGCCTTTGAACTTGTGTGTTCAACATCAGAGTGTTTGTTCGTCTCTCATCAGGATCTGCTCAGATTCGACTGACACACTTTCACACAATTACCAGCACATCTCTGCTTTCTGAGAGAGGTGTGTGTGTGTGTGTGTTCCTGTGCTGAATCTGCTCTACATCCTTCATTTGAGCTTCAAAACACCCACAATCCACCAACAAATCAGTGTCCTCGTTCCAAACCTGAGCGATTGTCTGTCCGACACAAAGCAGAAAAGACTCCAGCATAAACTGAGCCAGCGAATGACAGGAGAAAAGTAACAATACTGCGAATATCCAGGTCAAACGCTTACCTTCACGAGTCTGAGAAATGTTCAAATGCATATTTATTTAGCACTGTCTTGAAGAAGAGCCATGTTTACATATAGTGACACAAAATAAAAGTTACACTTATAAAGAGCACACACTGATGATGAAAACGGTGCATTAAGAGCCGGGGGTGAAAACTTTTGAACAGGTTGGAGATTTTTCTTTTTGTTTAAAGATCATATTTGTTCACTAACATACTTATATGAACAGTTTACATTCATCTTCAAATTCACGAAGGCTCTTAATGCGTCGGTTTTGAACTGGGTCATTTTTATATATTCAACTTGTCTGTATGTAAACATCCTCTATGTAAAATATCTAATTCAGGGCAGCACTAAATAAAACATTACATGCATTTTACATGATCCCTCTTATTTAGTTAAAATAATGAACACTTAGCAGATCTGACCGTGACTTATATACAGTAAGTAGAACACACTGAAATCATAATCAAGCTTTGAATCTGTGCATTTTAATGGTTATGCGAGTCCACATGTGGCTTTATATCGTGCATTCATTTATTCTCAAGAAATAAAACGTTTCTCTTCATAATCGTTTAGTCACTCTTATTTATATCGGTGACGTTTTACAAATTTATATACTTTTTGTTTTCGAAAAAGTAACGAAATATAAGTTTCAGGGAAAAAAAAAAATCGAAATGCTCATCTTGGTCATGCATAAATGACATATATATTACATGAATATAGAGATGCACTGATATGAACATTTTAGCCGATACCGATAATTATTAAAATTTGAAAGCCGATAACCGATATATCGGCCGATAAATCTAAATCCAAAATTTTATTTAATTTTTTTAGAGCCTGATTACAAAATCTAAAGTCTCACCGTTAAAATCCACGTCCCAAACACACAATTATAATGTTCTAACTAGATTATATGACAGACTTGCTGCACATGTTGCACTTTTTCCAATCATATTTCTAACGATTGAAAACAGTCGCATCTGAAGCGTCTCAGCTCAAGGAAATAATACATTATAAGCTTTAATATATCAGCCAAACTTTCTTATCAGGCCGATAACGATAACATTATAAATGAACCGATATCAGCCGATACCGATATGGTGGCTGATAATATCGTACACTCTTAGAAAAAAAGGTTCTATATAGAACCTTAAAAGGTTCTATCAGCACTGCGTATTTGGAACTCCAAAATGAACCATTTTTTTGGTAAAAGGTTCTATACACTCTTAAAAAAGGGTTCCTCTGGGTTCTAGAACCCTGGGGTTCCATACTTGGCCAATAGAACCTTTTACCAAAAAAATGGTTCTATATAGAACCATTTTGGAGTTCCATATATGAAGCGGGGGATGGAACCATTTCTGGTTCTAAATAGAACCATTTCTTCTAAGAGTGTACACCCCTTTTTCCCAATAACGAAGGTTTAATATCTTCAGTAATTTTGCTGCTTGTCCAGTAAATGTTCCTCGATTTAAGAATGTTTGGATAGTAGTGCAGGAAAACACAACAGAAACACTGAGACTTTTGCAAAAACAGACGTGACGATTACAAAATTTACAAATTATTATTTTTATTTATTATTTATTATTATTTATTACATATTATTTATTATTATTATTTACAAAAATATGTGACGTTCAGGGATGGTCATCAGTAAATATTTTGCATTTCAACAATTAGAAACAATTTCCAATTGATTCTGTCACATGCACACGATCAGCGCTATAAACAGAGGATCAGATGTTGAGTTTGTTTCAGTTTCAATGCTACATTTTTCTCAATATCATAATCATTTGTCAACAAACAGTATTCATTACTTCAATGAGCTCATTGTTTCTGCCTTTATAACATTTGTTTCAATGTATACGTTTTTGTTAACTGTGATTTTGTATATTTCTGAAATGCATAACTCAGACAGTCTCCTCTGATAATGTGGACTCGTGCACTTCTGCACAGCTGCTCTGAAACGGTGTGTGTTGTGAAAAGCGCTGTGCAAATAATGTAAATTGATTTGAATTTAAAGACGCAGATGAGGCTCATATGTACTTGCACTCTCTCCTCAAACTGAACTGTGCAAGTTTAAAGCGTCGGATATTCAGGCCTCGGGCTTCGCTAGGAATAGTATAATGCTGTTCAGGTGTAAAGGTAAAGCACTTCATCATGCTGACGAGATATGGGCTTTAGCTGAGAATATGACAGCTGGAGAAAAGTGAGCGTTTAGGGAGCGATGTCCCGTCGCAGTCCCGAGAAGAGAGCGTAAATGAGCTCAGTGAACCAGGGAATGAGGCGAGAGATTTTAATCAAGCTAAAGGTGCCCGAGAGACCCCCAAAACACACTCGTGTTGTGCCACCGCTTTACAGGAGTCGGTCACTTCAGAATTACAATCTCCTGATCATTTGCTCATCCAAGATGTTCCTGTCTTTCTTTCTTCGGTGGAAAAGAAATGAAGTTTTTTTTCAGGATTGTTCTCCATATATTGACTTCAATGGGGTCCAATGCCTCAAAGGTCCATTCAATACATTATACACCCTAGCAACCACACAGAACACCTTAGCAACCACATAGCAACACCTTAGCAACCACACAGAACACCCAAGCAACCACAAAGAACACCCTAGCGACCACATAGCAACACCTTAGCAACCACACAGAACACCCTACCAACCACATAGCAACGCCCTACCAACTACACCGAACACTCTAGCAACCATACATAACACCCAAGAAACCACTCAGAACACCCGAGCAACCACAAAGAACACCCTAGCAACCACATAACAACACCCTAGCAAACACGCAGAACACCTTAGCAACCACACAGAACACCCTACCAACCACACAGAACCCCTTAGCAACCACATAGCAACACCTTAGCAACCACACAGAACAACCGAGCAACCACAAAGAACACCCTAGCGACCATATAGCAACGTCCTACCAACCACACCAAACACCCTAGCAACCATACATAACACCCTAGAAACCACACAGAACATCCAAACAACCACACAGAACACCCAAGCAACCACATATCAAAACCCTAGCAAACACGGAGAACACCTTAGCAACCACACAGAACACCTTAGCAACCACATAGCAACACCTTAGCAACCACACAGAACACCCGAGCAACCACAAAGAACACCCTAGTGACCACATAGCAACACCTTAGCAACCACACAGAACACCCTACCAACCGCATAGCAACGCCCTCCGAACCACACCAAACACCCTAGCAACCATACATAACACACTAGAAACCACACAGAACATCCAGGCAACCACACAGAACACCCTAGCAACCACATATCAACACCCTAGCAAACACACAGAACACCTTAGCAACCACACAGAACACCCTAGCAACCACACAGAACACCTTGGCAACCACATAGCAACACCTTAGCAACCACACAGAACACCTGAGCAACCACAAAGAAACCCCCACCGACCACATAGCAACACCTTAGCAACCACACAGAACACCCTACCAACCGCATAGCAACGCCCTACCAACCACACCAAACACCCTAGCAACCATACATAACACCATAGAAACCACACAGAACATCCAAGCAACCACACAGAACACCCTAGCAACCACATATCAACACCCTAGCAACCACACAGAACATCTTAGCAACCACATAGCAACACCTTAGCAACCACACAGAACACCCGAGCAACCACAAAGAACACCCGAGCAACCACAAAGAACACCCTAGTGACCACATAGCAACACCTTAGCAACCACACAGAACACCCTACCAACCGCATAGCAACGCCCTCCGAACCACACCAAACACCCTAGCAACCATACATAACACACTAGAAACCACACAGAACATCCAGGCAACCACACAGAACACCCTAGCAACCACATATCAACACCCTAGCAAACACACAGAACACCTTAGCAACCACACAGAACACCCTAGCAACCACACAGAACACCTTGGCAACCACATAGCAACACCTTAGCAACCACACAGAACACCTGAGCAACCACAAAGAAACCCCCACCGACCACATAGCAACACCTTAGCAACCACACAGAACACCCTACCAACCGCATAGCAACGCCCTACCAACCACACCAAACACCCTAGCAACCATACATAACACCATAGAAACCACACAGAACATCCAAGCAACCACACAGAACACCCTAGCAACCACATATCAACACCCTAGCAACCACACAGAACATCTTAGCAACCACATAGCAACACCTTAGCAACCACACAGAACACCCGAGCAACCACAAAGAACACCCTAGCGACCACATAGCAACACCTTAGCAACCACACAGAACACCCTACCAACCGCATAGCAACGCCCTACCAACCACACAAATACCCTAGCAACCATACACACAAAGAGCGTTTGAAGATTCAGCGGTGTATTCAGAGTCTGACACACTCCACTGCACATTTCCAGCAGGGGCCCGAGGGCCACGTCATCCCCGTCAAGATCAACACACACCATCCCTCTGGGGTTTAAGGCCACGTCACAGGTCATCAAGACCCACGAGTCCTCGAGAAATAACACACTCACATGTGCGATAGCATACGCACTGATGAGATATCGCTCCTTCATTGCTCAGGATATCTGTTGCGGTTAACGATCGGCTGTTTCTGAGATAAATATATCATCCACTTTCCCCATTACGGACTAGAACTGTCCAGATCAGCCCTGGACTCAGAGTCGTGAAGCTCAGGGGGGGCGTCCTGAACCAAACTCACCTTCGTGTTCATGCTAGTGCTCGTTCAGACGACATACCCTAATATAAAGACGATATTAATAAAGCATCGTCTAAATCCAGGACTCGTTTCTCTGAGATCAACAAACTTAACTAATATAATAACTTAATATAACCTTTACGACACATCTCAAAACTCATATATTCACATTAGTTTGGTACTGATTAGTTCCCTTTTCTGTTATTTCTATAGTGTACTTCAGTTCAGTTATTATCTGGAATGTTTACTGTTTGACTGCTTGGCCTGATTGTTGTACTTGTGTATTTTCTGTATTATCTGTATATTTTGAGAAGTGTCCTCAGGTCCTTGAAATGCACAAATAAAACATTTATTTACACACACACACACACACACACACACACACACATAAAATGCACAAATAAAACATTTATACACATATGTGTATGTGTGTGTGTGTGTGTGGTCACACAGAGACTACAGTGACATTTACACACATTACACACACTCTGAGCTGATGATGTTCTGCTGAAGTGTGTTTTCTGTCATTTACACACACACGTTCAGTGGTTCATTGGTCACTGGTTGAGCTAAACTGGTATTATCTAATTGAACAGCTGACAGATATTCAACATAATTCATGTGTGAGAGTCCAACAGAAGGACAGACAAAACCAGTCACACATCCACTGACCTGAGTTCTGCTCATCTTTATAAAAATGTCGAATGTCGAAGGTGTGTATGTATATATATGTATATATATGTATATATATATATATATATATATATATATATATATATATAATCTCATATTATTAAAATCAAATATAATATAAAACATATATTTAATATTCTGTACATATACTGTATACTGTATATATATATGTTTTTTTTTTTTCAATTTCCTCTTTTTCCACATGATGTAATCTGAATTGTATTGTTCTGGATATAATAAGCAATAATCCGGCAGCTTCAGTGTTTGTTAAGGCCTGGCGCAGTCAAACTCATAACCATATGAATGTGTGATTTGACACAGTTAATCAGCATCTCTTTCAGAAAAATGCTTAAACCGTCCAAATTCATTTGCATTGTAATGATTTTTTCCCCAGCCACAGTCGGCGTGTTTGATTACGCATCACTGAACGATAGAGAAAATAAGATCTTCTGGATGATGCAGGAGTGCATGAGCAATAAAACCATGCGTTTAACAAACTCAAATATGAATCACGTCAAAGTCGCCGCTCGCGTTGGCTAAACACGGCCACACATGCCTGCACACACGCCGTCGTTTTTGTACACACTTATTTATTTTTCATGACTAGCAAGTAATGCAGATTGAGTGCCATCATTGTTTCCGTCCGGCACACACTGCTGAGAATAGATTTACGTGATGGAGTATTTTACCGTCACCGCGAAACACGACTGAGGCTCTAAAACCCTCCAGACGTGTTTAATTACCGCATTTAAACAAGACGACTCTCAGAACAGATGAAGTGGCCAACTTTAAAATAATGCACCAATGCATCAGTTATTGGATTCGGGTCAATGTATCCTTTCACAGTTTTATTATAATCTTGTAATAATCTGAGTGGTGCTATAGCCGTAGCAAAACTGCACTATGTTGTTGTTGTTAGGCAGTTGCTGTCGCTGATGTTCAGAGTGGTTGCTTGGGCATTGCAAGGGAGATGACAGAGTTTTCAGTGGTTGTTTTGGTGTTCTGGATTGTTGCTAGGCAATTGATAGTGTGTTTTTGGGTGGTTGCTAAGGTGTTGCTAGGCGGCAGTTGATAGGGTGTTGTGGGTGGTTGCTAATGTGTTGCTAGGCAGTTGATAGGGTGTTTTGGGTGGTTGCTAAGATGTTGCTAGGCAGTTGATTGGGTGTTGTGGGTGGTTGCTAAGGTGTTGCTAGGCGGCAGTTGATAGGGTGTTGTGGGTGGTTGCTAATGTTTTGCTAGGCAGTTGATGGGGTGTTTTGGGTGGTTGCAAGGGGAATGATAGTGTTTTTAGCGGTTGTTGCCGGGCAGTTGATGGGATGTTTTGGGTGGTTGCTAAGGTGTTGCTAGGCAGTTGATAGGGTATTTTGGGTGGTTGCAAGGGAAATGATAGTGTTTTTAGCAGTTGTTTGAATGTTTTGGGTTGTTGCTGGGCAGTTGATGGGATGTTTTGGGTGGTTGCTAAGATGTTGCTAGGCAGTTGATAGGGTGTTGTTAGTGGTTGCTAAGGTGTTGCTATGCAGTAATTGACAGGGTGTTTTAGTGATTGCAAGGGAGATTATACGGTTGTATTAGCGTTTTTTGGATTGTTCTTGGTTGCTGCTAGGCAGTTGATAGGGTGTTGTGGGTGGTTGCTAAGGTGTTGCTAGACGGAAGTTGATAGGGTGTTGTGGGTGGTTGCTAATGTTTTGCTAGGCAGTTGATAGGGTGTTTTGGGTGGTTGCAAGGGAAATGATAGTGTTTTTAGCGGTTGTTTGAATGTTTTGGGTTGTTGCTGGGCAGTTAATGGGATGTTTTGGGTGGTTACTAAGGTGTTGCTAGGCAGTTGATAGGGTATTTTGGGTGGTTGCAAGGGAAATGATAGTGTTTTTAGCGGTTGTTTGAATGTTTTGGGTTGTTGCTGGGCAGTTGATGGGATGTTTTGGGTGGTTGCTAAGATGTTGCTAGGCAGTTGATAGGGTGTTGTTGGTGGTTGCTAAGGTATTGCTATGCAGTAATTGACAGGGTGTTTTAGTGATTGCAAGGGAGATGATACGGTGGTATTAGCGGTTATTTGGATTGTTCTTGGTTGCTGCTAGGCAGTTGATAGGGTGTTGTGGGTGGTTGCTAAGGTGTTGCTAGGCGGAAGTTGATAGGGTGTTGTGGGTGGTTGCTAATGTGTTGCTAGGCAGTTGATATGGTGTTTTGGGTGGTTGCAAGGGAAATGATAGTGTTTTTAGCGGTTGTTTGAATGTTTTGGGTTGTTGCTGGGCAGTTGATGGGATGTTTTGGGTGGTTGCTAAGGTGTTTCTAGGCAGTTGATAGGGTATTTTGGGTGGTTGCAAGGGAAATGATAGTGTTTTAGTGGTTGTTTGAATGTTTTGGGTTGTTGCTGGGCAGTTGATGGGATGTTTTTGGGTGGTTGCTAAGATGTTGCTAGGCAGTTGATAGGGTGTTGTGGGTGGTTGCTAATGTGTTGCTAGGCAGTTGATAGGGTGTTGTGGGTGGTTGCTAATGTTTTGCTAGGCAGTTGATAGGGTGTTGTGGGTGGTTGCTAATGTGTTGCTAGGCAGTTGATAGGGTGTTTTGGGTGGTTGCTAAGGTGTTGCTAGGCAGTTGATAGGGTGTTTTGGGTGGTTGCTGGTATGGAAGATAACAATAGCACCACTAATAGAACCATTCAGTTTCCTTCTGCTTACGTCTATGGCAGTCCATAGAACTGTATGGTAAAAGACTATGAAATGTTTCACATTTATAGAGCAGAATTGTATGAATTTGTGATTAGTATCTCAAACTCTCTGGAACAGTTCATAGATTATCATACTTTTTTTAACTAAAACTTTTTGTATTAAAATGATCTAAGAAAAATTCCTGAGTTTTAATTTCACTAGAAAACAAATGTTTAATTTCACTCATATTCTTACTGTAAACAAAAACGTAGTTCAATCAACTTTCATAAAAGCAGAGTTAAAACAGCAGAATTTTTTTTTTCGGGTCTTCGGGTTACTTTAATCAAGTTAAAAGTATTAGACCTCATTTCGGATCAATTCCTTTTGTATTCTTGGTAAGGTTCATTAGTTAACATTAGTTACAAATGTATTGCTCATGTTAGTTAATACATTAAAGTTAACTAATAAACCTTACTGTGAAGTGTCTCCGTATTGGCCAGCAGCCATATCACCCTGTAGCCCAAGACTGGTTGCCCACTGAAGCTAAGCAGGGCTGAGCCTGGTTAGTACCTGGATGGGAGACCTTCTGAGAAAGCCAGGTTGCTGCTGGAAGAGGTGTTAGTGAGGCCAGCAGGGGGCGCTCACCCTGTGGTCTGTGTGGGTCCTAACGCCCCAGTATAGTAATGGGGATACTATACTGTCAAAAGAGCACCGTCCTTCGGATGAGACGTTAAACCGAGGTCCTGACTCTCTGTGGTCATTAAAAATCCCAGGATGTCTTTCGAAAGAGTAGGGGTGTAACCCCGGCATCCTGGCCAAATTTGCCCAGTGGCCTCTGTCCATCATGGCCTCCTAATCATCCCCATATATATATACCAATTGGCTTCATCACTGTCTCCTCTCCACCAGTAAGCTGGTGTGTGGTGAGCGTTCTGGCGCACTATGGCAGCCGTCGCATCATCCAGGTGGATGCTGCACACTGGTGGTGGTTGAGGAGATTCCCCCCTCTATGTGAAGCGCTTTGAGTGTCCAGAAAGGCGCTATATAAATGTGATGAATTATTATTATTATTATTATTCTCCTGTATTTGATCATCTTTGCTGTTGACCCTGAATAATTTATCAGTCTGCTCATACAGATCAAATGAAAAACAGCAAAATTGCATTTCCTGTTTATTTTTATTTTATTTTCCGTCATGTCGTATTAGCCTCTCCGTGCTGAAGGGATCTGGAACAAGACGAGCCGAACGTCCTCCTGACGTATGACTGACATTTCATCACACTAGTAAAATAGAAACGACATTCAGACATATTTACAAGAGCTGAAGTATTATTGAAGCTGTTCCTTCAGTGGCGATGTGAAGTGACAGCTCCTCCTCCTCCTCTTCCTCAAGACTGTGTGTTTAGGCTCTCCGCGGGGCTAATCATGAGGAAGCTTGTTTCCGCATCAGAATAAAACATATAAAAAGATATTAAAGACTCACATCTCACTAGTCTGACTTTATATCTCACAATCCTGACTTTTCTATCTCGCAATTCTGACTTTATAATTCACAATTCTGACTTGCAAACACATCGTTTCTGGATGTTTCTGACACATCGCGCATCGTCTCTCGTTAATCACGCTCATCAGGAACTCACTTTGATGCCGCAGTGAGACATACACGGATCATGTTTAATAATCTTTTCTGGATGGACCTTTGATATGCATACAAGCACTTTATTAGTAAGCAAATTACATGCGTTGCTTGCTTGGTGTGCAACACGCGAGTCAAACACTTCATGAACACTAATGACTGACATCCTCAATCCTCAGCCAATGCATTGTCATCATACTGATTAATCACACAGGTAAAAATGTAGTCATGTTTCAAAACCTGTGTGTCGACACAAAACGGAAACATTTAAATGTAGGCAAATTAATGCATATTTAATGTCTCATTTGCATATTTCAATAGCATTTCAGAAAACTTAATGTAATAAATATTTGCATGTGTATACTGTATATATAATTACATTATATATCAATATTTTATACATAAATAAAAAAAATCTTAAATATGTACATACATGTGTGTGTATTTATTTATACAAAATAATTACACATTACACACACAAAAATTATGTAAACAAAGTTTACTTTGGATGTGAAAATACTGATTAGTGTGTGTTTGTGTGTGTTGTAATGAATAGGTAATCAGATGAGGTTCTGGGAGATTTATGGACTCAAGCTGATAGTTATTTTATAGCTTCTTGGAAGAAATAAATATTTGCATATATTTCATACTTGTCTAGAAAAGTTGAGGTCCTTCCCAGCAGTGTGAAGCGGATTAATATTGAATTTTGCTGAAGCTCATACATGTAGTTCAAAAAAGAAAAAAATAGAAATAAATAATATAAAATACACTTAATATTCAACTCTATTACTGAGCTGATGATGACATCACTGTTTTCTACAAAACTACTGTACAGATGAAATTAACTCATTTAATAATTGATCTTTACAAAAGAACTGAATCAACACTGTTTATCTGAAAAAATACATCGTTATCCTGCTTATCACTGTGAAGCTGCTTTGAAACAATCATATATTGTATAAAGAGCTTCATAAATAAATGTGACTTGACATAAAAAGGTGCATTAAATTAATCAGAATTTCCTTAAAACAGCCTTTAAAAATAAAGTTATTAAAAAAGCATGCATCACGGGGTTAATGACGCAAGTATTTATCAAATGCAAAAATAAGTTGCCGAATTAATAAAAAATAATAAAAATAAGTACACTGAAAAAAATAATATGCTTTATCTAATCAATAAAATTGTGGCAACATATTACAAGCAATATTATTAATTAAATTGTACAAATTAGAATTAATTAGAATGTTAATTTGATTAACTATTACTCAATTTGTTAAATTTAATAAATAATATTGCTTGTAATCTGTTGCCACAATTTTATTGATTAGATAAAGCATATTCATTTTTACAGTGTATGACGAATTAATTATTTATTTTTAAGAAGAAAAACAGCGATCTGGTCTGATCCCGCATCACACACACCATGTGTTTTCCAGATGCGTCTTCACGGAGCGATGCGTTCGTTACTGTAACTGTGACAATATCTTCATTAAGAGAAAACCGTCCAGATGTGTTTCTAATCATTCAATAACACACTGAGAAAGATCCGATTAAACACTTGCATGGGTCTATATCATTCTGTCCTTAAAGTCGCCCTCAAAACTGACCAGTTTTTTATTAAATATAGCAGTATTTATTATAAACAATCATTATTGGCCATTTTTTTCAGAGTGATTTCTGAAGGATCATGTGACACTGAAGACTGGAGTAAAGATGCTGGAAATAAATTATTCACATAGAAAACTGATGATTTACACTTTAAAATATTTGATTTCAGATTTTTTACTGTATTTTGATGAAATAAATGCAGCTTTGATGAGCAGAAGAGACTCTTTCAGGAACATTAACAATATTTTGAACTGCAGTGTAATGTTGCATGAATGCTGTTGAACATTCATTAAAGAGTCAAATCTAAGACATTCAGTCTCGTTATTCCACAGGGAACACACACACACACACACAACCTGTGAGCTTCTTAATACACACTTTCCTACCTCTGCCTCGGACTGTCGCCTTCAAGATCTGGGAATTAAACATCCGTCAATCATCCGTCCTCCAGTCACTCCTGAAACGGGAAAATAATCCCAATGAGTTTGATTCACAGTTCAGATATTAGTTCTGCTCATAAACAGTAACAAACACCTGTTCTGAAGTACAGACGACTGATACACACACACACTGTAAAAGATTATCGTTATTTTAACAGTGAAAGACCGTTTCCGTACCTACTATATAACTGTCAAGGATCTAACCGTACATTTAATGTAGTTTTACCGTAAAATACCAAAAAAACGTAAAAAAAGTAAATTTCCCACAATTCCTTGCGTGAAACTTCACATTCAATGTATTTTTGTTGAAATAATTCAGTTTCTTCATGTTTTTTCTAATCAGTAATGTACATTAGTATTTATGTTAAATTAATGTTTACTGCATTTTTTGTCGTGTGTGTGTGTGTGTGTGTGTGTATGACACTGTGCAGCTTCTGTACATTAGTTTTATATTATTATATTAAGTCTCTCGTGGGAAGCTTGTGATGAGCTGTGATTGATCATGTGACTCGGATCTCCACTGTGATTGGTGGTTGTCATTGTGTTATAATGGTACAAAACAGATATTTAATTTTTTTTTATATGAAATATGTCTTTTCTAAAACACGTTTGACTCTAAAACTGTAAGAAAACCAAAGCCATAAAGCTGAAGTGTGTGTCCGCGTGTGAGCCGATCTCTCCGTAAACGAGCGTTCAGTTCGGCTGCAGTTCCAAACGCTTCCACTAGAGGAAACTCTCCATTCATTTCTGACACGAGGAGCACAAGAGAGACTGTTGATCACAGCACCATTAAACCTGTTCACATCACGGCCATGAGTTATGTGTGTGTTCATACAGCAAGAGACGAAACCTTTAACAAGTTTCGTACCATTCCAGTGAAGAAAAAACAAAACTTCAAATGTTTGGGTGAAGAATGACCGCAGAGCAGCAGAGGGTTAAATGTGGCATACGTTTCGAAATGCGTGTTTGTGATGTCAGTATATTTGAGCAGAACTGCAGTTCCTCATCATCTCAGTCTGTATCCTGATCATTTATTCATCAGATCATCTCTGTGTTTCAGTCTTATGAGCGGAGAGCATCAATAATGCACATATGTCAGCGAGTGTGAACCTCGCATGTGTGTGTGAGTAAACGCAGGTCTCCGTATGATTGCATGCGGCTCAGATCCTGCTTTGAAGCGGCTTATGTTTATTAAAAATGTGGGAATAATCTTCTGGCTGGAAACTGACATCCTTCTTGCAATCCGGTTTCAATCCCACACAATTCAAACGGCAGTGTGTTAGCCAATTAAATACTTTAGCTAAATAATTGATTATTTTGGTTTATTAGTGTGAAGCTGCTTTGAAATGCAGTCTGCATTGTGTAAAGCGTAAGCGCTATAGAAATAAAGCTGATTTTTTTGCAACCTTATAAATAAATATGCCACTTTTGTTGGTCCATGGGTCATTTTCCTCCATCTCTGTTCTAAAACATAGGCAGCGTCCTATTAAGGCATCCCAGAATGCACTGGGACAAGCTCTGTTAAAGTAATACATCCAAGAAGCATAATAATGTGAGACAAATACAAATATACACCCCTGCTCAAAAGTTTGAGGTTGGTAAAAATGTTAAGTTTTTGAAAAATTGATCTGATGCTTAGTAAGCAGCTAACCAGAGCGAATACCTTATCAATGGCCTCGAACACTATAGCAACGGCCTAGCAACCACTTGTAACACAGTAACAACACCCTAACAATGACCCAGAATACCTTATTGCTCTAGAACACCTTAGCAAAACCCTAGCAACCACATATAACACCTTAGCAAAACCCTAGCAACCACACATAACACCTTAGCAAAACCCTAGCAACCACACATAACACCTTAGCAAAACCCTAGAAACCACACATAACACCTTAGCAAAACCCTAGCAACCACACATAACACCTTAGCAAAACCCTAGTAACCACGCATAACACCTTAGCAAAACCCTAGCAACCACAAAAACACCTTAGCAAAACCCTAGCGACCACACATAACACCTTAGCAAAACCCTAGCGACCACACATAACACCTTAGCAAAACCCTAGCAACCACACATAACACCTTAGCAAAACCCTAGTAACCACACATAACACCTTAGCAAAACTCTGGCAACCACACATAACACCTTAGCAAAACCCTAGTAACCACACATAACACCTTAGTAACATCCTAACAATGACCCAGAATACCCCATTGGTGACACCCTATAGCAATCACCAAAATACATTATGGGTGCTCTAGTCTAGAACACCATAGCAACACCATAGTAACCACATATAACACCGTAGCAACGCCTTAGCAACCACTCATAACACTTTAGTGACACCCTAGCAATCACCCAGCATATCTGATCAATGCTCTAAAACACCTTAGCAACGCCCTAGCAAACACCAAGAACATTTTAGTGACAGCCTAGCAGTCACCCAGAATAGGCTACATTCAGTGCTCTAGAAGAGCTTATTAATGCCCTAGCAACCACCAAGAACACATTAGCAATTCTCTCAAACACCTTAGCAACACCCTAGCAACCATTAATAAAATCTTGATGACACTCTAGCAGTCACCCAGAATACATTATCAGTGCTCTAGAAGACCTTATCAATGCCCTAGCAACCATCAAGAACACATTAGCAATGCTCTCAAACACCTTAGCAGCGCCCTAGCAACCATGTATAAAATCTTAATGACACTCTAGCAGTCACCCAGAATACATTATCAGTGCTCTAGAACACCTTTTCAACGCCCTAGCAACCACTAAGAACACACAATGCTCTAGAACACCTTAGCAACGCCCTAGCAACCATTTATAAAATCTTAATGACACTCTAGCAGTCACCCAGAATACATTATCAGTACTCTAGAAGACCTTATCAATGCTCTAGCAACCATCAAGAACACATTAGCAATGCTCTCAAACACCTTAGCAACGCCCTAGCAACCATGTATAAAATCTTAATGACACTCTAGCAGTCCCCCAGAATACATTATCAGTGCTCTAGAAGACCTTTTCAACGCCCTAGCAACCACCAAGAACACATTAGCAATGCTCTAGAACACCTTAGCAACGCCCTAGCAACCATTTATAAAATCTTAATGACACTCTAGCAGTCACCCAGAATACATTATCAGTGCTCTAGACTAGAAGACCTTATCAATGCCCTAGCAACCATCAAGAACACATTAGCGTTGTTCTAGAACACCTTAGCAACGCCCTAGCAACCATTTATAAAATCTTAATGACACTCTAGCAGTCACCCAGAATACATTATGAGTGCTCTAGAAGACCTTATCAATGCCCTAGCAACCACCAAGAACACATTAGCGTTGCTCTAGAACACCTTAGCAACTTCCTAGCAACCACCCAGAGATTCTGCAGTTCCTGTCTGGCCGTGACAATATGGAGAGCAGACGTTATGAAGCTGCCGTCAGATGCGACGGCTAATTTTGGAGGCACTCTGGGTAGTTTTTCCCAGCCTCCGGTGATGTCACTTCCTTTAGTCAGAAAACAGCAGCGCTTAGAATCAGTGGTGTAATTAGCCGTCATTCCTCCGCCTGTCAGTCAAACACAGCCACGGGCCGGTCAGTGACACGGAAAGGCCCCTTTTGAACCGCATCTGTGTTTATGAATAATGACTCTTCAAGAGCACCAAAATGAGACATAAAAGCGTTTAAAGCAGATGATTCAGAGCAGTTCCAGTGCCAGTGAAGGTCTATCTGCGGCTCGACCCATGAAACTTTCAGGAGCTGCTGATTTTGATGCTGAAATCGATTCGCCCGTAGAGACGGCGGAGCCTGAGTCAGCCGGACACACATCGACAAGACAGATGTTTCCAGCGAGACGGACATCGACAAGCCTTCATTAATCCTGCCAGCTTTCACCTCTGCACTGACCAATTAACTCGACTCATTAGTGGAACGCCACTCCCAACGCCTGCTCATTAATATCAAGACTTCATGCAGCAAATCATGTTAATGAGCTACAACAAATATATAGGTGGGATTAGGGTTTGGTTGGGGGTTAGGTGCATGTCATTATGCATAGTTCACTTTTATTATCACAACATAATTTCTTTTGTCAAATCAACTTTATAACAATTTATTTAGTTGAGATAACTTATTATTTTGAGTTTCTGATGGTTAAATTAATCTCCTTCATTGTATTAACTCACTTTTTCCAGTTCAATGAACTTAAAATTTTAAGGCAACCCAGGTTACTTACTTTTTTAAGTTAAACCATCAATATTTTTTACAGTGTAGTAATCACAACATTTTTTCTTTTGTCAAATCAACTTAAATAGTTTATTTAGTTCAGATAACATATAATTTTGAGTTTCTGATGGTTAAATTAATCTCCATCATTGTATTAACTCACTTTTTCCAGTTTTAAGGCAACCGGGTTACTTACTTTTTTAAGTTAAACCATCAATATTTTTTTTGTCATAATATTGCTGTTTTATGACACATAAACTGGGTGGTTGCTAGGGCATTGCTAGGGTATGGTTAGGGTGTTCTGGGTGGTTGCTGGGGCATAGCTAAGATATTATGAGTGGTTTCTAGGGCGTCGCTAAGGTGTTATGAGTGGATGCAAGGGTGTTGCTAAAGTGTTCTAGGAGATGCAAGAGCATTGCTAAGGTGTAATGAGTGAATGACAAGGCATTGCTAATGAGTTCTGGGTCGTTGCTAGGGAATAGATAAGATATTATGAGTGGTTTATATGGCATTGATTATATGGCATTTAAAGCTAAGCTTAAGACTTGTTTATTTAGACTGGCTTTTATATCATAACTTTGTTGACTCATTCTGTGTCATTTTGCATTGTATTGTTGTTGTTCTTTTTTAATTGTTATTTTGGAAAGCACTTTGGTTCACCTTGAAAAAGGGATGTAAAGGGCTATATAAATAAATGTTGATTGATTGGTTGATTGATTGCTAAGGTGTTATGAGTGGAAGCTAGGGTGTTGCTAAGGTGTTCTAGGGCGTTGCTAGGATGTTATGAGTGGTTGCTAGGGCATTGCTAAGGTGTTCTGTGTGGTTGCAGGGCATTGCTGAGATGTTCAGGGTGGTTACTAGGGCATTGCTAAGATATTATGAGTGCTATCTTAGGCGCTGCTAAGATGTTATGAGTAGATGCTAGGGTGTTGCTAAGATATTATGAGTGCTATCTTAGGCGTTGCTAAGATGTTATGAGTAGATGCTAGGGTGTTGCTAAGGTGTGTGAATCAAAAAAAGAAGTGAATCAATCAAAACTAACTTTATCTGGACAATAATCTCCTGTTATCACTGTAACGCTGCTGTGAAACGCTGTATTGTTAAAGCGCTGTATAAGTGAAGGAGACCTGACTTGACTGTGAGGCCAAATCAAAATGCTAAGCTACACGCTGCAGTTTAACACTAATCGCAAGTATGATCAATAATAAAACTACTGCATTAATAAACCAGTATCCCTGAAATACATAAACACCAGAAATGTTGTAAGCAGCACAGAAGTGTTTAATCTGTTTATCACTCTCGGCTTTCTGCTCCAGTGCTCAAATCCCTGCTAACTCCACCACTCGCGTTCCTGAACACACACCAGCGAGGCCGGAGGGATCTGATTGGCCGGGGGATGTATGGGGTATTATGACTTCGCTGTGTAATGGCAGCCGTCCTAGCAGCCAATCAGCCGTCAGTCTCCGGGCTCCAGGGATCCACTAATTGCCGCTCTTGCACTCCTGCGTTTCCCTCGTCTGATGAGATGATCAATAGAGGCCAGAACACACTTAACCGATCAATGATGGAGCTGATAAACAGAGTCACACCCCTACACACACACACACACACACATCTATAGACTCATCTAAGACGCGTGACTTGAAGAAAACACGCATTTGTTGATTTCAAATGATAATTGCATAATTTCAGAGACCCGTTTAAAAAATAAACCAATTCATTATCAACGGCTAATTAACCTTCTACCTGCTCATTAGCATAAAACCAGCCAAGAAGAAAATGGCCGTCTGAAGCCGTAACACACACACCGTCTCGTGATCAGATCCTCTCTCACTCCACACACACACTCATCATTATATATATTTACATCATCCTGCAAATGAGCAGCCTGTAGCATGTGACGCACCACAATATTACTTTTATCTCCATATGAGTATCATTTCTGATAAACATCAGTGTGTGTGTGAGTGTTTCAGAGCACAACACAAACACATTAGCTGAGATGAGGATCATTAGTGTTCGGCTGAGTGACCGTGTTCAGAGTGAAGATCCTCGTGCAGTCGCTCACCGAGAACCAGCGGACACTAGAGGATGAAGCACTGCAACACACACCGTTTACAATACTATACACACACACACACACACACACACACACAACCTCACTCACTCACTCACTTTCTCACTTTCTCTCACACTCACTGACTGACTCACTCACTCACTCACTGACTGACTCACTCACTCACTCATTTACTAACTCACTCACTCTCACTCACTCACTCACTGACTCACTCACTCACTCTCACTCACTCACTCTCTCACTCACTCACTCACTCACTCACATACTCTCTCACTCACTCACTCACTCTCTCACTCACTCACTCACTGACTCACTCACTCACTGACTCACTGACTCACTCACTCTCACTCACTCACTCACTCACTCACTCACTGACTGACTCACTCACTCACTCACTCACTCACTGACTCACTCTCACTCACTCACTCGCTCTCTCACTCGCTCACTCACTCTCTCACTCACTGGCTCTCTCACTCGCTCGCTCACTCACATACTCTCTCACTCACTCACTCACTCTCTCACTCACTCTCTCACTCACTCACTCACTCACATACTCTCTCACTCACTCACTCACTCTCTCACTCACTCACTCACTGACTCACTCACTCACTGACTCACTGACTCACTGACTCACTCACTCTCACTCACTCACTCACTCACTCACTCACTCACTGACTCACTGACTCACTCACTCTCACTCACTCTCACTCACTCACTCTCTCACTCACTCACTCACTCACTCACATACTCTCTCACTCACTCACTCACTCTCTCACTCACTCACTCACTGACTCACTCACTCTCACTCACTCACTCACTCACTCACTCACTGACTGACTCACTCACTCACTCACTCACTCACTGACTCACTCTCACTCACTCACTCGCTCTCTCACTCGCTCACTCACTCTCTCACTCACTGGCTCTCTCACTCGCTCGCTCACTCACTCACTCACTCATTCCTGTGATTGTTGGGAAGAGAAAATAGTAATAGTTTCCGATTACTATAAATTATAGTTATTTTACTTCAGGATTCCAATATATTTCTGATAAATAAATAAATAAATAAGTGTAGTTTGAGTGTAAATGTGCAGTAAGTAAGAGAGTGTGTGTGTGTGTTTACCAGAGCTGGTGATTATTAACATTCGTTTGTAAACCCGCGACTCCTGACACTCATGCTAATTAGATAATGCTTCACTTCTGCTAGCGTCACGTACTTGATGAACGCAGTCCCGCGAGATTGATTCTCCCGCGCCGCTGACAGCGCGGATTACCTTGACAAATTAATGGCTCTATAATTTGATTTTCCAAGGATAGCGATGTCTAAGAGACCCCTGAGGTGAAGCGGAAGACGCTTGAAGTCCATTTTCCACAGCAGGCGCATAATCACATCTATATGCTAAAGACAACTCATGCTGGCCTTTTACACACACACACACACACACACACATCTATATGCTAAAGACAACTCATGCTGGCCTTTTACACACACACACACACTCACACACAGACACACACAAACAGTCACACACACTCTCACACACATAATCACTCAGATACACACACACAAACAGTTTCACACACACACACACACACACACGCAGTCAGACACACTCCCTCAAAAAAAAAAACACACACACACACACAGAACATTAATGTTTGGTTCTCTAGGCTGTAAATCAACAGTAATCTGGACGCTGATATTAGCCGACTCCATTAATAATTCTCCAGCAGTTCTGAATCTGAACACACACACACACACACACACACACACGCGCAATCAGCCGGGACGCGCTCATATTCTTATTCCATTCCACAATGTGTACTTTCCTGCTGTTCCACAATCTTTTTCAAGCAATAAATAAAACATGTGATCACTACTATACAAGCAGCATCCAAACACACACACACTGATCCCGGCGGTGTTGAATTATGGAATACAGAAGCCGCCGCCGCAGCAGCGTAATCCCTGCAGAAACACAGATCAATACATCTCAGGATAACTCTATGATGTTGTGGAGACCCACGCTGTAATATCAGTTTCATAACTAAAGAGATCAGAGATATATCCAACACACCAGATCAGTGGAACAATTGCTCTGTAGTTGAGGACACTTAAAGTCCATGTAAAGGCAATTCTATACACATAATAAATCTTAGAAATGTATTGCTAAAACATACAAACACTGTGAACTACTAGTACTAGTGAAGTACTGAATTGTGGAGTTAGACCGTTAAACAGTTTTCACCATTGCTATTTTCACAATGGGACACGCCCCTGAGCTCCTGGACACGCCCCTACTTGATTTTTATCATTTTATCATATCATTTTTATGTCATATCAAACATTTTTATCATTTTATCCTGTCCGCGATGGCGCCTGTGTTTGGCTATGCCTCTGCGGCTGGTTGCTCGTCCCGTTTTGTTTTGATTATTTTCAGCGCTATATTGCTACTAAGTTTGTCAACAAACGCTGTGTTTACTGCATGGGTGTACGATCGCCAAACAATGCTGCTGATCCGATCCTCCATGGCGGAGTGTGGTGATGGATGTACCTGGTGTGGTACAGGTGAGACTGCACCCCCGTTCGTACGTCCAACTTCAACTGCTGTCTGTCTGCGGCAAGGAGAGGGCCTACTACGATCAACAAATAGACGGCGGAGAAAGCGTGGTAGAAGGGCTGGGAGACAGTTTCACCTGAAAAAGCTCTTCAAACTGGGGGTCTTGGACTGTGACTCCAGACCTTCATGTCTTCTTTCTGTCGTCCCTGACGTCCCCGGGGCTCGGGTCCCGGTACATCGGAGATACCCTAACACGGAACGGAGTGTGTGTTCGGCGCATCTGAGGTCGTTGCCGCGAGCTTCTGTCTCTGCGTCGGGCGTTTCTGCAGCGCTCAGGATGTGCCTGATAAATGCCCGTTCGATTGCAAACAAGTCTCTTTTTTTCAGTGACTTACTTACTTCCAAAAACTTGGACTTCATGTTGCTCACGGAGACTTGGCAACGGGATATGGAATTCTATCACTTGAATGAGCTCTGTCCTATGGATTGTAATTTCATCAGCACGCCAAGACTCACAGGCCGGGGAGGAGGTCTCGCTGTGGTGTTTAAAAAACGTTTAATCTGCCAGTCAGTTAGCGCCGACACGTACTCTTCGTTTGAACTTCAGATGACGAAGGTTGGTCATTCAAATGCATTTTATTGTATCCTAGTTTACCGGCCTCCTGGGCCTGTGGCCTCTTTTCTGTCTGAATTTTCTGATTTTCTATCATCTATAATTAAGCTGAATAGAGTGATTTTTGTTGGCGATTTCAATATCCATGTGGATGATGATACTTGCAAAAATGCTTCTGAGTTTGTATATATTACTGAATCTTTTAATTTCACTCAGCATGTCTCTGGTCCTACGCACAGCAAGGGACATACACTCGATCTTGTTCTTTCATATGGGGTAAACATTAATAATGTATGTATTGAAGATGTATTTGTCAGTGATCATAATTGCATATTATTTGATCTTATTTGTGATGAGGATCCTCTACCTGTTAAACGAGCGTCTCGCTCACGTTTGATTAACCAGCTTACTGTTGAGAGTTTTTCAGCTGCCTTTGACTCAAGCTTGGTCCTTATTTCGAATGACGTGGACACTTGTGCACAGGCCTTTAATGATCACTGCACCCTGCTGTTGGACAATGTGGCACCACTTAAAACTAGAGAAGTTTCTGCTGTTAATAAAGCCCCGTGGATGAATGATGCCATCCGCAGTTTAAAGTGTGTTTGTCGGAGAACGGAGCGCTTATGGAAAGTAACTCAATTACAAGTCCACCGCCTGTATCTTAAAGAGCTTTTAATGGACTTAAACAAAATGATTAAGGTTGCTAGAGTCTCTTACTTTACCAATCTTATATCTGCAAATAAAAAAAATCCTAAAGTTCTCTTTGATACTATTAACAACATTGTGTCTCCTGCTACTTGTAGTGTCTCTGTGTTTTCTAATGCTGACTGCAACCACTTTCTGCGTTATTTTGTGGACAAGGTTAGAACTATCAGGGCAGGCATTGTTCCGTCAGCAGACCCCCAGATTAATCAGCCCAGATCTTCAATATTGGACTCTTTCTGCCCTATCTCCCTGAATGACATCCTTAAATTAGTGGGGACGATGAAACCATCTCAAAGCCCAGTTGATATTCTACCTACATCTCTGTTTTTAAAATCCATACATTATCTTGGCCCATGTTTGGTTTCAATTTTAAACTTATCTCTTCAGCTGGGCCAGGTTCCTAGTTGTTTTAAGCATGCTATAGTTCAGCCTTTCTTGAAAAAGAGCAAACTTGATGCAGCTTCATACAAAAATTATAGGCCTATTTCTAAATTGCCATTTATTTCTAAAATTCTAGAAAAGGTTGTGGCGGACCAGCTAAATAATGCTCTAAATCTACATAATATTCATGATAAATTTCAGTCTGGGTTTCGTAAAAAACATTCAACTGAGACTGCCCTCCTTAGGGTCTCAAATGATATTCTGATGGCTGCTGATGGGGGTAAATGCTCTGTGCTGGTTCTATTAGATCTAAGTGCAGCGTTTGACACTGTAGATCACTGCACTCTGATCAATAGACTAAGGACAACTGTGGGCATTACTGGATCTGCTCTGGATTGGTTTTCCTCCTATCTTACAGACCGGAGTTTCTCTGTATCCATAGGGCCTTATATGTCAGACTCTGCACCTGTAACCTGTGGTGTGCCCCAAGGTTCTGTGCTCGGCCCCCTGCTGTTTAGTCTATATATGCTTCCTCTCGGAAAGATTATTGCTAGTTTTGGAGAGATATCTTACCACTGCTATGCTGATGATATTCAGCTTTATTTATCTTTTAGCCCTGACAGGCTGGATAAACTGTCACTGTTGCACAAGTGTTTAGCCTCCATCAATAAATGGATGTCTGATAACTTTTTGCAGCTAAATTCGGACAAAACTGAGGTGTTGATTATGGCTCCTGATAAAATTACTCCAAAGATTAGGCAGGCCATTGGGGCTTTATCATCCTCAGATGGTGATGTGCTACGAAATTTAGGTGTACTTTTTGATAAATCGATGAGTTTTAGCAGTCATGTTAAATCTGTGGTTCGTTCCTGTTTTTTTCATCTCAGAAACATCGCTAAGATTAGATCAGTGGTTTCTAAAGAAGAGTTGGAGATGCTTGTTCATGCTTTTATTTCCTCTCGTCTGGACTACTGCAATGCACTGTACACTTGCTTAAACAAATCCTCCATGGAAAAATTGCAAGTTGTGCAGAATGCTGCTGCACGACTGTTGTCAAAGACAAACAGGAGATCACATATCACTCCTGTGCTTAAGGCTCTTCACTGGCTCCCAATTAGTTTTAGAGTGCAGTTTAAAATTTTAACCATTACCTACAGAGCTCTCCACCATCAAGCTCCTTCGTACATCCAGGACCTTTTTCACATTCACTCTCCTGGTCGCTCCTTGAGGTCTTCAGGCCAAGACCTTTTTACTGTTCCTAGAACTCGTTTTAAAACAAGAGGCGATCGTGCGTTTTGTGTGGTGGCTCCAAGGCTATGGAATTCTCTTCCATTAGTCTTGAGAGCTTTGGACACTGTAGAAAATTTTAGTAAACACCTTAAAACACATCTTTTTAGACAAGCTTTTAACTAGCTATATGGTGGTGCTGTAATGTGTGTTGTGGTTTTTATTTCTTTTATTATTTGTTTTTTTTAATGTAAAGCACTTTGTGACCCTTCATGTCTGTGAAAAGTGCTATATAAATAAAGTTTACTTACTTACTTACTTACTTGATGATGCACTAGACACGCCCCTGAGCTCCTGGACACGCCCCTACTTGATGATGCACTGGACACGCCCCTGAGCTCCTGGACACGCCCCTACTTGATGATGCACTGGACACGCCCCTGAGCTCCTGGACACGCCCCTACTTGATGATGCACTGGAAACGCCCCTGAGCTCCTGGACACGCCCCTACCTTATGATGCACTGGACACGCCCCTGAGCTCCTGGACACGCCCCTACTTGATGATGCACTGGACACGCCCCTACTTGATGATGCACTGGACACGCCCCTGAGCTCCTGGACACGCCCCTACTTTATGATGCACTGGACACGCCCCTGAGCTCCTGAACACGCCCCTACTTGATGATGCACTGGACACGCCCCTGAGCTCCTGGAAACGCCCCTACTTGATGATGCACTGGACACGCCCCTGAGCTCCTGGACACGCCCCTACTTGATGATGCACTGGACACGCCCCTGAGCTCCTGGACACGCCCCTACTTGATGATGCACTGGACACGTCCCTGAGCTCCTGGACACGCCCCTACTTGATGATGCGCTGGACACGCCCCTGAGCTCCTGGACACGCCCCTACTTGATGATGCGCTGGACACGCCCCTGAGCTCCTGGACACGCCCCTACTTGATGATGCACTGGACACGCCCCTGAGCTCCTGGACCATCAGATTAGCAGTTACTAAGGTGTTCTGAGTGGTTGTTATAGTGTTGCTATGCACCATCAGATTAACCGCTGTTTTGGAAGGTTGCTAGGGTGTTGCAATGTAGTGTCAGATTAGTGTTACTAAGATGTTCTGGTGGTTACTAGGGTGTTGCTATACACCGTCAGATTAACAGTTACTAAGGTGTTTTGTGTGGTTGTTAGGGTGTTGCTAAGCACCATCAGATCAACAGTTACTAAGGTGTTATAAGTGGTTGCTTGGGTGTTGCTATGCAGTGTCAGATCAGCAGTTACTAAGATGTTCTCGGTGGTTGCTAGGGTGATGCTATGCCGCGTCAGATTACCAGTTACAACAGTGGTTTTGGAGATTGCTAGGGTGTTGCTAAGCACCGTCTGATAACCGACTATGCAGTGTCAGATTAGCTGTTAATAAAAAGTTCCGGTGGGTACTAGGGTGTTGCTATACACCGTCAGATTAACAGTTACTAAGCTGCTTTGTGTGGTTGTTAGGGTGTTGCCATGCACCGTCAGATTAGCAGTTACTAAGATGTTCTAGGTGGTTGTAAGGGTGTTGCTATGCAGTGTCCAATAAACAGTTACAAATGTGTTCTGAGTGGTTGCTAGGGTGTTGCTATGCACCATCAAATGAGCAGTTACAAACGTGTTCTGAGTGGTTGCTAGGGTGTTGCTATGCACCATCAAATGAGCAGTTACAAACGTGTTCTGAGTGGTTGCTAGGGTGTTGCTATGCACCATCAAATGAGCAGTTACAAACGTGTTCTGAGTGGTTGCTAGGGTGTTGCTATGCACCATCAAATGAGCAGTTACAAACGTGTTCTGAGTGGTTTGCTATGTAACCTCAGATTATTACACACTTGCAGGAGATACAGAAATAAATGTTTATCAGGAAATGATTTAATTTACACCAAAAAAATCACTGTCCAATAACATCTTGATGTCTCAGTCAAGACAACACAATGAATCTGTAAAAATAGAAGTACGAGAGCCCCACACAAACGCAGATTCAGAGCCGTGTGCTCGCGTGAATGTGGGCTTCGTCATGCTGAATTATCTAATACAGGATTTAAGTGGCTGTTAATTTGCTTTATGGAGCAACAAACACATCTCCCTGAAAACAATGAGTGTGGGATAATATCATGATCTTATTTCCACTGTATCTCAGATTATCACTGCAATGTGAAACAGGATTAAACCCAAATTAAATCATTTACGTTAATACCTGGATCATCTCATTGATAGACAGAGACAGATCCAGGTTTTGTCTGTTTCTCTTCTGGCTCATCCATACTGCAGATACTACACATAAAGTTATTCACATAAATCACATCAAATGATGAATGAAAACATGTCCAGGTGACCTTTCACCCCAATAACGACAGGGTTTTTTATTGTTGTTTATCAAAATTGTTAAATGTCATTACATCACACACTTTAAAGTTTGCGCATGTTTGTCATTTGTTTATTATTTTAAGATTATCTTTACACTGCAATTTTGCCATTTATAATAAGACTGAAGTCATAAAGGTCAGAAAGAAGCACGCCGTCTTTTATTCTCATCAGAAAGCAATATGTGTTTAAGTCTGAACGCCATTTAAACAGCTCACTTTGCATTTTATTTCCATCTCAAAACTTGATAATTAACATGGCCAGTCAATGTCTGGGTCAGAGCATCACACACACACACACACACACACAGTCGTCGGGTCAAACACTGTCAGTGGATAAACTGTGTGTGACTGAGAACAAACATGGCAACTCCTCTCTAGAGCTCAGCAACATCTGACCTTTCTCTCTCACAGACACTTCGAATTAAGCCAACATGATCACAGCTCAAACACACACACACACACACACACACGCACGGAGGGGTCACAGACAGGTTGAGATGATGTAAGGCTGCAGTCAGAGACTGATGTGTGTTAAGTAAACACTCTGTCATCATCATTCACTGCAGGAGTGCGACACGCGTATGAAATATTCCCCGATTAAAATGAAATAATAAAACAGAGAATAGACACTTGAAACAAACCAAACACATCTTAGATAAATTCAATTCCCAAAACACTTTCTTTATATCCTCAGAGCTCATGGCCGTCTGTCTCGAAAGGTTTATACGCTTTTAAAAAGACCCTTCACTGTTGCGCTTCATTCCAAAATATAGATTCTGTGCATTAAATCTGATTATATCATAACCAGCCTGATCAAAGTTTTATTTTTCAGGATTCTTTGAGGAATAGGAAGTTTAGGAACTGCATTTATTTTAAATAGAATATTTTATAACATTATAAATATATTTAATGTCACTTTTGATCAATGAAATGTGTCCTTGATAATTAACAGTATTGATAATTTATTTTTAAATCTTACTCATCCTAGAGTTTTGTAATGTATGAGTTTCCAACACTGATATATCAATAATCATAAATGAGTCTTGATCATCAGATCCTCATGTTAGAGTGATTTGTGGAGGATCATGTGACACTGAAGACTGGAGTAATGAAGCTGAAAATCACAGGAATAAATTACACTTTACTGTATTTTCACATAGAAAACTGATGATTTACATTAGAATAATATTTCACTATTTTGCAGTATTTTTGATCACATAAACGCAGCTATGGTGAGCAGAAGAGACTCAAAAACATCTTAATAAAGTAATAAAGGAATGAAATCTGAATTATTTCAAACTTTTGACCTCAAAATAGGGTAACACTTTACTATAAGGTTAATTATTACTTAACATTATGAACTACTGATGCACTTATACAGCATTTATTAATCTCTGTTAATGTTCAATTCAACATATGCTATTTGCTAATTTTGTTAGCATTAGTTAATGCACTGTGAGCAAACATGAACAAACAATGAACATTTACAAAAATGACAAATAAAGTGACAAATGTATTGCTCATGGTTAGATCGTATTAACTAATGTTAACTAATGAACCTTAAACGTTGTTCAAATCCACTGTAATTGAACATTGATTTGCCAGTGTTAGCTTTTCTGCATCATGTTACATTAGTGAAGACCAAACTAAATCGTGCACAATAATCGTTATTTGTATGATGTATTGAGTTGCTGATCATGCATTATTATCTCTTTTAATTCCCTTGATCATGTGTTCAGGCTCTCCTAGAACAGGTTCTCCTGCTTGAATGTTGATTATTCTCCTCATATTCCCCATTGTTGCGGCTCCTCTTTTCCCAGTCTGTCAAACTACATTCACTAGTAAATTTCATGTGCCGGCAAGTTTTGATAGAAATAATGAAATTAGTCTTAACGCTTCACGTGTTATTTGAAATAAAGATGAAATAAAACAGCAGTTTTAGATTTAAAAAAATAAAAAATAAAGGTTGCCTTGCCAACTAAATGAAATAAGTTGAAGAAGTAAAGTTACTAGCTCAAATGAAACTAAAATAATGCAAAAATAGATTTCAAAATATTGATTGAAAACTATAATAGCATATAAATATTACTAAAATATTAGTGTGGACAGAGAGCGTTTTAAAACATGATAATTGAAATGCAACATAAATATTAAAAAGAAACTTCATTTTAAATTTGCCTTATTAAAATTACTAGTACTAAAAGTACAAGTAAAAGTACTAAGATTACTAAATGAAATTAAATTGAAAAATTTTTCCTCACAAATTTTTTTCTCTCACAAAATTACACTAAAATTTAACTGAAAAGATAAAATTCTAAATATTAATAAAATCTTTAATGCTATATGAATATTACTAAAATATTAAAGTGTGGACAGAGTTTTAAAAATTAAAGCAACTTTAGAACTTCACAATTTTAATTGAAATAAGATCAAAAAGGAATCGCTTAAAATTTGCCTTACTAAAATGGCTTGTATGGAAATTTAGTACTAAAGCGCTAAAAATAAATTTGTAGAAGTTTTTATAACCGAAAACTAATAAAAATGACAGAAGTGCATGCCAAAACTACACTAAAATTAAAATATATGGAAGCCCGAGTGGAAACACGGCCTCGTGGGATTAATGATGCGGTCGCCCGTGTTTCATGGCCTCCTGTGGGTAATGGAGCCGCGATACTCCCGGACACATCCAGCGGGAAATCCCACACGCCTCTGAAGCCCATGCAAGCGCCTGGTAATGAGAGGGACCACATCTCTTTCTCTCCACTTCATTTGATTTCTTATTCTGTTTATGGCACTTCCACTCAGCCTCTCATTAACTGGGGTCTCGTGTTCGACACGCGGAGTTCACGAGCTTCGTCACATCCGACCGCGTCCCTCCAGAAACGTGGCCATCGGCCTGGACAGGACAGAATAGAATAGAATAGAATAGAATAGAATAGAATAGAATATAGTAGGGAAGAGTAGAATAGAATACAACAGTACAGAAAACAACACAACACAACAGAATACAATAGATTATAATAGAACAAAACAGAATAGAGTAGATTAGAATAAATATAACAGAACAGAAAACACCACAACAACACAATAGAACAGAACAGAATACAATAGAATAGAATAGAGAAGACTAGAATAGAATACAACACAATGGAATAGAATAGAACAGAACAGAGTAGGGTAGAATACAGATAGAGTAGAATAGAATACAACACAACAGAATACAATAGATTAGAATATAACAAAACAGAGTAGAGTACATTAGAATAGAATACAACAGAACAGAATGGAATAGAAGAGAACAGAACAGAGTCGAGTAGAAAAGAATAGAACAGAATACAACACCACAGAACAGAACAGCATAGAATAAAATAGAATAGAACAGAATAGAATACCACACCACCGAACAGCATAGAACAGCATAGAATAGAATACAATAGAGTGGAGTAGTGCAGAATAGAACAGAACACCACAGAACAGAATATAATACAATAGAATACAATACAATACAACAACACAACACAACAGAATACAACAGAATAGAATAGAATAGAACGAGTAAAGTGGAATAGAATAGAATAAAATAGAGTACACTGGAGTAGTGTAGAATAGAACAGGGGCTCGTTCTTCGTACGTCGCTAACTCAGTTAGCTGGATTTGATTGTTGGCGATTTGCCATGATCTTGGATCGTTTGGTTCTTCGACGCTCATCCTGGACTTGCTGTCATAGCAACAGGTCCGTCAGCTTGAACCTGCTCGCGAGCAGGCTTATTTCATGTAAACAGGATTAGATCACGGCTGATACGGAAGTCCTTCAGCGCAGCGCGATAGTGTAGCTTAATTTCTGAGATTTATTTTTGTTTTCTCGTGAAACGATCGTCGTGAGGGTGTCGTTTAAATACATTATTATTTTGTTGGAAATGCACATTAATGTTCGATTCGATATCGGGCTTCAACAGCACAAAATGTTTGCATTGCCCTAAAATTATTTGCGAGTGGCTTCCTTTACACTATTGGAGATGCGGAGAACTTGATAAGCTTTCTGTCGTGCCATTCACAAAGTAGTGCTCTTAGTTTTTTTTTTTTTTTGACAACTTAGGGTATATTATCATTTTTAATGAAGATAATGCAATCATGATGACCATGCCGATTATGACTTACAGTCCCTCAGGCTTAACTTACGTGATTGGTGCCATACACTGTAGACTACACACATGTTCCCATCAAGTCCTCAATAAAGGGATTTTGTGAGCAGAAAGGGGGCTTATACAGTGCAGCCAAATTACTATTACAATTTTTAATATTCCAGATTTGGAATATTATATCACTTTTTTTAAAAGGCATTTGACTGAGTAAAATCTTTTAGATGGTGTGTGACCATGTTCTATATCACAAATCAGTGTGAAAGCAAAATGGCCAGGATCTGTGCATGACTCAAGAATTTTAAGAGATTCACATTTATGAACATTATTTGAACATGGTAAGGAAAATTATGAATATCAAACTCACGGTATTAGATACACTTATGCTGAGAACTGCATTTTTCCATTAAACAGGTGATTACAACAGGATCCTGCATGGAGACAGGTGTTTTATGACCCTATTCCCTGACCCAAACCCCAGACCAGTTACAATGCAGCTCTAGGACAAGGGCACACAATGACATGAGCTTTCTGCACACAGTATCACTGCTGTGTGCAGACTCTTCTGTACATGTTCTGTACTCCTGTCAGAAATAATAGGCATAGGCACAAGTATAAATCAATTAAAGCCATCAATTAAATTAAAGTACTTCCTCCAAAGGACAGTCATCTGAGAAGTTTTCTTCACTCTCCAGTGCAATGTGATTGATAACTCATGGCAAAATATTTTTATATTAACATATTTATCAGTTTTTACTTTCACAAGACAAAGCAATTTATCATTACTCAAGATTTAACAGTTGAAATGACTAAACCAGCCAATTTGGATTATAGGTCTACTTCATTTAATGCAGCAACACATTATTTCACAGTGTACAAAGATAATTTAAATCTCATTTCCCAGTGATGTAGGTGTTGCTGCTACTGGTCCCTGATGTGGGTCTGGAAGAGCTGAACCCAGGGATGCCCTTCACAACAGGGCAATTCACATTCAACCCAAGGGTCAGCTCTTCTGCCAGGGTCAGGAGCATCATTATTAGTTTTTTCTCAGCCTTTTTCCTGTTTGCTTTTATAAACAGACAATCATTTATTTAACAGTGCCTCACTAGTAGGCCTATAAGGCCTAAAATTACCATTAAGTAGAATATTTTTGTACTTCACTTTCACCATGTTTATTATTATAGTGTGGTGACTCGACATTACAATGAACAAAGTAATTATGAAATTATGAAAATAAAAATAAAATAATAATCAGTTATTAAAACATCTAACATGGCCACCACAAACGCATTTAATTTGTCTTCTAGTTTTGCCAGCACTCTCTCCTGGCTTTTGCACACTTTGAGGTGTTCCCTGGCGTTTTAATTAAAGACTGAAATTCGGCATAACCTTGCATTAAAAGCGCTTGCTCTGCTTGGGAGAAAAACTGGGCGTGTTCTTTGGCCATGCTGAACAGCCAATAGCAGCGCTGCTGATCACTGGTTCTGCTATCGATACATGTCCCCTTTTATACCAACGCGAGAACGCACAGTTATCTCAGATAACTCAATCCAGCGATACTAATCATAAACAACAGGTGTGTTCGAAGAACCCAATTAGCCGGATCATGATTAGCACGATGATATCATCTTAGATGTCTCATTTGATCTCGGATGTTTTAAGCAACGTACGAAGAACGAGCCCCAGGACACAACACAACACCACAGAACAGAATATAATACAATAGAACTGAAAAGAGTACAATAGAATACAATACAAGAACACAACAGAATAGAACAGAACACAACAACACAACAAAATAAAACAGAACAGAATAGAGTAGAGTTGAGTAGAGTAGAGTGGAATAGAATAGAATAGAATACAGTGGAGTAGTGTAGAATAGAACAGAACACAACACAACACCACAGAGCAGAATATAATACAATAGAATTGAATAGAGTAGAATAGAATACAATACAACAACACAACAGAATAGAACAGAACAGAATAGAGTAGAGTAGAATAGAATAGCATTGAAAATACAATGAAATTGTGAATGCCCGTCCACATTAAGCTGGAGAAGCTCCACTAACAGCCACTGACGTGCGTCACGTGACGATCGTTCAGGATTAAAGAG
This sequence comes from Pimephales promelas, assembly GCF_016745375.1. The sequence goes on along the minus strand of NW_024121377.1, from coordinate 828,636 downwards.
TGTTGTTATCGTTAACAGATACTAAAACGATTAAAAACATTAAATGAAACAATGTTTCATTAGTAGTCATTTTAAAAGTTCTATCTATTACATCTATTGTATTAATTACCTAGACGTTTCATATACTTTTAAACGTGTGGTTTCATTCAACGTTACATTGTTTGAGCGAAATGTATCGCAAAGGAATCTTAAACTAAATAGATATTACTCAATATCCGGTTAAAATTTGTTACTTTCACTTAACTTAGTTAAGTAGAGTTTACTTAATTCCAAATGTGAAATTTACTTTAAAAATATGCATGCAAAAACTTGCCAAAAAAAATGCAATAAATCTTCCTAATAGTTTTGTTCAGTGTAAAGCTTTTGTTCTCGGAGTGAGCCGCTTCTAAACGCACTAATGATGATTTGTATGAAGGTGTTTTTAGTGGACACAATGTACTTCCACTGCTTGAGCTGAAATGTGGAAGGAATAATAATATGAGCCTCCAAACAGCCCGAGGACAGATAAACGCAGCTCACGCTTGAGCCAGAGCTCCCCTCACATGTGTGTGTGTGTGTGTGTGTGTGTGATATCATGCACTGATTCGCAAACGCTTGCTTGTGTAGTGGTCTTCTTTTATTCCCCATGCTAAAGCTAGTCCGACTCCGCTGGTTTCCTTCTGTGGGGAAATAATTAGCATGATGGAAATGAGGTTTGCGTTGGATCAGCGAGCTCCTCGCAGCCGAGTGGAAGAACTCAATCAGATAAAGGCCAAACTAACTCCCTCGAAGAGCGGAAAACACATCCGCCCGTATGGCTGTCAGTGAACGAGATGCAGAATCAAATATCTTCAATTCATTTCATCTTTCATGAGAAACAGGTGAGAATAACCCGTCTCCATGACGACGCTTCGCTCATACAGAAAACACTAGGAAAATCCCGATTGGATATGAAGAAAAGGGGCTTTTTTCCACTTTCAACTTCATGACACTCTATTGAACTCAATTAGACAAACACACGGTCATAGAGACGTTCACGGTCCTCCTCACACACTTGAATACACTCCTACTTACCAGAACTTCAATACAAAACATCACTTTCACTTTAAAACTGGACAAGCATCTTCAAATAAACTGAAGTTAGAGCCTCTAACAGTCACACACACCGATGATGAACAGATCCAGCAGTGCAGGTTCCAGAACCACACACACACACACACACACACACTGTGTTTACAGCAGAACACAGGAGTGAGGGAGCGATGAAGTTCATTTATTTGTCTTTACAGGTGCAGCGGCGCGCACACACACACACACACACACACACACACACACACACACACACACACACACACACACACACACACACAGGATTAATACACACAACTGAACATCAGATCAAAGTACAAGAGCTCAGAACAAATAATGATGAAGCTCAACAGAAACTCAATAAAGAGACCAAACACTAATAAACAGCACTGGACGGATTATTACTTTAAACTACTAAAACACAATCTCTCAAAAATGTCTCTAGTCTAAACTCTACACACACACACACACACACACAACATGCAAAACGTCACACATCTCTGTTCACAAAAGCAAACACTTCATTCAAAACGATTTTAACTATTCTGAGAATTGTGTTTTTGCATAGTAACTCTATACACACACAAACCGTTTTTTATCTCTACACACACACACACACACACACCATTAAAACTCTACACACAAAGCAGTATAACACACAAACCATAAAACGCTACGCACAAACCATTTAAACTCTACAAAACTCTACACACACACACATTAAAACTCTACACACAAACGTCAAAACGCTACACAAAAACCATTCAAACTCTATACACACATTAAAACTCTACACAAAAACCTTTAACTCTACACACACACCATTAAAACTCTACACAAAAACCTTAAAACTCTACACACACAAACCATTAAAACTCTACACACAAACCAGTATAACACACAAACCGTAAAACGCTACGCACAAACCATTTAAACTCTACAAACCTTTAAAACTCAATACACAAACCATTATAACTCTACACACAATGTTACACAAAAAAACATTAAAACTCTACACACACACATTAAAACTCTACAATATAAACCTTTAAAACTCTACACACAAACCATTAAAACTCTACACACAACTCTATACACACAAACCATTAAAATTCTACATAAAACTCTACATCCAAACATTATAACTCTACACACAAACCATTATAACTCTACATAAAAACCAAAACTCTAGACACAAACCACTAAAACTCTACACACAAACCATTAAAGCTCTACACACAAACCAACATTTCCCATCATTCTCTGTGCACAAGAATTAGAAAATATACAGATAAAGCATCAGTTTTGGATCAAACGCACAACTGTTGCTCTGCATTTGATTGTATTACCACTAATAAATAACAAACACTTTTCATCTTTTAACATAATTTTATGTGAAGCGACCAAACGAAGAAGAAGAACACATGATGTGATGATGGTCAACAACCACTGCACTAATCAGCACATCTGTCTTCTGAAAACACACTGAAGCAGAACCCTATTCAGCTTATGATGTTGGCTACTCACGCAGTCTTCTGGAGAGAATCAGTGGACTCGGCGGCCATCTTGGAACAGTCCCAGGCTGCTACTTCCCATGAGTGCACTGCACACTACAGTAGGTATGAAGTCATCCAAGAGGTCAAAGTTCATCTGCTGGTAGATGTCATAATTACAGCACTATCCATTATTCTGTAAAAACAAAAACGTGTATCTATTCATTTATTTGTACACATTATGCAAATATTTATTTATACATCCCCAGAATTTATTAATTTTATCAGTTCAATTTTAGTAAGAATTGAGATTTTAACTGTATTTAACGTTTTTGTAATTTTGTTTGTATGTTTTCGTAATTTTTATTAGATTTCCATTTGACACAGAAAATGGTGGGAAATGTAGTTTATTCATGCAAAACTGTGTGAGGATACAGCAGCTTAATGAGGAACAAGACCCATCGCTGCTCTTCATCAGAACATGATTCTGTAATTCAATGACTCTGTGATTCTATGATACTATGATTCCATGATTCTACGATTCTTTTATTTCATGTTTCTATGATACAATGGTTCTGTGATTCTACGATTCTATAATTCAATGATTCTATGATACTAAGATTCCATGATTCTATGATTTTATAATTTTATGATTCTATGATTCCATGATTCTATAATTCCATGATTCTATGATACTAAGATTCCATGATTTTGATTCTATAAATCCACGATTCTATAATTCCATAATTATATGATACTATGCTTCCATGATTCTGTGATTCTACATTATAATTTCATGATTCCATGATTCTATGATCTTATAATTCCATTATTCTGTGATTCTATAAATCCATGATTCTATTATTCTATAATTCCATGATTCTATGATTCCACAATTCTATGATTCAATAATTCCACGATTCAATTATTCTATGATTCCATGATTCAATAATTCCACGATGCTATGATTCCATGAGTCTATGTTTCTATAATTCCATGGTTCTATAATTCTATGATTCTATAATTCCATGATTCAATGATTCTATAATTGCACGATTCTATGATTCCATGATTCAATGAATCTATAATTCCATGGTTCTATGATTCCATGATTCTATAATTCCATGGTTCAATGATTCCATGATTCAATAATTCCACGATTCTATGATTCCATGATTCTATAATTCCATGGTTCTATGATTCCATGATTCTATGATTCAATAATTCCACGATTCTATGATTGCATGATTCTATAATTCCATGATTCAATGATTCTGTGTCCATGATTCTATAATTCCATGATTCTATGATTCCATGATTCTATGATTTTATAATTCCATGATTCTATGATTCCATGATCATGAATCTTCACTATCAGCTGAATGAGTTTCAGAGAGACTGTAACCTTCACTATGAACACGTTTAATCCGCTTCACAGCTCACTTTGTTCAAAATAATTATTCCTAGAAATATTAAATGAATCCTTTTCATGTTTAGAAGGAGAGATGGAGACTTGATATAGATAATCACAATTAAAGAGTTAATTCAGGGCCAATCCATTGCGCAGAAGTTCATGCATGGATCGAGTGGAGGTCTGCTGTCTGTCAATGATGAGAAACGTATAATAACAACATGAGCTGCAGAAGTGAGAGATCGAGACACAGAAACTCAAACATGTCATTCATTCAGCAGACGAACACTGGCCTTGTGTTTAACACATCACACTGTCGAGCCCTATTCGGACGGGACACATCTGAAAGCTCTTTTGACTTTCATCCACCTCTTTCTTCATCACGATTCATGGTTCAGCATCAGGTCTCAAGACAGCAGTGTGTGTGTGTCTGTCCTGGACCTGGAGGTGAACGGGAAAGAGTTCTGAATCGCCCTCGTAATCCACATTTTCTGGAGGATTTGAATATTTTACTGACTGATGAAATTTAGCCTCCATACAAATTGATTTGGTTTTCAAATTTCTCCACGGGATCTGGTGTGTAAGCCGCGAGGATTGCTGTGTGTGTGTCGTCTCTCCGCATCTCATACACACACCTCAGTTCAGATGCGGGTGTATAAAGCATGCAGCGAATCCTATACTCTAACAGTCTCTTCATCTTCGGAAACACTTTACAATAATGTTCATTAGATAACATGAATTAACTAACATGAACAAACAATGAACAGCTGTATTTTTATTAACTAACATTAACAAAGATTAATGAATACAGTAACAAATGTTTTGTGGTTAATACATGAACAAAAACTAACAATAACTAAAAAGTGTTATCTTATTTATAAATAAAACATAATAATAGGCCCATTTGCATTATTTAAAGTGAAGATGTTCCTCCCCAGACACAAACCTAGTGCACACACACACAAAGTTATCAGGTCTTTAATAATGTTCTCAAAACGTAAGCAAAAATATTTTTTTACATAATGTATGTAACGTTCTGAAGCATTTAGTTGAAGATTTTTAAATGTTACAACTTGTTTCGGAATGTAACATTCAACAGTAACGATCGCAGGAAATGGAACGTTCTGAACTTTCGCATAAACGTTTTTAAAACAGAGAACATTCCGAATAAACATTTACGTTCTTAGAACAGATTTTTGTTAGCTGTAACCGTGTAAAAAATGTGCGTAGTTGTAAATAAAGATTATTGCGAAAACACTATTTCATGAAATTTTACATTTACTAGTAATTTCTGAGTGAAAAATGCTTCAGCACCAATTTTTCCCCAGTAAAACAAAAAGGATGAGTTTCTAAAAAAAATCCCTGAAACTGAAGAACTGAAGAAGTTTTGAAACTGTGTGTATTTGAGTCTTGGGATTTGATTGTTTACACCGTTCTGCTCAACAGATGGAGGGTGCAGTTGGTCTACATTAGCAGCTTAATCTACATGGAGCGCTCGCAGAAACAAAGCAACACATAAGTTGTGTGCGAAAGCTTTCTCCAATGGGTACTAGAGTTCTGCAAACACACACAACACCCCGTCTGCTTATTCCCCATCTGTTCAGACGGCGCGACGAGGTCTTTTATATGGAAAACAGGTCTTATATTACCACCTGAGCGACAGATCGGAGACTGAAGGCAGCTCTGCGCCGACCCATTAGAATGAACGATTCTGACATTTTATTAATAGAGATGCTGTCAGAGAGCGGTGATGAGGTTTTTATATTCAATAATACCAACCCGAATATGATTACACACCGGACAGAGTGACACAATAATCTGGTGGAGCGGAGAGGGGTGCAAAAATAAATATGCATATTCCTCCAGAAGCTAATTGATGATCTTCTCGCCTCACAAAAGTCAGAAAACAACATTCCTCTCGGTCCTCGTATGTGTTTTTGAAGAGAGACTCCATGCAAATTGCAAATCCTCTGCAGCACTATCAAGAGTGATTTATACAACATAATTTATATTATATATAAATATTCTAAATATTCATATATTATGTAAACTCAAACTTTATTCTAGATGCGATTAATCTAACTGCAGTTATTTCCACCCCTACAATTTTCGCTCAGAAATTATTAGATTTCCAAATAATTTGAAATTGTGAAATTTTGAAGTAAAAATGCTCAAGTTGTGTTTTCTTGGAAAAGGTACTCCAATATGTTATATTTTTGCACATTTTTCACAGGGCATTTTCCTATAGATACTGCAATCACAATAATACTGTAAATCGTCCGATTACATTTGCATTGCATTTTAAATTGCACAAGAAATTGAGGTAGCACATAGAATACATTATAAGAATTGCTATTTCTATGTAAGGAAGTGCCTTCCTATTATCAATGTAAAGCTCTATAAATGAAATTGACATTCAAAGATATTGGCATTTTTAACAAGGTAACAATTTTGAATGTTGGATTTTAGCTTAAATATTTATAGGCCTTACAGAAGAGACTGATAAATAAATGAACAGGGTTTAAATATTTTGCATTAGCAAATGTGAGTTGATGCCCTTGTGTTTAATTTAAAGTGTTTTGAAATTATTTCTAGTATGTGATTATGCAGCGATTATGGATTAATCACCATTAGGAGCCTATGAGCGAATGTCAGTCAGGTGCAGCATTTGTCGTGCACAATACACTGTAAAAAATGTTTTCAAGATTTGTTATCACAACATATTTTCAACTTTATAATAATTTATTTAGTTGAGATAACTTATTATTTTGAGTTTCTGATGATTTAATTAATCTCCTTCATTGTATTAACTCACTTTTTCCAGTTCAATCAACTTAAAATTTTAAGGCAACCCAGGTTACTTACTTTTTTAAGTTAAACCAACAATATTTTTTTACAGTGTAGTAATCACATTTTTTCTTTTGTCAAATCAACTTAAATAGTTTATTTAGTTCAGATACATTATAATTTTGAGTTTCTGATGATTAAATTAATCTCCTTCATTGTATTAACTCACTTTTTCCAGTTCAATGAACTTAAAATTTTAAGGTAACCAAGTTACTTACTTTTTTTAAGTTAAACAAACAATATTTTTTTACAGTGTAACTACTGGAGTGCCTCAAGGCTCAGTGCTGGGACCGCTTCTCTTCTCCATCTACATGTCATCACTAGGATCTGTCATTCAGAAACATGGTTTACCCCATCATATCAAGGTCCACAAAGGTTCCATATAAGGAGAAATTTCTTAAATTATTGCATTATACTTTATATAACCATTAAAATGTCTGACGGAACTCTAAGGCTCCATTCATAACTCTCTATATTATGAGCTGAGCTGCTGAGTCTAGACATTTTCAAGAAACTCTTAAAGACGCATCTTTCAACATCTGATCCGTTAATATTAACACTTACTGTACTATATATCTATTTAAAAACACCTTCCCACACTAACTGGGACTGATCACAGCACGTACATATTATTGCCCTGTTGTTGGTTTGATTGCTCCTATTACTCGCCTCCTTGGAAATTCACGTTAGATAAAAGTGTATGCTACATGAAATGTAACTGTAATGTAATAAATAAAGACAGAAAACCAGCATGAGTGTCTGTAATTGTATGTATGAGTCAGATTTGCCTTGCTGTCGCCACTGGCGTGTAACACACACACACGCACACATATATGCGAGGCATTACAGCACTGCAGAGCAGATCAGCACACTGCAGGGATGTTGCCTTTATACACAGTATATTTATGAATATTCTATCATGGCTTTTAACTTCAGCACATGCGGGCCGGAAAACCGGACCGGATTCTAAAGCTTCATGCTGCTTATATAATGCATCTTATATAATACACTCGGTGATGGTTAAAGTTCTTTCACCAGTGATTGAATGTTAATTTCTAATAGGTTTGAAGCTTCATGTGCATCGTGCAGTATTCAGGTCAGTTTACATCAGGGGTCTAACAACGCCTCAGAAAATATTAATATTTCATTGTATGGGGTCCATTATCAAGAGTATTTACTGTAATTCTCTGTCAGAGCAGAATGTACTACAACCAGACGTACTGGATGAATAAAACAACAAAGGGGGTGAATACTTTTGTTTTAGCTTTAAAATCTTTACAGGGAGTAAATTTAGAGACGATTGTTTGTTAATCAGAGAGTTTTAAGCACATTAAGTAATTTCAATTTCACGCTATATTTCCTTTTCACATCAAGCTTCCATGTTGTAACATGAAAACAGCCGTATGATCTCATTGGTGAGTCTGCACCCGACTGGCAGTGAGGCAGGTGTTGAGTTCAGTGTGTGTGTGTGTGTGTGTGTGTGTGACGCAGGTGCAGTGTGTTGCACTGCTGCTTCTCTGAAACACTTCAATTCCCATGCAGCGCTGTATTCCTGTTCACACACCCCAAAAACTGTGTGACTGTAGACTCTATACAACACTAGAGTTCTTGGCTGCCAAAAAAACACATAATGCCAGAAAAGGTTTTATATTGAACCCTAGGATTCTTGTCTTAATTAACCCCTTAACTGTCACCGTCCCGGTACCGGGACGCCTAACTTTACTTCACTATTTCTATTAAATCCTAATCTAATTATGACAAATTATATATTGTTGGAAAGGTCTAAGACTTCTAAATAGATATTCTACCCCTGTTTTGTGTTAAAAATTATGTAGGAAGAGTAATTGATGAATTTATGACAAGAGTGCACCTCAAAAAATCTGCATCATAACAGGAGTTTTGACCTTTGTCACAAAAAGTCGATGAACCCACTTTTAATCATTGAAACTTCTGTTTTTATGCTAAAAGTTCATAATAAACATATAATCTAGTATTTTTCAATAAAAAATAAAAAATTATAGTACAATATTATCCTCTAAAAATGATAATATTTATATTTATTATCCTCTAAAATATAATATTATGTTTTATCGCCTTTTTTATATCACATATTTTAGTAGTTATCATAAATTAGGTATCATTTGAAAGCTTATAAACTCAGAATTCATCGTGTGAAAACTGTTTTATAATTGAAAATTGGGTTACCATAGAAACGGTACTTATTTTATCAGGCTCCTCCCCTTTTGGGCATCATTATATTTCATAATTTATGATCAAAATCTTTTCTAATCTTGACAAAACTGATATTGTCAGAAAGGTCAGAGTCTCAAGGTTCCAAATTTTGTGACAGAATTGATATTTGGACAGAAATGTATTAATTTGTTAAGGCAGAATGTATACAACTAAATTCAATGGAATTCAATGGCACCCGGTGGCTATGTTTGGTACTACGCCTAAACAAAATCTCATGGGAACTTCAATTTTTGTGATATCTACTTTAAATTTGGAACATAACTTGATAAGATGTATGGCTTTGGTTTTATAGAAATTTTAGAGTAAAAAATATTTTATAAAATAATATATAAAATAAAAAATATATAGTACAGTATATTTGATTTACTGTAAATTTAAACTTCCATAACTTTTACATACTTTCATTTTTTGAAGTGTTTTCACTTCAGCAATATTCTGCTGAGTGTTTTCTTTAAAACAAGACCAAACTTGTTTGTATATAAATTATATAATGCTTTCTTCATAGAGTGTAACATCTCACTGTAAAAATATTTGATGTTGTAAGAGAAACAAAGATTAACCAAACACCATTCCAGTCTTTATACTTCAAAATTCCCAATTTAATTCAATGCACTTATCGTTTCTTTGTATTTGGAAAATGTACAAGCAATGAACTACTAAAACGTGTTTCAAAGTAAATCCTACAACACTTATTTTTCAATATAGATTGTTTGTGTACAGCTGAGTTTACTATGCACTTTTACTGCATAATTATTTAATTGCATTGTGTATACCTACCGAAAACGTGCCAGATCCAATAGATATTTGAAATCAATTGTACCATTAGCTGTTGGGTTTCTCAACAAACTATAGGACATGTTATTTATGTTATTATCTATTTATTATCTCATGTTTTTATCTGTTTTTGTGTAAATGTGTATGTGTTGGCTACCTGTTGTGAACTAAATTGGCCCTTGGGGACATTAAAGATATTTCAATTCAATTCAATTTAAAGACAAGTGTGAAATGTAATACCTTATAATATATTTAATTTGGCTTGAAATTCACATTTCTGTTTTCTGTTTAATTTCAGTTAATGTTTTAGTAATTGTGTTGTCATTAGTATTAGTTTTTATTTTTAATTTAAACTAAATGAAACTAAGAAATAGCCTTGGCAAGGACGAGTCAAAACCTAAGGTTTAAAAAGATAAATGTCATTTCAGTCACAGTATTTTTTTTCTTTCAAGTAAAAAAAGTGTGTTTTATTGTTTTAACGAACTATCTAGATGAAGCTTTAAAACAGCAACATTGATCTTAGACATTAGTGAGATAAAGAATAAAAACACCATCAGATCAAGATTACTGCGAGAACTTTGTAACGTTTTAACCAAATTATAAATTATTTTCACATAGCTTCATGTTTTTATCACTCTCATGTATAAATAATGCAAGAATAGCCACATCAACATGACTACAGTTGCTGCAGAATAAATGATCAGCTTTCTGCCGTGTGTGTTCTGCTCATTACAGCCGTCAATAGTTCCAGCAGAGGCTCATGGGAAGGTGTTTCCTACACCCAAGAGAAACTGCAGAGACTCAATCAACCGGATAATGTCTCTAATGCAATCTCTCTTTCTCAAGAGTTCATGTCCATGACGTGCTGCTAGTCTTTTGCCGTATAGAAACGGAACAAGAACTCGTCCTTTTTATAGAACAAATGTGTCATTAAACGTCTACACACACTTATAAAATTGATCCGAGATCGGGTAAAAACAATAGACGCTGGTTCTTGAGCTCACAGAGATCATCGCCCCCTAGTGAAGAAACACTGACGTTACAAACATCGTTTACTGAAATCACATAATCACTGCTTTACTGTATATATAAACATCACTTCTTCATTAACTGGATAAATGATTGTTTTCATATTCACGTTCGCGTCCCCCATCGGTGTGTCCTTCCCTCCACTAGACCAACGAGATGCATTTATTTAAGTATTCATCAGGGTAAAGCAGAGGAACAAGGCCAGCGATCACATGGGGAAGCTTTTAACCCAGCCGATGTGAGCATCCGACTGAATGATGCTCGTCGACGCGTGTGTGTGTTTATCTGAGACACAGCTGCCAGAGTGTGTGTCCCCGGACTGAGGACCGCGACAATCCGGACGGATACAGAAGAGCCAGTGATCATCATATTTCCCACAATCAGGGGAAGCACAGCTCTGACATTAAAACTCAAAATCTGTACTAAGCCATCATGTAACAATTATGAGAATTATGAGTACATGTCATAATTATGACAAAAAAGGAAAAATTATGAGACAAGAAAAAAAATTACATACTAAGCCACATGAGAAAAGTCAAAATTATAAGATAGTCAATATTTTTACACACTAATTATGAGATGGTTAAAAATGGTGCATGCTAAGCCATAATTATGAGATAAAAAGTCAAAATTATGACACAATAAGCCAAAATTGTGATAAAAATGTCACCATTACATGATACTAAGTCAGATTTATGAACAAAAAGTTAAAAAAATGACACACTTAGCAATAATTATGATATAAGTCAAAAGTATGATGTAAAAGTCAAAACTATGACACAAAAAGTCAAAATTATGACATAAAGTGGTAAATTATGAGATAAAAGCAAATAATGTACATACTAAGCCATATTTCTGAGACAAGTAAAAGAAAATTCCTAAATTAAATAATTATGATAAGTCAAAATGATAAGCCATAATTATGATGTCAAAATTATGAGATAGTTTCTGTACAGTAATGTACATGCTAAGCCATAATTATGAGATAAAAAGTCAAAATTATGAGATAAAAAGTGTGACATAATAAGCCAAAATTACATGATACTACTGCAGAATTAATGTCACAAAAAGCTACAAACAAAATGACATACTTAGCCATAATTATGAAATAAGTCAAAAGTATGAGATAAAAGTCAAAACTATGACACAAAAAGTCAAAATTGTTACATAAAATGCTAAATCATGAGATAAAAGGCAAATAATGTACATATTACTAACCCATAATTATAAGTATAAACTGTCAGATAAAAAGTCAAAATTTTGACATAAAATGCTAAATTACGAGACAAAAGACAGATAATGTACATACTAACCCATAATTATAAGCAAAAACTGTCAGATAAAAAGTCAAAATTATGACATAAAATGCTAAATTATGAGACAAAAGACAGAGAGTGTACATACTAACCCATAATTAATAGTAAAAACTGTCAGATAAAGTCAAAATTATGACATAAAATGCTAAATTATGAGACAATAGACAGATAATGTACATACTAACTCATAATTATAAGCAAAAACTGTCCGATAAAAACTGTCAGATAAAAAGTCAAAATTATGACATAAAATGCTAAATTATGAGACAATAGACAGATAATGTACATACTAACCCATAATTATAAGCAAAAACTGTCAGATAAAAAGTCAAAATTATGACATAAAATGCTAAATTAAAAGACAGATAATGTACATACTAACCCATAATTATAAGTAAAAACTACTGTCAGATAAAAAGTCAAAATTATGACATAAAATGCTAAATTACGAGACAAAAGACAGATAATGTACATACTAACCCATAATTATAAGCAAAAACTGTCAGATAAAAAGTCAAAATTATGACATAAAATGCTAAATTATGAGACAAAAGACAGAGAGTGTACATACTAACCCATAATTAATAGTAAAAACTGTCAGATAAAGTCAAAATTATGACATAAAATGCTAAATTATGAGACAATAGACAGATAATGTACATACTAACTCATAATTATAAGCAAAAACTGTCCGATAAAAACTGTCAGATAAAAAGTCAAAATTATGACATAAAATGCTAAATTATGAGACAATAGACAGATAATGTACATACTAACCCATAATTATAAGCAAAAACTGTCAGATAAAAAGTCAAAATTATTACATAAAATGCTAAATTAAAAGACAGATAATGTACTAACCCATAATTATAAGTAAAAACTACTGTCAGATAAAAAGTCAAAATTATGACATAAAATGCTAAATTACGAGACAAAAGACAGATAATGTACATACTAACCCATAATCAGTGTTGGGAGTAACGCATTACAAAAGTAATACATTACAGTAACATATTACTTTTGCTGTAACGCAGTAGTGTAAGGCATTACTAATCAATTTTCAGTAATATTTTACTCGTTACATGTTCAGTGAGGCTTGTATTACAGTTGTATTACAGTGTATTGTCTGCTTTTACTTCTTAAAGGCAACAGACTATGTGAAAGTTTTAAAGCAGTCTTTTAGTGCCAGTTCAGAGCGGTCGCGTCTGTAACATTGTTTTTTCCTCATAAATGCGAACACGAAAACTAAAATAAAATGAATATTTTAAGTTCTATGGAGACTGAAGAGCCAAGCCTTCCTCATCCGATTTGCGCAGTGTAATTAACAGAATTACAAAAAATATATTTTGCCTCCTATTTTTTTTTTGTCACACATGAATGTGTGTCTTTTCCCTAGTATTAAAAATAAAACATAGACTGATATTTATCTAATGTCTGGAGTCCTTTAAGGAAGTAGCCTATTTTCAATACATGTATTTTCTGAGAATTTTTATTTCAAGTTTTGACTGCAAATGTCATGTCCATAATACTGGACTTCCCCAATTTTAAATAATTTATCCTCAACTAGTTTTGTGGTGTAGGTCTACGTATTTTATAATGTTAACTTCAAATAATACTAATAGCCTAATTTAAAGATAAGGCAGCATTGGATCTGGACGGTAAGGAGAATAACGCTGGAGTTGGAAGAGGCGTGTCGCGATTCTGTAGGTTCGTGGATATGAGTCGTGTGGCCAATTGCGATTTCGGTTTCATATTGCATATCGTTACAGCCCAAAAGTTAAGTTCTACTTAGTTATTTCGGTGAAAGTAACTCAAAAGTAATACATGAGTAATGTAACGCATTACAATTCTGGGACAGTAATATTGTAAGGTAATGAATTACTTTTAAATAACAGTAACAAGTAATACCTAATGTATTACAGTTTGGAAGTAACTTGCACAACACTGCCCATAATTATAAGCAAAAACTGTCAGATAAAAAAAAATGTACATGTACATGCCAAGCCATAATTATAAGTCAGAATAATTTTTCTAGGGCACGTTCTGGCTTAATCTAAGCCCTGTCTGTGAAACCAGAGCGATGAATCAGAGATTATAGAGTTATCTGCACGCCCCGCTCCTGCACATCTACACTTCCTGTTTCGCTCCGACTCTTCAGCAAACTGCATCTCTTCTCTTTATAATAGCTTTTGTTAACGATAATATGAGTTCATCGCTTTCCAAATGAGGATCCCTACACGCATAATCATAGCATGGAAATGAAGGGTCACCGTGACATACGCACGCCATGATATGCTAATTGCTCATCAGCTCCAAAAGTGCAGTGTGGGAAGTCTTTGTGATATATTAATGTGATCCATCTAATTTATGCACAGCGCATTAATCTTTATTCCATTCCTGAAGCTGTTTGGCATCACCATTAGCCAGCAGGTAATAGCATAACGGACGTGTCACGCTAAGAAAATACAATATGCTAATCAGTTTGATTTGTCATTTTTATCACGTTTAATAACCTTCAGTGTTTCAGGATGATGTGTGTGTTGTGGATGAAACTCGAACGGATGTGTTTGTGTTCAGCTGGATTTGCTTGGCTGTGATGAACACACAAACAAATCTAAATTATGACATACTAAGATCAAATTATGACAAAATGTAGAATTATGACAGTCAAAATTGTGACAAGTCGTAAATATCACAGAGAAAGTCAATTTCAACTTTATCTCAATTTCACATTTTCAGGGTCATAATTTTACATTTATTTCATAATTGAATGACATGTCATAATCATAGCATAGAGTGCGAGATAAGAGGCAGAACAGCTGTTTTAGGATGTTTAAAGACAGAAAAATCAGTTTGCAAAAAAGGAAGGGGAGATGAACAGGCCAGGATAAAGAGACTGAGAGGAGACGGCGGTGAGAGAGGACGAGCAGATATTACATACTGAAGGAATTCATACGAACTGGGCAACTCGTAAAATATTACCGATTTAGCTAAAATTAAAATTAAATTAAAGCTGCAAGCAGCATTTAGCGGGGTTCAAGCATTTAAGACCTTTAAGCACATAAGCGTTAAAAACCAGTGCTGTCAAACGATTAAAATACTTAATCGCGATTAATCGCATTAATGCCATAGTTAACTCGTGATTAATCGCACATTTTTATCTATTCTAAATGTCTCTAGGGACAAATAAAGTAAACATGGGATTTTTATATCATAGTTTTTGACATCATTTTGATTTAGTTATCACCTCAGAAACATAAATATTATGACGTATGTTATGAATATTATAAATATTATGAAGTTAAAATTGACATAAAAAGTCAAAGTAATGACATACTAAGTCGTAAATAAAAATTGAGAGTCAAAATTCTGACATAAAAAGTTGAAATTATGACAAAAAAGTAATAATTTTGACATTAAAGTCTAAATTGACAAAGTTAATTTCTACTGTAAAAAATATTGATGGTTTACTTAAAAAAGTAAGTAACCTGGTTGCCTTAAAATTTTAAGTTCATTGAACTGGAAAAAGTGAGTTAATACATTGAAGGAGATTAATTTAACCATCAGAAACTCAAAATTATATGTTATCTGAACTAAATAAATTATTTAAGTTGATTTGACAAAATAAAAAATGTTGTGATTACTACACTGTAAAAAAATATTGTTGGTTTAACTTAAAAAAGTAAGTAACCCGGGTTGCCTTAAAATTTTAAGTTGATTGAACTGGAAAAAGTGAGTTAATAAAATTGACATAAAATGCTAAATTATGAGACAAAAGACAGATAATGTACATACTAACCCATAATTATAAGTAAAAAATGCCAGATAAAAAGTCAAAATTATGACATAAAATGCTAAATTATGAGACAAAAGAAAGATAATGTACATACTAACCAATAATTATAAGCAAAAACTGTCAGATAAAAAGTCAAAATTATGACATAAAATGCTAAATTATGTTTTTAAGTTGAAATTTTAGTCTATTGAAAATTTTAACTGGAAAAAGTGAGTTAATACAATGAAGTAGATTAATTTAACCATCAGAAACTCAAAATTATATGTTATCTGAACTAAATAAATTATTTAAGTTGATTTGACAAAAGAAAAAATGTTGTGATTACTACACTGTAAAAAAATATTGTTGGTTTAACTTAAAAAAGTAAGTAACCCGGGTTGCCTTAAAATTTTAAGTTGATTGAACTGGAAAAAGTGAGTTAATAAAATTGACATAAAATGCTAAATTATGAGACAAAAGACAGATAATGTACATACTAACCCATAATTATAAGTAAAAACTGTCAGATAAAAAGTCTAAATTATGACATAAAATGCTAAATTATGAGACAAAAGAAAGATAATGTACATACTAACCAATAATTATGAGCAAAAACTGTCAGATAAAAAGTCGAAATTATGACATAAAATGCTAAATTATGTTTTTAAGTTGAAATTTTAGTCTATTGAAAATTTTAACTGGAAAAAGTGAGTTAATACAATGAAGTAGATTAATTTAACCATCAGAAACTCAAAATAATAAGTTATCTCAACTAAATAAATGATTATAAAGTTGATTTGACAAAAGAAAATATGTTGTGATAACATCTTGAAAATATTTTTTACAGTGTAAGAGCCCAGATGAAGATCACAGCTTGATTCCCGATCTCGTGAAATGAACATCTTTAAACGCAGAAGCTCTGGTGTGTTCCAGCTTTGTGAATTACGCCACAGAAACACAAATCTGCACCTTTAATTGCCTTCATCGTGGATCAGAGACGCGGCGACACGCTTTATAACGTATCCAGGGCTGTAAATCCTGCAGGTTTGTTAATCTCTGTATGCTAATCAGTTCAGACGAGGAGAGAGAGCAAGGTCAAATATTCACGAGCTACAGCAGCTTTAGCAGGAGTGCAGGACGTGAACCTTCATCGGAAACCTTGACATTTTATGACTTTCCACAACACTTCCAGGGGGCAAACTGACACTGGGCTTTAATAACTGTAGAACTTAAACTCGGTTTTGCATTAAAACACATTTTCAGGGCCATCTCAGAATCTTGGTGATTCAAAAAGATTTGAAAAAAGTATTATTTTCCATTGCCACATCCAAAACTATAACAGCACACATGGGTTAAACGCAACACAATTTGGGGCTGGGTAATAATTACAGGACAGAACACATTCTGACCCAGGAGCTGGGTAACACAAAAACTACCCAAACACGTCTGACCCAGGATCAGATCCTAACCATCTAAACAACATCTCCAAGTCTTGACAGGCAGAATATTCTGTTTCAAAGCTACGTAATCCAAAACATTTGAAGTCCAAATAAAGTCAGTGTGACTAATAATTTCCAGCACTTTCCTCATAAAAACACATGACAACTCGCCTCTGAAGTGTGAAGCTCACACTCAAACTCTAATCGTTTTCGGAAGCTCGTGAATAAACATGAGCTTAATTACTGCCCCAATTTGAGCCTTTCGTCAGTCGGCGTACAGAGGGGATTATGATATTACACCTGTGAGATGATGACATGTATCTGAAGATGAAGCAACACGAGCCCGACTGCGGTTCTGACGGTTCTGACGGCTCTTAACTCGAGGTCCAGGTGTGCGGGCTCTTATCAGGGTAACTGATGCTTGACTGATTTCTCTCTCACCATTTCTTTAGAGCAAACTGGTTTAGTGTTTGTTTTTTTATGATCGGTGTCCATAAATCATCTAAGACGCCACATGATGCCCTTGATGATGATGTGTTGTGTTCAGGCTCTCCTAGAACAGGTGAATGTTGATTATTCTCCTCTATTAATGTTACTGGATGAGTGTTGGTTCATAACTCTGTTCGCTGGGAAAGATCATGTTCTGCTCAGCATCTTTTGCTCTCCACAGAAGACAGTAACTGGTGTTGGTTTGTGAACACACACACACACGTGTGTATTCTGTGTAACTGGAGACGTTTCACACAGACGTTTACAAGCTCTCGTAATGAGACGTGATTGTGTCGTGTGTGCTGACAGGATAACTCTGACGTCTGCTAATGTGACGCAGGGACAGGGAAAGAGAATTACAGGCAATTAAACGTGAAACGTCAGTGACAGGCCTTTATCGTGTCACTCGCGGGAATCAGACACTGTATTCATAAACAATACATGAAATCGCTGCAGGATTACTGAGCCTTCCTGTTTGTCTTCTCGTCTACTAGACGGCACGTATTAAATGATCAGAACTACGCTCTTCCAGTAACGTTAATAAAACGTGGATGGACGGATGGATGATTACATGGATGGATGGATGGACGGATGAACGGATGGATGGATGGATGGATGGATGGATGATTAGATGGATGGATGGATGGATGGATGATTAGATGGACGGATGGATGGATGGATGGATGATTAGATGGACGGATGATTAGATGGATGGATGGATGGATGGATGGATGGATGGATGATTAGATGGACGGATGGATGGATGGATGGATGGATGATTAGATGGACGGATAGATGGATGGATGGATGATTAGATGGATGAATGATTAGATGGATGGATGATTAGATGGACGGATAGATGGATGGATGATTAGATGGATGGATGATTAGATGGATGGATGATTAGATGGATGGATGGATGGATGGATGGATGATTAGATGGATGATTAGATGGATGGATGATTAGATGGATGGATGGATGGATGGATGGATGGATGATTAGATGGACGGATGGATGGATGGATGATTAGATGGACGGATGGATGGATGGATGATTAGATGGACGGATGGATGGATGGATGATTAGATGGACGGATGGATGGATGGATGATTAGATGGACGGATAGATGGATGGATGGATGATTAGATGGATGAATGATTAGATGGATGGATGATTAGATGGACGGATGGATGGAAGGATGGATGGATGGATGGATGGATGATTAGATGGATGATTAGATGGACGGATGGATGGATGGATGATTAGATGGACGGATGGATGGATGGATGGATGGATGATTAGATGGACGGATAGATGGATGGATGATTAGATGGATGGATGATTAGATGGATGGATGGATGATTAGATGGATGGATGATTAGATGGATGGATGGATGGATGGATGGATGGATGGATGATTAGATGGATGGATGGATGGATGGATGGATGGATGGATGGATGGATGGATGATTAGATGGACGGATGGATGGATGGATGATTAGATGGACGGATGGATGGATGGATGATTAGATGGACGGATAGATGGATGGATGGATGATTAGATGGATGAATGATTAGATGGATGGATGATTAGATGGACGGATGGATGGATGGATGATTAGATGGATGGATGATTAGATGGACGGATGGATGGATGGATGGATGATTAGATGGACGGATAGATGGATGGATGGATGATTAGATGGATGAATGATTAGATGGATGGATGATTAGATGGACGGATGGATGGAAGGATGGATGGATGGACGGATGGATGGATGGATGATTGATGGATGGATGATTAGATGGACGGATGGATGGATGAATGATTAGATGGATGGATGATTAGATGGACGGATGGATGGATGGATGATTAGATGGATGGATGATTAGATGGACGGATGGATGGATGGATGGATGATTAGATGGACGGATGGATGGATGGATGGATGGTTAGATGGATGGATGATTAGATGGATGAATGATTAGATGGACGGATGGATGGATGGATGGATGGATGGATGGATGGACGGATGGATGGATGATTGATGGATGGATGGATGGATGGATGATTAGATGGACGGATGGATGGATGGATGATTGATGGATGGATGGATGGATGATTAGATGGATGGACCGATGGATGGATGGATGATTAGATGGATGGATGGATGGATGGACGGATGGATGGATGGATGATTAGATGGATGGATGATTACAGGGACGGATGGATGGATGATTAGATGGATGGATGGATGGATGGATGGATGATTGATGGATGGATGGATGGATGATTAGATGGACGGATGGATGGATGGATGATTGATGGATGGATGGATGGATGATTAGATGGATGGACCGATGGATGGATGGATGATTAGATGGATGGATGGATGGATGGATGGATGGATGGACGGATGGATGGATGATTAGATGGATGGATGATTACAGGGACGGATGGATGGATGATTAGATGGATGGACGGATGGATGGATGGATGGATGTACGGATGGATGGACGGATGGATGGACGGACGGACGGATGGATGGATGGATGGATGGATGGATGATGGATGGATGATTAGATGGATGATGGACGGACGGATGGACGGATAGTAGAATGTTTGTTTGAAAGTTATCTGGTCTTTAATAATCTCTAAACTTTAGGACAAAAACTTCATTCATGAAGAGGTTTTTTATGTTTCAGTTTTTTTTGACTTGAGCTACTTTCGGAATGTAACGTAACGTTCCCATAATGTTTGAAGAATGATGCAATGTTTCCTTAACGTTCACATAATTGCATAATAGAACAACAGCATACACACACAGAGGATCATCCACTCAACTATACATTCATAAAAGCATCAAAGGAAACAGAAAAATACATATATATACGGGGGATAACTTACAAAAAAATCCAAAAAGAAAAGGATAAATAATACTAAACATGTGTTTTGCTTTTTTTATGGCCTCAATATAACGCTTAAGCTCAATTTTAAATACTATAATGTTAAGTTGATTTTTAGTCAATTTCTGTTTGTGAATATGGTATTTTCCATTCATAATTATTAAGTTAAGCACAAAACTTTGCTCTATATGCTTACTTTTATATAACAAAAATGATATCTTAACCAGATAGTCGAATCTTTACATTTGTGAATATAAAAATTAGATGTTTAATATCAATCCAAATCAATAGGATGGAAAAGATGTATTCTTCTAAATTACAAAAGATGCATTTATTCTCCATGTGTCTGAAAGATCTCGACACTGCTCGTCTCTGGGTAAATCACATGATTACCCTCGTGGAGCTTCATTGGTTAGCCAGTATTTACTGGGTGAACTCCAGCCAATCACGTTCGACTCTGAGCTCCAGAGAGGTTTGCATTGAGGCAATACTGTACTTCTACAGCCTTTATTTATATACACTTTATCAATATTTTTATCTATAATTTTCACACGCTCCTGTTTCTCAGCGGATCACCTCAAACGCTTCATTAATGAAGGCCAGTGTGTGTGTGTGTGTGTGTGTGTGTGTGTGTGTGTGTGTGTGTCCGCTGACCGTCTCATGTGTTCAGAGACAAACTCCATCTGTTCTTCACAGATCTTGCTGTACGATATAAACACAATCTGCCGAGTGTCAAACACACTGAGACGCCATGAGGACTGCATATGTGCGGGAGCGAAAGCAGACACAATCGAGGAATCCATCAATGAAAATAGAGTATGGAACTTTACACAACTTGGATGACCAAATCAAGTCACATTTATTTATAAAACGCTTTTTATAATATAGCAGTGTGTCAGAGCAGCTTTACAGAGATAACAGGAGAATAATGTGTGTTTCCAGAAGAGAATAGCGTCACAGTCCAGTTCAGTGATGCATCATTTCTGTGTAAAAAAGTTTAAAAAAGTAAAAAGTAAAAAAAATTTGTTTATTTATACACACACATATACATATATATATTAGAGCTGTGCAAAAATTAATGGCGATTAATCGCATCCAAAATAAAAGTCTGTGTTTACATAATATATTTGTGTGTGCTGTATATAATTATTTTGTATATATAAATACACACACATGCATGTATATATTTAAGAAAATGTGTTATTCATATATAAAATACTTATATTTAAATAATTTAGATTATGTATTTATATCTATATATAGAATTTAAGCGCAAATAATTCTTAAATATATACATGCATGCATAGGTATTTATATATACAAAATAATTAAATACAGCACACACAAATATATTATGTAAACACAGACTTTTATTTTGGATGCGATTAATTGCAATTAATTTTTGCACAGCCCTAATATATATATATATATATATATAGCCGCTCTGGAGAAAACCATGATGTCATCGTCCAGCTCAGCTCAGTACACATACTATAATGCTGTCATAATCAATAATATTGCTGAATATTAAATTAAATGTCCCCGACTAAGCAAGACAAAAGCCAAAGGCGACAGTGGCAAGAAAATCAAGTCACAACACAAGTTTTACACTTAAAACTCAGCCAATATATCAATATCAGCCGATATATGTTCATCTTTAATGTTATCGTTTTCGCCTGATAAGAAAATTTGGCCGCTATATTAAAGCCGATAAAAAATTTATTATTTCCGTCAGCTGAGACGCTTCAGATGCGACTGTTCAACATGATGGTTTTCAATTGTTTTAAATATAATTGGGGAAAAAAATGAAAATACAGTTCAGTGCAACATGTGCAGCAAGTCTGTCATATAAGCTACATTAAATTATTATGACAATATTATAATTGTGTGTTTGAGACGTGGATTTTAATAGTGAGACTTTAGTTTTTGTAATCAGCATCTCAAAAATTAAATAAGAATTTGGATTTATCGGCCGATATATCGGTTATCAGCTTTCAAATTTTAATAATTATCGCTATCGGCTGAAATGTTCATAAAAATATAGATGATGCCGAGTCATTAATAAATTAGTTATACCCGATGTATTATACGAGTGATTATAATGTTGGATTGTTGGATAGTGAGACTAATATTAGGCAAATATTATAGATCTACGGTTGTGTTGGGTTTCGCTTATAATGATTGTGAGAAATGTTTTGTTCAATGCCAGTGCCATATATATATCGTGCATCTCTACATTAAAACATGAGCAAGATGAGCATTTTAACGACAGTGAGATCAATGACACCATCAGAAGATATTTGATGTTCGTGTTCAGCACTTTCCCGTGTGTTTTGTCTGTTGTGTTTCCAGCGTGTGTTGACGTTTGTTCACTGACTCTGTTTCCCAGCGGATGATTTGTGACTCGCCTCAGGAAAATCACGTGTCATCGACATGAAATAACCCTGTTCACTGTGTCCTACAGAAACGGTTTGATGGACGATCTGGTGAAGTGTGTGTGAGGCCTGAGCTTTGAAACGACTTCCCGTCGCCCGCGGCGAAGAACTCGCCATATCAAGCCTTTGATCACGAGTCTGTGGATTCATCTGCTAATATTCCCGTTTCCATTCAGCTGGTGTTTGAGGAGAAAGGTCTTAGTGGGGTTTGAAGTTAAACAGTTTGACGTTCACTTGTTAACATATGACCAGCGCATTTACATATCAACACCTGCTCAGTATTCAGCATCGTGACCCGACCTGATAAGGGGTTAGCCAATCATAACACACGTCATTTACATATATTCTTAAAGGCAGAGCAGCAGAAACAGCCTGACTACTTGAAAAGGTCAGAGAAAATGATAGAAAAACGTGTAAAGCGGCAAAGCTAAAGAATCTTAGGTAGAGTATTTTTATAACAACCTTAACTCTTGTTCAGTCATATTTTATTATTAGCGAGTGAAATGATGCACTGTTACACCAGTGCATAATGAATGTGATAGGATTCAATGTTTTTAAATGACAATGAAATAATTAATTAAATGAAAACTCGTCCAGATCACATTTCACCCCTAAAATCAAAAGGAAAGGGAATTTTATATATATATATATATATACTCAATCAACACCAAGATGGAGGTTTATCAACACACTGCTCTACAGCTCTACCAAGAATGCAGACTCAATGTCTTCCATATACGTAATTTAAGAAGGATTATGGGCATCTCCAGGCAAGAACACGTTCCAAACAAAAATGAAGAGCAAAAATGACAAAAATAGGCATTTTCTAGATTCCTGTAGGTGGCGCTGTTCCGTTCCGATAAAGCGTACCAATTTTCATCAAAATCGTCAATGCTGCCACGCCTCCATGTCATGGTCAACCTCCTCTAACTCAGCTACAGCTACATGCAGGAGAGCCGTCGACAAAACGTGAACCGCCTCTTTCGTTGAAGTCGCGGGTGTGGAAGTGTTTTGGATTTCCAGTGAGTGATGTTGACAACATTCGTGCTTAAAAAAGCCCCAGTTTGCAGACATCCCAAGTCTCGCCAAAGTGCCGAATCGCGCAGAGAGGGAGAGAGCGAGAGACCTTGCGTGAGTGCCTCATGAAGCTCATGTATGACAGAGAGCATCCTGATTGGCCGGTTGATAAAAATGGAGAATCGAATCGAACCGTGACCTTAGAATGGAAAATGTAATCAAATC
This sequence comes from Pimephales promelas, assembly GCF_016745375.1. The sequence continues at coordinate 804,157 of NW_024121377.1, read as the reverse complement.
GAGGATTTGGAGAATCGTGACAGCCTTAGTATAAAGTACTGTGATAAAATACTTTAAATTTTACTAAAGAGAAAAGAGACAAAATCCAGTTTCATCGACTGTAATGTTTCATTATTTTTCATTAATAATATTTAAGAAAAAAAGTTCCAAATGTGTTCTATATATAATCCTTCTATATAAAACCCTAGGGTTCTTGACTAAATTTTAAAAAACACTTTATGCCAAAAAGGTTCTATATAAGAACTTAGGGTTCTTTAAAGAATCATTTATGCCAAAAAGGTTCTATATAAGAACTTAGGGTTCTTTAAAGAATCATTTATGCCAAAAAGGTTCTATATAAGAACTTAGGGTTCTTTAAAGAATCATTTATGCCAAAAAGGTTCTATATAAGAACTTAGGGTTCTTTAAAGAATCATTTATGCCAAAAAGGTTCTATATAAGAACTTAGGGTTCTTTAAAGAATCATTTATGCCAAAAAGGTTCTATATAAGAACTTAGGGTTCTTTAAAGAATCATTTATGCCAGAAAGGTTCTATATAGAATCCTACAAAAAAAAAAAAAATGCAAAAAAAGTTCTTATTTTTGGGGTTAAAAAATTACCAGGACGGTTTTTTTTTTTGTTTGTTTGTTTTTTTATACAAAATTATACAATTTGCACTGCAATTTGCAAAACTAGAAATGGACTACTTGCACAACTACTTCCGCGTTCTACTTATTACATACCGGGAGTTTCCGGTTAGCGTGTTCATCGCACGTCCATACATGAGAATGCAGATTATCACCACGTTTTATGGATGCCAATTGATTAAAAACAATGAATAACGATCTCTGTATTAATTATCTTGAGCCTGCTGACATGTTCCTATAAATATATTTTCTTTCTAACTATTCGATTCTGAATAATAAATAGGCTAAATATATTTATCCACTAACCTGCAGTAGTCTTCTGTCTTCTCATTAACAACAGTATTAGTCTACTTATATTCTATACTTGAGTTTACATTTTTTAATGAATTTAACTAATAAAAAGTGTGCATTGGTGCTTTATTCCTTTTTAAAATAGTTTAATGAATGAATGATCACGAGGTGCCTACCTACGATCAGAACTCACGTAGCTAGAATGAGTCAACTTCTCCGAATAAATAAAGCATTTTGGGCATGAACATGTAATAGTAAAACAATTGACATTGGAAAAACGACACTGAATGAGTATTGATTACAATATTTAAACCAAATAAATAAATGTTCGTGTTTCGTACTGATGTTTCGACGAACACTGACACCCTGTGGCGAAATAATGGCGTATTTTTAACAGCCGCAGCTTTCTCGTATTGACTTGGTTTGGATTTAAACTTCACGTTCCGATGAGTTTTGAAAATTCTGCACACGGTAAACATCAGAATATCCCTTCTTCTGTCAATAAAAATGTCCAAAATATAAAATCTTATTACAGACACTCATTTTAGGTGGTGTTTGTTCAACTCATTGACATTGGCAGTAAACGTAACCATAAATAAGTGATATGTATTGTTTCCAAATGGAAGTGCGTCGCGAAGCTCAGTGCAAGTAGTCCATAAATTCTCCCAAAAAAACTCAAAACATGTAAAAAATGTTGCGCCGAAAGAAAGAAGATGCAAATCCCGTCTAATGATGTTGAGTTAAAAGCAAACTCCTTCAATTATTCAACCGCGTGTGAGGACTCGCGCCAGAGACACTCAAACACACACTCGTCTCCGTCCATTACAAGGGAACTCAATAATGATGAACGTCAATGACATTAAAATATTTCTAAACCGCACGTCAGAAAGATTCATCCCGACGAGTAAGTGACTTAGTGAATTAGTTTGGTAAGACGCTTCTGCTCTCGTTCCATCACAGAGGCTTGATTTGTGCGTTTGTGTTTGTGTGTGTCTCCACTCAGCCTCCATCCTGGCGATGCTGGGATTTCACACAAATCTTCCTGAGACTTGAATATTTCAAAGCCATCAGAGAAAATTGCTGCGAGCAGATAGTGGGCTTTCAGACGCCTGCGAGCGGTCTCTCTCCAAACACCATTTGCCATCCGTGAAAGACTCTCAGCCGAGTGTGTCTGGCTCTGCCGGCCCTCTGATGCTCCGTGTTCATAGACGGAATGGAGTTCTGTGGGGTTTTAGTTTATATCTGATGATTGCCAAGTCAAGCATCACTAGTTGATCTATTCCTGTCGATGGTTTCGTTCACAGCACAGCATGTGTTCCTTTACCTTAAAGCTTAAGTATGCAAGAACACTAGTATGCAAATCCAAACACATTCACAGACAAACCGTCACGATGGGTTGCAGTAATCGCTCAACGAAAGAACATTCTGAACACGCATGCAAATTCATGAATACTACTCAAACACAACATAAACAACACTTAAAAGTTTCGTGTACAGATGACAACGCTGCCGAAACGATCCCCGTTCACTCGGATCCGCTGTATTGTGCATGTTAGGCCTGTAGATGGCGATGTTAGATTTTGCCGTATGTAAATAGCAGTCTCTGCTGGTGTTTTCTGGATGAACTCAGTATCTTTTGGTTGTCAAGTACTACTGGCATGTATATAGACTGAACAAATGACACGCATACGCATCACCGTTTTCACGAATTCACGTTTTTGTAGTTTAGACGGACAATAATGGTATCATGTTCAAAAACATGTACTTTTAAACTTTGCATTTTCAGGCCCTAAAAACGCTGTTGGCGTGTAAATGAACGGCCAAAACGCATTTAAATGTTTTCCATTTTTAGCTGAAACGGTCTAATCAATATAACACGAAAGAGGTGCGCAACGCAAAGCAGAAACCATGGCGACTAGTGAGGAATGATAACTATATAACTAATTGAAAATAAAACCAAAATACAATGGCCCTCATTTATCAAAAGTGCGTACACCACATTTCCAGCGTACACCTTGCGTACACTCAAAACCAGGGTGAGTTTGAGATTTATCAATATGGACGTTGGCGTACGGCACGCTCAAATCCTACACCAGCTCAGGAGGCGGTGTACGCACGTTTTGAGTTAGTGAGGAAATGCGCAGAAAAATTCCTAACACCACAAAACGCACTGACAAACTAAAATATATGATATATTAGGACCCACTGTAAAACAAACAAACAAAACAAACTTCAGTATTTATTTTTGTGTAACGTGGACTTCAATGTTTAATTTGTGTGACTTTACCAAAGCATTTGATTTGTAGCCTAAGCATATATTCCTTCAGTTGCGAGCCCACTTTACCCTGACGTTTCAGGATTATCCCCGGCAGGTGCGTCATTTCGGTGATAGGTCATTTTGGCATCACGTCAGAGAAGTTTCTCTTCTTTGCCGTTTTCCGTGTCCATGGCGTAAAATAAAGGCGTGGGGGGAGCGGAGACTTGAATATTTAGGGGCGTGTTATTCTAATGACGATCGTTTTCGGCCGCGGGATTTATCAAGGGCAGGCATTGCGTACACCTGGATTTCAAAGGTACGCACATCTTCATAAATCAGGCGGTGAGAGGAGTGTAAGCATAATCTTACGCCAACATATACACCCGTTTCTACGCAAGATTGATAAATGAGGGCCAATGAAACTTAACAAAACTAAACATAACCCTGACACAAACAGAGACTGCACGGTAAGAAATAATTTTGAAATTTGTAAATTAAAAAAAGACTTTACATAATACTATTGTATTTAGACTGGATGGATTGATGGATGGATGGATGTTACACATATCTATCTATAAAACCTGAAATTAAAATGCAAAACATTTATTTTTATTTGATAACTGGACATACTGTATAATTATGTACATACTGTACAAATAATATTTGTTTGTATTCTGTTATTCATTAATCTTTTTTTTCTCATTATTTGATTGGACGGCCAGAACAACGATAATATTATATATTATAATATATATATTATATACGTATATTATACAATAATGGATTTTTCTCTGTAGAGCCGAAACTGGATAAAAGCTGGCCGGGTTCAGGACAACTCTGTGTTTAATCAATCCTCCATAAACTCACACACACCCTGGTGTCATCATCACCTCACACACACCTTCATAACACTGAGTCAGGTGATCGAGAGGGAGTGACATCAGCAGTGAGGACATGGCATACTAACACACTACTCACACTGATACACTACTCACAGTGACGCACTACTCATACTGACACACTACTCACACTGACACACTACTCACACTGACACACACACACTACTCACACTACACACACTACTCACAGTGACGCACTACTCACACTGACGCACTACTCACAGTGACGCACTACTCACACTGACACACTACTCACACTGACACACTACTCACACTGACACACTACTCACACTGACACACACACACTACTCACACTGACACACTACTCACAGTGACGCACTACTCACACTGACGCACTACTCACAGTGACGCACTACTCACAGTGACGCACTACTCACAGTGACGCACTACTCACACTGACGCACTACTCACAGTGACGCACTACTCACAGTGACGCACTACTCACACTGACACACTACTCACACTGACACACTACTCACACTGACACACTACTCACACTGACACACTACTCATACTGACACACTACTCACACTGACACACTACTCACACTGACACACTACTCACACTGACACACTACTCACACTGACACACTACTCACACTGACGCACTACTCACACTGACACACTACTCACACTGACGCACTACTCACACTGACGCACTACTCACACTGACGCACTACTCACACTGACGCACTACTCACACTGACGCACTACTCACACTGACACACTACTCGGATGGATGGATGGATGGATGGATGGATGGATGGATGGATGGATGGATGGATGATTAGATGGATGGATGGATGGATGGATGATTAGATGGATGGATGGATGGATGGATGGATGGATGGATGGATGGATGGATGATTAGATGGATGGATGGATGGATGGATGATTAGATGGATGGATGGATGGATGGATGGATGGATGGATGGATGGATGGATGGATGGATGGATGGATGGATGGATGGATGGATGGATGGATGGATGGATGGATGGATGGATGGATGGATGGATGGATGGATGGATGGATGGATGGATGGATGGATGGATGGATGGATGGATGGATGGATGGATGGATGGATGGATGGATGGATGGATGGATGGATGGATGGATGGATGGATAGATGGATAGATAGATAGATAGATAGATAGATAGATAGATAGATAGATAGATAGATAGATAGATAGATAGATAGATAGATAGAACATAAGGCACAGTGTGTAAAAAACACTAGTCTGAATCTCCAGACAGGAAAACTTCACCTTTATTAAGAATCTGCTTATGCCGATTATGACGAGTGACAGGAGGCAACAGCTGCTTTCAATCAAGCGCAATTATATTTGCCGTCAATCACGCACAACAATAACAAAAGCAATGCCAACTGTGTGTCATTTTCAGCACCAGATCCCCTCATTAACGAGCTGTGGGTCTGATTGTAGATTAGCACATTAGCTTTCCATCACTAACATATCAATTATGCAGCCGACGACGGCTCTAGTTTTCCTGTGAGTAAGAGGGAGTTGCCGAAGCTGTGCTCGTGTCCTGAGGGGACGGGTTATGAGGATGCTTTGGACAATTTCGTGTTATATATCTTTTCTATATATTTCTTATATATTTTTTTGTTACCTGAGAAAATATACTCTTTATACCTGACCTGTAGCATACGCAACCCAATGGAACTTTTAACTTATTTGACACTTGATGCAACTTATTGGTGTAAAATCATATTTTTGAAAACAAGCTGTTAATTAAGAAGTTACCTGGGAATCTGTTTTTTTCTACCAGTCTTTACCAAGAAATTCTATAAAAAAAAATATTTACAAAATGTTCTGCAGGACAGTTCAATTCTTTACAATAATATAATATAGTATTAAACAGAATTAAGCTCTTACACTAGATCGTTTGGGAAAACCATAAAGCGTTTCCCAAACACACTCGAAGCGCTCGACCAATCACAACACACAGCTCCTGCCGACCAATCAGAGCACAGTGTGCTTTTCAGAAGGAGAGACAGGAAGTGAACAGAGCGTTACTGACAGACTGGGAAGAGAGGAGCCGCAACAATGGAGAATATGAGGAGAATAATCAACATTCAAGCAGGAGAACCTGTTCTAGGAGACCCTGAACACACAATAAAAGGGAATTATTATAAAAAGGCATAATAGCTCCTCTAAAGAAAATCAGTTCTGACTGGTAATGATGACATTATGGCTTCATTCATGTACATCAATACAACTTCAATGCAGCATAACAGTTTCCACAAACAACAACTGGATTTCTCTAACAGAGTAACATTTTCATCATATCTTCAAAACAAAATGCATGCAAGTGCATATTTTAAACATTTATCTCTCGGATGAATGGCTCTGAGTGTGTAGTTAGCAGTGAATGTGCAAGGAAGGTTAATCACAGCCCGGTTATCCAGACATGACTGTGTGTTAATTAGAAAACCCCACTGATATCTCACTGCAGCGACACAGCTCTCACAGCGCAACTTCATTCGCATTTCATTACTGAGCGCCTGTGCGAGTCATTCTTTTCTGTTTGATGGGTAAAAACGAAGAATTAGCGTCACAGCTTTGGGGACAATAAAACTACACATCGCCGTGGCGACCTGAACAACCAATGGAGATTAGTTTGCTAACTTTACCACTTTATGAAAGTAAAAATGTTGTTTGTAAGTGATAATGTACATCCACCCGGTTGTTATCTCAGACTGAGAATAAACCCGACAGGGTGATCAGGTCTTCATCAACACACACACACACACACTAGAGCCAGACCGATATATCGGCAGACCGATATTATCAGCCGATATTAGGCATTTTCCAAACTATCGGTATCTGCAGTTATAATGGCCGATAAATGAATATTTCAAAAATAAAATAAAAACGGACGAAACACGCTTGAACCATGTCATGAGTGTTGGAGTTGTATAGTTTGTCCACCAGAGGGCGCTCTACACCGTTCCTGTTGGCAACATTCGTTGAGTTGGTCACAATACATACATTGCTTGAATAACAATTAAAAGAACATCCTCATCAGTTCTCTAAACTCAAATAAGCAGGACAAAATTTGTGACTAATCATCTCCAGTTTAAAAAAATAAAATAAAATATCGGCCGATATATCGGAATTTAAACCCCAAAAATATTTGTATCGGTATCGGCCTTCAAAATCCTTTATCGGCCGGGCTCTAACACACACCTGAAGTGGGTTTATTCTGAGATAGCACACAAGAGAGAGCGAGTCCACGACACTGGATGGTGTAATTAAATAACTCTACACAAAATATTGATTCGACTGAGTTAGCATATTTTATTAGCTCATCAAACTCAACCAATCCTAGCGAGTGTGTATCGCTGATGTCTTCAGTGACCGGATGAGCCTGTGCTTCTGTGTTTTGGTGTTTTCTGGGAATAATAGACCAATTGACCAATCAGAATCAAGTATTCCACATGTAACGGAGGCCAGCTAGTAGTTGCTATGTGAGTAAACCTCACTCCCCTGATCTCAATAGGCGCTCTAGCGAGAGATGCTAGAGGCTGCAGTCCTTAGCCTCCTTGTTAGAGCGCCTGACTCTCATGCTGGACACCCGGGTTCGAGGCCGGCTCTGTGCGGGTCGATCCATGTAATAATATTATATAGGGCCAATTTCTTTGGGAATCAGCTGCAAAAAACAATCTCCTGATTTAAATTTGTCTACCGGCAAAACACAGTAAACCTTCCATTTACACTCGTTTGCACGGATGGTTTAGTTGTGATATGGATATTTACACTGAACGCACACAGAAATCGGACATTTCCCAACCCCGAGATTCAAGCTGAAGAGGCTGTTGATGATGTTTTACCACTACTATATATATTGAATACTCACTGTTGTTGCAGTAGTTATATAATTAATTATATTTGCGGTGATTGGTTTACTGGAGCGAGATGAAACTGAACACAGTCCAGTATTGCATGATGAATACGTCCAAGACTCTAGAATTGGTACTTGATGGTCGACATGGGGCCAACAACGCTTGCATTTTCTTAGGAAACTTAATTATTTTAATATTGACAACAAAATGTTGACTCTTTGAAGTCCTTTATTGAGAGTATTCTCTCTCTGTTATTCAGAAATCACCCACAGGAATAAATTTGGGAATATTGTGAAAACCTGTGGAAAACCCATTGGATGTAAGAGGAATGTAAGTGAAGAAATGTGAAGTAGTTTGATTATTTATGATATTGTGCATGTGAACAATGTTTGTGTTGTGGATTATGTGTCAATATTCCTGTACTGTACAACACATTGCCTCTCGGGGACATTAGAGTTTTCTCAGTCTAAGCCGAGTCGTGCCGGGTTTGATCAGGCGGAGGTCATGTGGTGTTTTCCCCCAGGGAATGTTTTTCCGCCGATGATTTTTTCTAAGCACAGCAGAAAAACAAAAGCGCTGTGGATCACAGATGGGGACGAGTCTGCTCGATTAACACTACGCTCAGAGCACATCGCTTCTGTCTGAGAGAAGGCCAAGTCAAGCATTGCTATCATTACTCAACAAACCCTAAACGTGCCATCCTGCCGCACTGGTGCTCGCCGCGCCTTGCTGAGGACAGAAATAATCTAAAAAAGCTTCTTACACCGTTTCAAGGTGATCCTTCATGTGTTTACTGTGGGTCTACTGCAGTAAAAGTAACTGTGGGTTTCCCAGATGGGTGGACAGACGAATCTGAGCAGATTGAAGGAAGAAGGATGGACGAATGAATGAATGGGATTGGATTATTAGATGGATGGATGATTAGATGGATGGATGATTGGATGGATGGATGATTGGATGGATGGATGGATGGATGATTAGATGGATGGATGGATGATTAGATGGATGGATGGATGGATGATTAGATGGATGGATGGATGGATGGATGGATGGATGGATGGATGGATGGATGGATGGATGGATGGATGGATGATTAGATGGATGGATGGATGATTAGATGGATGGATGGATGGATGATTAGATGGATGGATGGATGATTAGATGGATAGATGGATGGATGATTAGATGGATGGATGGATGGATGGATGGATGGATGGATGGATGGATGGATGGATGGATGGATGGATGGATGGATGATTAGATGGATGGATGGATGATTAGATGGATAGATGGATGGATGATTAGATGGATGGATGGATGGATGGATGGATGGATGGATGGATGGATGGATGGATGGATGATTAGATGGATGGATGGATGATTAGATGGATGGATGGATGGATGATTAGATGGATGGATGGATGGATGGATGGATGGATGGATGGATGGATGGATGGATGAATAGATGGATCGATGGATGATTAGATGGATGGATGGATGGATGATTAGATGGATGGATGGATGGATGGATGGATGGATGGATGGATGGATGGATGGATGGATGAATGATTAGATGGATGGATGGATGGATGGATGGATGGATGGATGGATGATTAGATGGATGGATGGATGGATGGATGGATGGATGGATGAATAGATGGATGGATGGATGATTAGATGGATGGATGGATGGATGGATGATTAGATGGATGGATGGATGGATGGATGGATGGATGGATGAATGATTAGATGGATGGATGGATGGATGGATGGATGATTAGATGGATGGATGGATGGTTAGATGGATGGATGGATGATTAGATGGATGGATGGATGGATGGTTAGATGGATGGATGGTTTGATGGATGGTTGGATGGATGGATGGATGGTTAGATGGATGGATGGATGGATGGATGGTTAGATGGATGATTAGATGGATGGATGGATGAATGAATGATTAGATGGATGGATGGATGGTTAGATGGATGGATGATTAGATGGATGGATGGATGGTTAGATGGATGGATGGATGATTAGATGGATGGATGGATGATTAGATGGATGGATGGATGGATGGATGGTTAGATGGATGATTAGATGGATGGATGGATGAATGAATGATTAGATGGATGGATGGATGGTTAGATGGATGGATGATTAGATGGATGGATGGATGGTTAGATGGATGGATGGATGATTAGATGGATGGATGGATGGATGGATGGACGGTTAGATGGATGGATGATTAGATGGATGGATGGATGGATGGATGGTTAAATGGATGGATGATTGATTGGATGGATAGATGGATGGATGGATGATTAGATGGATGGATGGATGGATAGATGGATGGATGATTAGATGGATGGATGGATGGATGGATGGATGGTTAGATGGATGGATGATTAGATGGGTGGATGGATGGATGGTTAGATGGATGGATGATTAGATGGATAGATGGATGGATAGATGGATGGATGATTAGATGGATGGATGGATGGATGAGTAGATGGATGGATGGATGAATGGATGGATGGATGATTAGATGGATGGATGGATGATTAGATGATTAGATGGATGGATGGATGGATGGATGGATGGATGGAAAGTTGTCTGGTCTTTAGTAATGTTCTCAAAAAATCAGCAAAAAAACATTTTTAAACATCGGTCACGGGACATTTTTCCTGAAACGTTTCATTGGACATTCGTCTAACGCTTTTTAAATGTTGAACGTTTAGAGTTCAACACTAACGTCCCCATAATGTTTGAAGAATGATGTAATGAAATGTTCCCTTAACGTTCACATAACCAAGTTTGTGACCAAAAATTGTTTTAAACACATTTTAAAAACTGGATGGATGGATGGATGTCAGCATCTAAGGCTATTTTCAAAAATACAAATATCATATAAATACAACAAAAAGAAGCAAACAAACACAAGTCATATTTATAGGCCTATATTTTTTTAATTAACACCATGATAGAAAAATCCAAACTTTTTCAGCCATAATCTTACTAAATAAGTCCTTAAGTGAAATAATACTTGAGTTAGGACAGTGTTTTAAATGTTTTAGAGAGGGGAATCTCACTAAACATGCGTAGAGTTCGAAGACCAGATCTCGTTAAGAGTGATTAAAAGAGTGCTCGAAATGTGGACGTTTTGAACATTCAGAACTAATGTTTTCATTACTTAATAGAAAAGTTTTTAAAACATGTTGTTATAATTAAAGCTTTCTACAGAACAACACACAACAGTATGCAAAAGCAAAGCTTTACAGCGAGTCTTGCCCTGCGAGAGCATTAAATCGCCCTAAACTTTAGCGTCCCAGTGGAAACGAGGAGCACGTGTTAATGAATCAGTGTCATACTTATTTTCTCCCTGCTGGGCTCATTATGCCGGTGTGTTTGTCTTTCTCTGCACTCATTTACTATTATTGATTTGTTCCTACGCTTTCAACCTCTTTTCCAATATCAGTAAGTAAGCAGTGCCTATTAATCCAGAGTCTTTACACTGCGAAACTCCCCGTGGCTTTGGCCAGCTGCCATTCGCCCTACATATGGGAATAAAGCCTCTCCACACACAGCGTGGGTGTGTGCGATAACACACTAGACAGAATGCAAACTTAATTTCGTTTCGCGAGCTTCATAAGCAAAAGAGCTGAAAGGATTGAAGAGACGTATTAATTCGGTCTCACACCGTCTTCTTTCTCTGTCATCATTACTCCGTCACTGAGACGCTTTGGTTTTTGTTTGAAGCGATGTTATTACCGTCTGACATGCAGTAATGCAATAATCACAAAGATTCTTTCTACCAATAATCTTTTATAATTTCGAAAAATAATTGTATACACAGCTTACAGGACATTTTGCCACTTTTATCCATTGCATCTTTCTAAAGCATTCTCAATCCTCCATATTCACTATCACTATTATTATTGGCGTCTATATTTCGGGTGTTGAGCAGAGATGTGTGTGCATATTAATGATGTGTGTATTCTCACAGCCGGACGCCCACACCTGATTGGTATTTCTGCAAGGTTTTTAGAAGCACTGGAGACGATTTAGTTCTCCTCCTCGTGTTAATTCATTTATTTATGTGTGGCGAATGAAGATTTAGCATTGTTAGTTGCACAAACACAATGACATCTCAGGGAGATTAAAGCCTCCCGTCCAGCGCGGCGCATGCTGTGAATTAATTAGCTGGTTATGAACAGAACGATCCCTTAGTGTATTAAATACGCTGACCTGCGCTCTCTCACACACACACACACACACACACACACACACACACTGCATTACTGAAGCTCAAACATGCCCTGGAGCTCAATTCAACAAAGTCACACACACACACACACACACACACACACACACACTAGATCGTTTGGGAAAACCATAAAGCGTTTTTGTGCAGGGGCATTTCCCAAAAACACTCGAAGCGCTCGACCAATCACAACACACCGCTCCAGCCGACCAATCAGAGCACAGTGTGCTTTTCAGGAGGAGGGGCTTCATCGAGACAGGAAGTGAACAGAGCGTTACTGACAGACTGGGAAGAGAGGAGCCGCAACAATGGAGAATATGTCTAATCTTTGTATTTATAAATTGCTTTATCGGAAAGATCGGCTACACAGCTTCTTCTTCTCTGGGTTTTCCTAAACACACACAGAAACTAGCTGACCACCCCATAATAGTCCTGTGTCTGGAAGGTGTGTGTGTGTTTTGGGTCGTATGGCTGTAAATAAGGAAAGTATAAGTTTCCTGGCTCATTAAACACACACTTTGTCTGCTATCGCTGCTCTCGCTGATTGATTTCATGTTTGCGCTCTCGGTAATTTGCACTGCTCTTGTTGACTGACCTCTATCATTTGCAATTCTATTCAATGCCCAAATCTCCCGACACTGAAAATGTAAACGCTGCAGTTTAAACATGTTTCATCATCGGGAGAAATCAATACTGCAACTTCACGCAATTAACAAAAAAACTGAACACAGAAACAATTAATAATAGAAAACAATTGTCTGAGTGTCTGAGTGTCTGAGTGTTTGAGTGAGTGAGAGAGTGAGTGAGCGAGTGAGTGAGTGACTGAGTGAGAGAGTGAGTGAGTGAGTGAGTGAGAGAGTGAGTGAGTGAGTGAGTGAGTGAGTGAGAGAGCGAGTGAGAGAGTGAGTGAGTGAGTGAGTGAGAGAGTGAGAGAGTGAGTGAGTGAGCGAGTGAGCGAGTGAGTGAGTGAGTGAGTGAGCGAGTGAGAGAGTGAGTGAGTGAGAGAGTGAGTGAGTGAGTGAGTGAGTGAGCGAGTGAGCGAGTGAGCGAGTGACTGAGCGAGTGAGTGAGTCAGTGAGTGAGTGAGAGAGTGTGTGAGTGAGAGAGTGAGTGAGTGAGTGAGTGTGTGAGTGAGAGAGTGAGTGTGAGTGAGCGAGAGAGTAAGAGTTAGTTAGTGAGAGTGAGTGAGCGAGTGAGTGAGTGTGAGTGAACTACAAACAATGTTGTAGTTTTGTTTAAAAAAAAATATGTAAAAACACACACACAGCTCAAGACATCATGACTTTAAACACTTCTTAAACTTCTAGTAATTAAAATTTTAAAGCCAAAATTTCATCCAATAAGATGCAAATTAAACTCATTTGCAAGGCTATTAAACGGGTGATGTAGATTTAGCGCACGTTAGATGATGTCTTTATAACACAACATGCTTTCCTGCTGATAGAAGAGTCTGTGGCCCTCGAAACACCCAAGCTCAAAATATGACACACTCCTTCGCGCAGGAATCATGACTGTACGAAACACCTCCAGCCTCGTTTCTGATGAATAATTCATGCTTCATTAATTGGAAAGTAAATGAATTCCAATGTTTCCATACATGAATAATGTGAACGATTAGTCTGTCTAAATCATTTAGCAGCATCTTGTGTGTATGTGTGCGTGCGTGTGTGTGTGTGTGTGTGTAGTTCATAGACTATGCTTGTCAAAAACTTTGGAATTATTATTTTTTTATGTTTTTGAGTCTCTTCTGCTCACCAAAGCTGCATTTATTAGATGAAAAATGCAGTTAAAATTTTGAAATATTATTATAATGTAAATCATCAGTTTTCAATGTGAATATACAGTAAAGTGTCATTTATTCCTGTGATCAAAGCTGGATTTATCATCATTACTCCTGTCTTCAGTGTCACATGACCCTTCACAAATCACTCTAATATGAGGATCTGATGATCAACACACAGTTATGATTACTGAGATTACTTTTTTATGAAAACTATATAGACATGTTTTTAAAAAAAAGGTATGCAGGCACACACGGACCTCAAGAATTAACATATGAATCTCAGCAATGGTGACAAATAGATCACCTCTGAACATAAGCTCATTTTCTATTCATGCAGCAATGCATGATGGGAGCCATAAATGAGTTTCATACAATTGTTTTTAGAAGTTTTTCTCATTTGTATTTCATTGAAAAGGCTAAAAATGGTATGCTCTACAATGATAGTGCTGCTTAAATCCATAAGGTAAACGTAACTATATGAGTTCGGGTCAAATGATTGTGAAATAAGGATTATATTAAAACATAACCAACACCATCAGATCACCTTTTCAATTTGTTCATATGGCTGTTATAACTCATGTACAGCAGCTTGAGATGCACCGATTACAATTTTCTAGGCCGATTCGGGTTTCCGATTTTTATTGAGCTTGACCTGCCGATTCCGATTTTATTTTTCTAACCACTTTTTTATTTTCAATAACACAAATATTTATTTTCTATATATTTTTTTAATAAAACACCATATCCTTACACATGTGTGATACTGATGTTGCGCGACGTTAATCATGCAACGCCCGAGTGCATTTGACCGGCATAAAATCGACATATATCAGATATGTCAATCGGTCAATCGCCGGTCAATCGGTTCATCTCTAACAGCAGCCAAACAAAATCTAAAGTTAATGATGTGAGGGTCAAGAGCCCAACTAAAGCAAACACTGGTCACCATAATGATGACTTACAACTACGGTTTCTCCTTCAGTGATTTTGCTTGTTAACATGTTTACACAGGTGTCTTCCATAATGCTCAATCATCACTCAATTATCCACTTAATTATCTCATTTACTTTAACACTGCTTCAGTGTTCATTTAACACGCTGCTCACAGTTTAATTGGGTCACTTAAATGAATAAATTCCATGATGTTGAAGTTACATGAACAAATTATGTTTGTTTAATGTAACCCAGTATTGACATAAAAAGTTAATTAAAGCCAACATATCAGAACCTGTTGACATAAAAGTTAATTAAAGCCAACCTATCATTTTTTCAGTGTGTTGAAGTTACATGAACAAATTATGTTTGTTTAAAAAAGTTAACTTATGGAACCCTTTTACAAAAAGTTAATTAAAAAGCCAACATATCATTTTTTGTGTAGCCTATATATGAGATGGAGAGTCATATTTATGACATGAAAAGTCATATAAGTCAAAATAAGGACATAAAAGTAGATAAATGTGACTATATATGTAGATTTATGAGAGAAACTATACTGTACACTTCTGGTATGATCGGTGGGGATGTGAGCTTCTCCAAGGGTTTAAGAAATCATAGTCATGTGTGTGTGTGTGTGTGTGTGTGTGTGTGTGTGGAGAACTGCATGAGCAACATTACTTTAGGAGAGATGGAAAAAGTGTTTGTTTCTTACTTTTAATCTCAGTAATGCAGAGTCTAGAGCACACACACACACACACACACACACACACACACACACACACACACACACACACAGCTTTAGTTCAGTTGTCAAGGACATCAAAAGTCAACATATGTTCTAAGTTCTAACATATGAAGTCAAATATTATGACTTAAAAAGTAAAATTATGATCTGTTATGTGTAAAATCTGACTTAAAAAGCATTAAAGTAAAATTAAGAAAAAGTTAAAATGACATAAAGTAAAATTATGACATATATAAGACATATATAAGTTAAAATGACAAAATTCAAAACTATGACGTAAAAAAGTAAAATGATGATATGCTAAGTGGAAAAGCCTCAATTATGACATACTACATCATATTTATGACATGAAAAGTCATAAAATTCTAATATAAAAATCTACATTATGATATATAAAGTGGAAAATCTGACTTTAAAAGTCTCAATTATGACATAAAAAGTTAAAATGACATAAAAAGTAAAATTATGAAAAATAGTGAAAAATGTGACTTAAAAAATCTAAATTATGACATACTACATCATATTTATGAAATGAAAAGTAATAATTCTAACAGTCTAATTATGATACACTAAGTGGATCTCATTATCTCGTGTGAGTGACAGGTTAAAGCCCCGCCCACATCGTCAGGGAACAGAAGAGATGTCGCTGTTATTCTGATTCAAGATTATTATTAACATGAACATATAACACTGCAATATTCCATGATTTCATGATGAGTTCCTGCTCTTCTTTTCGAGTCTCTAGACCCGAAACATGAGCTGATCCCCTGATCCCTGATTCCTCCGAGTCGCGCTTTAACCATTGACTGTAAAAAATGAGCTTTAACGGAGTGTGATGAGGAATGGGTTTTGCAAATGGATTTTATGATATGGTCACTGAGGCTGTAAATACACATGAATTATTGTTTTTGAGAGTTTGACTTTCATCAGTTCAATATAAATGTGTGTGTGACTCTACTGCCCTCGTGTGTCTGAACTTCAGGCTCACTCAAGCCAAATCTATCAGAAAAAAGCAATTAAGTCTATCAGTAAATAAATAAATAAATATATTTACTTCTTTATGTTTTTATCTGCTATTCTTAAAGACTTTAAACAGTTTTTGCTTCAACTGGTATATTATTTTTGTATTCAATGAAGGAATTTCCGTTCTTATGAAACTTGATTGAACCATTTGAACTAAACCAGAAAGTATAAAGTCATGATTTTTATTTATTTTTTGTAAATCACAGTTTTAAATTTTAAATTTAAGGGTTGTTCTGTACATTTGTTTTACTGTAGGCTATTTAAAAAAAAAATATTTGCCAGTTTTCAGCAGTTAACACAAATATAATTCATCATTGCTTCATCTGTCACAACAAATATTAATATTTTAATCCATATTTTCCCTAATATGCAAGTCTCTTGCTGAAATAGTTATTAATTAATCAACAATAGTCCGGCTGAAATCACTGTTCGTCAATCTGTTCGTCACTACGTCAAACTCTTAAGATGAAAAGTAATACTTCTAACATAAAAATACTAAATTATTATATTCGAAGTGTAAATTCTGACATGAAAAAATCGAAAAACATAATTTAGAGCTTTTATCTCATTATTCTGACCTATGTCATAAATAGGAATTACCAGAACATAATAAATGTAATATGTGTAAAAACTACAGATTATACTTCCGCATTTCCCCGCCACGGACAGCATCGACAGAGGGTTATTAATAAAACAGTTATTGTGAGAGTAGGTTTATCACTTTTGATTGTATTGTAGTTACTAGCATTAAGGTAACGTTAAAACTATAGAACACAAAGGCAATTCTTACCTGCGATAAATTGACGAAAACAGACGTTTCTTTCCGGTTTTTCGGGAAATGTTTGTCAAATGTTCTTTGCCCTGCAACACAGTAGGTCCAGTTTGAAAAGTTGACAACGATTCGTCTCGGTTTTCTCTCAGTATTTGCGGTTCTGGCTTCGCGAAGCTTCGAAACCTTTGCGAAGCGTTTGTTTCGAACCAGTTTCGGATCTACGTGCGCATGCGCGTTGCATCTGCCGAAGTCACGTGGGTTAAATAAACGCGGCTTCCTTACACAACTATTTCAAAATGATTTGCATCTGGAGGTAAAACCATGAACCCGTAGTCTCTTATAGATTGCAGTCCAGAAGTAAAAACTCCATTAATTTTCCCCATAGAGAAATTGATTTATAATGATACTTTGGGCCTTAAAAACCTTTAAAAACAGCCCTACTGTGAGCTACGAGGTTGTTCATGGATAGTTGTCAGCCCACATTATTTCAACTTAGTTTTAAAATAATCATGTTTAACAGAGGAATTCATGGTGAAAAACCAAAATGATGCTGTACAGAAAATACCACCAATCAGAGTCAAAACAGGCAAGATCTCTTTAGCCCCGCCCACTCCCATGAAGCACTGCGATCACTCTCAAAATATTTCAATATTTCAATACATGAGCATATTTTGATAAAAATACATTGTTTATATATATATATATATATATATATTTTTAAATGCATAGTTTTATATTCCTCCATTGTTTTTAATTGGATTCTGCTTCTTGCAATGCTCCATGGGATTGTAGTTCTTTCCTTCACTGAAGCCGTTAAGTTCACAGTTTTGCTTTTTGAGATCCCTATTGGAAAAATTAATGGAAAAATATACTACTTGAAAAAACGTTGCTGAAAAAGTGAGCGGGCACTAATGTAAGCCCTAAAACAAACAAAACTCCGAATTAATAAAATAACACATACAGACACTTTAGATTTAATGATATGTGATGATTTGTTAATTGTAGGCTATTTAATATATTACACCCGGCCGGTAACAATACAAGTCAACATTATGACTAAACGTTTGCAAAGAGGTATTTCCTACTCAAGCAAGGCGGTGTTTGACTCTGGTCAACCGTATCCAATGGGAGCAGAGTGGGAGTGGCCTTGGACGGTAGCATGCCCAGTGCATTGTGGGTGTTGAAGTTTTCTTACGTATTTGGCAAAAGAGAAGACAGACAACAGCCCCTTTACTCTGCATTACTGTTTGTGTCTATGTGGTGTTTTTAATACGCTTTAAAACAAACCAAGGAAAGATCCTTAATAAATGAAATAATGTGATGTGATGTGATTTGGGGGGAAATTAATTATGCGACAATGTTTAGAACATTCCCAGCTTAAATTGTAATCACAAGCTCTTTTTATGAGCTGAAACCTCATAATGGACCATTTTCACAGACCGTTATAACGCGTACCCACAGTTATCAACTTCGCAAATCTTGTAAATTTTTCATATTTAATTGTATTACTTTTTTTTTATTATTATTTAAAGGGTCCATTATGGTATCTAACTACGACACAGCGTGAACTCAGCATGCCGCGGTTCCTTTAAGACGCTCTTCGCCGTGATTGGCTGTTACAAGCACGTGGTGAGTGTGTGTGTGTCGCATTGATCATGATGGCGGCTGATCTAGTGCGAGCGTGGACCGACGAGCAGCTCAAGACTGAAGAAGTGCCGAAGAAAGAGCTCATCAAATTCATCCAGGATAACGGAGCACACTCGGTAGTGTACACACTACAGCTGCGCGCTCCCGCGTACCACACAACACGCAACACTGACACTGCGTGCAGAGAGTGTGTGGCAGAGGAGTCATGTGTCAAAACAATCCAGATCAAATGCATGTTCTATGTAGAGAAAGAGAGAGAGAGAGAGAGAGAGAGAGAGAGAGAGAGAGAGAGAGAGAGAGAGAGAGAGAGAGAGAGGAGGGGGGGGGGGGGTTCCCACATATTTTTACTTTAATATGTGCATGCGTCATTATTTCAAGCTGTATAAAAAGTCATTTATAGAGATTCATTTGCATAGCAATGAAAATTAAATGTGCATAATAAAGCTGAATTGTATGCATTATATGGTATTGTGATACATGATGTGTGTATATGTCAATATATATAATATTTATGTGTGTGTAAATGGATCATGTTGTCATTTGCAGTTTCTAGCCGAACACAAACTTCTTGGAAACATCAAGAATGTGGCAAAGACGGCCAAAAAAGAGCAACTTATCGAAGCGTATAACCAACTGTTTGAGAGCAAGGTAACAAACACACGAACATCTCATATTCAACATTATGACAGCCAATAATAACTGGCTATTTATAAACGCTTAACTATCGCCCATAAGATAAAAAGATATTAACCTGAAACGCCAGTAGGTGGCGGCAAATCACTGAGTCATTGAATCATTCACTCAAACGATTCGTTCCAAACGGCTGATTCATTCAGGGACAAAGCAGAAGTGTGTGAGCTGATGTGTGTTTCTCTCAGAGGTTTAAAGGCACAGAAGTGGAACTGGTGACGGAAGAGGTTCAAGCTGTTAAAATCCACGACAATCCCAAAGATATCAAGACAGAGACGGTGGATGAGGTACTATCTTCGTCATCATCATCATCACACACGAGTGTTGAATCTTCGTTGTTGTTTACATGCACAACTTTAGTTTCGGACTGAACTGCCGATTGATGATGTTTCTCCTCAGGGTCCTCCGAAGTTCACCAAGTCCATCCTGAAGAAAGGAGACAAGACCAACTTCCCGAGGAAGGGCGACACCGTGAGCTGCTGGTACAGCGGGACGCTGGAGGACGGGACCGTCTTCGACACCAACATCCCCGCCTGTGAGGATGCTAACACTGCTGTTTTAATTAGTTTTTAGTTTTTATGTTTTCATTTTTATTTATTTTTTTGTCTTAGTGCGATTAGTACATCATCTTTAGTTTGATTCTCTTCTGTTTTTCCAGCTGCAAAGAAGAAGAAACAGTCCAAACCGCTGAGCTTCAAGGTCGGACTGGGCCGAGTGATCCGAGGGGTGAGTCGAGATTCATTAGTGATCCGAGGGGTGAGTCGAGATTCATTAGTGATCCGAGGGGCGAGTCGCGATTCATTAGTGATCCGAGGGGCGAGTCGCGATTCATTAGTGATCCGAGGGGCGAGTCACGATTCATTAGTGATCCGAGGGGTGAGTCGAGATTCATTAGTGATCCCCCCGATTCATTAGTGATCCGAGGGGCGAGTCGCGATTCATTAGTGATCCGAGGGGCGAGTCACGATTCATTAGTGATCCGAGGGGTGAGTCACGATTCATTAGTGATCCGAGGGTGAGTCCCGATTCATTAGTGACCCGAGGGGCGAGTCGCGATTCATTAGTGATCCGAGGGGCGAGTCGCGATTCATTAGTGATCCGAGGGGCGAGTCACGATTCATTAGTGATCCGAGGGGCGAGTCACGATTCATTAGTGATCCCCCCCGATTCATTAGTGATCTGAGGGGCGAGTCACGATTCATTAGTGATCCCCCCTGATTCATTAGTGATCCGAGGGGCGAGTCGCGATTCATTAGTGATCCGAGGGGCGAGTCGCGATTCATTAGTGATCCGAGGGGCGAGTCGCGATTCATTAGTGATCCGAGGGGCGAGTCACGATTCATTAGTGATCCCCCCCGATTCATTAGTGATCTGAGGGGCGAGTCGCGATTCATTAGTGATCCGAGGGGTGAGTCCCGATTCATTAGTGATCCGAGGGGCGAGTCGCGATTCATGAGTGATCTGAGGGGCGAGTCACGATTCATTAGTGATCCGAGGGGCGAGTCACGATTCATTAGTGATCTGAGGGGCGAGTCACGATTCATTAGTGATCCCCCCGATTCATTAGTGATCTGAGGGGCGAGTCACGATTCATTAGTGATCCCCCCCGATTCATTAGTGATCCGAGGGGCGAGTCGCGATTCATAAGTGATCCGAGGGGCGAGTCGCGATTCATTAGTGATCCCCCCGATTCATTAGTGATCTGAGGGGCGAGTCACGATTCATTAGTGATCCCCCTGATTCATTAGTGATCCGAGGGGCGAGTCGCGATTCATTAGTGATCCGAGGGGCGAGTCGCGATTCATTAGTGATCCGAGGGGCGAGTCGCGATTCATTAGTGATCCGAGGGGCGAGTCACGATTCATTAGTGATCCCCCCCGATTCATTAGTGATCTGAGGGGCGAGTCGCGATTCATTAGTGATCCGAGGGGTGAGTCCCGATTCATTAGTGATCCGAGGGGCGAGTCGCGATTCATGAGTGATCTGAGGGGCGAGTCACGATTCATTAGTGATCCGAGGGGCGAGTCACGATTCATTAGTGATCTGAGGGGCGAGTCACGATTCATTAGTGATCCCCCCCGATTCATTAGTGATCTGAGGGGCGAGTCACGATTCATTAGTGATCCCCCCTGATTCATTAGTGATCCGAGGGGCGAGTCGCGATTCATTAGTGATCCGAGGGGCGAGTCGCGATTCATTAGTGATCCGAGGGGCGAGTCGCGATTCATTAGTGATCCGAGGGGCGAGTCACGATTCATTAGTGATCCCCCCGATTCATTAGTGATCTGAGGGGCGAGTCACGATTCATTAGTGATCCCCCCGATTCATTAGTGATCTGAGGGGCGAGTCGCGATTCATTAGTGATCCCCCCCGATTCATTAGTGATCTGAGGGGTGAGTCCCGATTCATTAGTGATCCGAGGGGCGAGTCGCGATTCATGAGTGATCTGAGGGGCGAGTCACGATTCATTAGTGATCCGAGGGGCGAGTCACGATTCATTAGTGATCTGAGGGGCGAGTCGCGATTCATTAGTGATCCCCCCCGATTCATTAGTGATCCAAGGGGCGAGTCGCGATTCATTAGTGATCCCCCCGATTCATTAGTGATCTGAGGGGCGAGTCGCGATTCATTAGTGATCCGAGGGGCGAGTCACGATTCATTAGTGATCTGAGGGGCGAGTCGCGATTCATGAGTGATCCGAGGGGCGAGTCGCGATTCATTAGTGATCGGAGGGGCGAGTCGTGATTCATTAGTGATCCGAGGGACGAGTCTCAATTCATTAGTGATCCGAGGGACGAGTCTCAATTCATTAGTGATCCGAGGGGCGAGTCACGATTCATTAGTGATCTGAGGGGCGAGTCACGATTCATTAGTGATCTGAGGGGCGAGTCGCGATTCATGAGTGATCCGAGGGGCGAGTCGCGATTCATTAGTGATCGGAGGGGCGAGTCGTGATTCATTAGTGATCCGAGGGACGAGTCTCAATTCATTAGTGATCCGAGGGACGAGTCTCAATTCATTAGTGATCCGAGGGACGAGTCGCGATTCATGAGTGATCTGAGGGGCGAGTCGCGATTCATTAGTGATCCGAGGGGCGAGTCACGATTCATGAGTGATCCGAGGGGCGAGTCGTGATTCATTAGTGATCCGAGGGACGAGTCTCAATTCATTAGTGATCCGAGGGGCGAGTCGCGATTCATTAGTGATCCCCCCCGATTCATTAGTGATCCGAGGGGCGAGTCGCGATTCATTAGAGATCCGAGGGGCGAGTCGCGATTCATTACTGATCCGAGGGGCGAGTCACGATTCATTACTGATCCCCCCGATTCATTAGTGATCCGAGGGGTGAGTCGTGATTCATTACTGAACCCCCCCCGATTCATTACTGATCCGAGGGGCGAGTCGCGATTCATTAGTGATCCCCGTGATTCATTAGTGATCCGAGGGGTGAGTCCCGATTCATTAGTGATCCAAGGGGCGAGTCCCGATTCATTAGTGATCCAAGGGGCGAGTCCCGATTCATCAGTGATCCGAGGGGCGAGTCGCGATTCACTGGTGATCCGAGGGGCGAGTCGCGATTCATTAGTGATCCGAGGGGTGAGTCGTGATTCATTAGTGATCCGAGGGGCGAGTCGCGATTCATTAGTGATCCGAGGGGTGAGTCGTGATTCATTAGTGATCCGAGGGGTGAGTCGTGATTCATTAGTGATCCGAGGGGCGAGTCGCGATTCATTAGTGATCTGTAAGATTCATTGATCACCAGAGATCCTCAGATGACTGTGTGTGTGTGTGTGTGTGTGTGCAGTGGGATGAAGGTGTGCTGACGATGAGTAAAGGTGAAACGGCGCGGTTGGAGATCGAGTCGGATTGGGCGTACGGGAGGAAAGGCCTTCCAGATGCAAAGTATCCTTCGTTAAACGTCTCACTAATTGATTATTTGATGATGTTCTTCAGACTGATATGATGTTCCTCTGGCCTTAACCATTATTACCCAGAATCCCACCGAACGCAAAGCTGATATTTGAGGTGGAGCTGGTGGCTATTGATTGATCGTCGGGAACCATGTGACGGCGGTTTGGAGGGAACGTTTGTTAGGACATGTTCATTATTAATCAAGTTATTTCAGCCTGACAAAGAGAAGTTTTCTGACTATTTTTGCATGATTGTAAAGCAATAAAAAAAACAAACCCTGAACAATGTGTTGTGCCGTTCTTACACATATATTACATGTACAGTGTGTGTATATTATATATTGTTATAACTCTTGAATGTAAATCCGAATATATAGTTATTAGTCAGAATATATATATAAATCCTGAATATTTAGTTGTAAATCATTCAGAATTTACATTTATATGTTCAGATTTAACTATGTATTCAGCATTTATAAATTTATATAGTCAGTTTTAATAATATATTTAGGATTTATAAATTGTTATAACTATAAAATCAGGATCTAAATAAATTATTCTATTTACATTTACATATTGTTATAACTATATATTGAGGATTTATAAATGTGTATATGTGTTTATGCGTTTATAAATATATTCAGTTATAACTAAATATTCAGATTCATATATTTAGTATTATAACTATATTTAGTTCTCTACATAATCAGGATTTATAAATATATATTACTAATATACCCGACTCAGAGCAACATTTATTTAGTCATACATGTAATATATTAAATAATAACTCTAAATATATAAAAGTAAATCTGAATATGTAGTTTATATTCAGATTTGTATCTATATATTTAGATTTACATTGATATATTCACATATTTCCTGTTTGGCCCAATAAATATATATATATATATGTGTGTGTGTGTGTACAACAATTTTTTTTCTACTATAAACACACTGTAAACTACATGAATATACTGATGAATAATCCAGCAATGAAACGAGACCCATCTCAGCTCAAGAAGCATCTTTATTCTGCACACATGCTCCTCCAGAGTGTGTGTGTGTGTGTGTGCTCGGGGTTTAGGAGTTGGCGTTGGGACCCTTCTTCTTCCCGAATGTGGGAACCACGTTAACGAAGCGACGGTTGTACTGGATGCGGCGCTTGGCGCGGCCCGTCTTCTTCTTCTTCTTCTCCTGTTTGTCCACCTACACACACACACACACACACAGAACGGCATCTGAGACTACAGGACATGCATTTCACGTCAAAATAATAATATTAATCATCAACAAACGACTCACTTTGGGTGTCTGTCCTCTCACTTTACCGGCACGAGCCAGAGATCCGTGAACTTTACCTGATCAACACACACACACACAATGAATTAAAGATTATATATTAAAATAAATGCAATATTAAAATAATGCATTTAAAATAATGCAATAAATGCATACAAATTATAAATAAATAAATACAATAATATTATATTAAAGTGAGCGAGCGACAGTGTGAGTATGTCAGTGTGTGTGTGTGTGTACCTCCCAGGAGTCTGGCGGTGAGCTCCAGTGTGCAGTGCTCGGTGACTCCGCAGCTCAGAAGAGTGTGTTCATCCTCCAGTGGAGATCCGGACAGCAGAAGCACCTGCTCCTCCACAGACAGACCCTCCAGAGCCTGGACCTGAGCCTACACACACACAAACAGCATGAGCACGAACACACACACACACACGTCTGAGAACACACTGAAGCTCATGCTCACCTTGATGTCATGGACGGTCTCGTGTCCGGACACCTCGAGTGTGTGTAGAGACTGAGCGCGCAGGAACAGCTGCATGATGAGCTGAAACACACACACACACACACACCAGATCAACACACACTCAAACAGACCAGACTAAACCACACCGGACCAGACATCATAGATCAATGATATATTTAAACTTATTAACTTTCTATTCATTATTATTATTATGTCTACACACACACACACATATAAATATATAAACACTGCTATTAAAAAGTGTGGGATTGATACGATTTTTTATGTTCTCGAAATAAGTCCAAAAGCTAGATTTATTTGAATAAAAATACAGTAAGATTCTAATGTAAATCATCTGTTTTCTATGTGAATATCCAGTAAAGTGTAATTTATTCCTGAATTTATCATCATTACTCCAGTCTTCAGTGTCACATGATCCTCCAGAAATCACTCTAATATGAGGATCTGATGATCAACACACAGTTATGATTATTATCATCATTGTCATATTTCTGGAAACATTAATACATTTTATTTCTCTGAATTCTTTGATGACTATAAAGTTTAAAAGTACAGGATTTCTCTGAAATAGAAAGCTTTTGTAACATTATACACTATAAATCAAATGTTTAATTATTTTTGGAAAGAAATTAACACTTTTATTCATCAAGGATGCATTATGTATAATATTACAAAGTATTTTATCTAATATAGATGCTGTTCTTTTAAACTTTCAAAGAATCCTGAAATAAGAATGTAAATAACCGTTTTTTAACAATGATAATAACTATAAATTATATGTTTCTTGATGGTTTCAGGTTTTATTGTCCTGAAGTAAACTAATTTCTGATGTACTACTTTTTAACGGAAACCCGGACGTGTTTTCATGATATTCGCCTTTCTGCATTCGCTTAAAATTACTGTAACTGTTTAATATCATATCTTCTGAATCACATATTTAATGACAGATATTATAAGAAACTCGTGTACGAGTGAGTGTGTCGCGTGCGCGAGCGCGGTGTGGATCACACGGGGAAACTAAACGCGATTTAAAGGCTTTTACTGAGATATTTCGACTCAGGGTTTGAACATAACACATGGTAAGGCTTATGGATGCAGTCCATGTCGCATTAAAGTACATTACAAACGAGAAACGCGATAAATAAGTGATTTAATTAGCAGGCCTTACGTTTGATGATGCTAGTCGTTCCACAACTGGACGAGGAAAGGAAAGTGCGCATGTGCGGAGCAAAGAACTCTGGGAAAAGCGCTGCCCACGTGATCGTGACGGAGGCCGCAAGGCAAAATACTTTTTTTATTGAATTTTATTTATCACATTTTTATTTATCACATTATCCGTGCGCGTTCGCTCAAATGACGATACTGAATGTTATAAAATGACGCATACATAAATAAAACAGAAAAAGAACAAGAACAAAGAGAAACAACAACAAAAATGAAGAAATGTTAATTTTATTAGAAAATAAGTGGAAACTTTGGGAACCACATTTCCATTTTATAGTATACACAAACCTTTTGGAACAAATTATTAAAAAAATTAAAAACATGTATCCTGAATTTTATAGTATGTAATGTTTTTAATGTGTATGTAATGTATGTTCTTGTGGAATTTAAGAAAATATATTTTTAAATTTAAATAAAAAATAACAGATGTGTTCATACATTTTAAGAACATTAATAAAGACCAGAAGACTTTGAAGAAATGCTTTATTAATGTTACTAGAACCTTGAGAGGACGTTCTTTGATAGCGGAGTATATAGGCTGTATTTCAAAAAGTAAATGTTAAAATTATTACCCAGAACAAAATTTTGACTATTATTGTGTTTGTTTCCATCTTGAACATCAGTCCCTCGATGAATAGACGATCTCACCGTCATCATATACAGTCACTGTTGAGAAGATGCTGGAAAACCAAAGAAAATCATCTGTTTCATACGCTCACGTTCTCTGGGAAAGAAGAAAAATTAGCTTTTAAGACTTTTAATTTGACTGACACACAATTTTAAAAAGACCAATGGTAAATAAAACCAGCACGAATATTACAAAATACAAAAATCAAATTAGTTAAAACATGATATATATTTTGATACGGAAATAAGCAAAGCTTTTATCAGTGAAAAGCGCGATTTAGCGGAATAAGCCCCGCCTCCAAAATAAAAAGCCAATCATAGACCGTATTCAGCGCGGCGCCATGACAGGTATGAAATCGGGGCTGTGAGGAATTAGAAATGGCATCCGCTGTAAAAATATCCTGGATCACTTATTTTCCACAGCTGAAATAATATATTTCTGCAGTGTTTCGTCAGTAGGACAATTCAAAAACACATTAAATAACAGTACAACCGACTGAAGAGATGTCTATTCCTCACAGCATCAATCAAAAATGGCGCTGCTGTGAATGTCCTTGGAAGCTCAACTGCGCATGCGCGTTGACTGGTCCTGTCTGAAAAACGCAGTTTATTAACATGATTTGAACGTTTAGAAACATTTATGATACAGTTGTTGTCAGACTTTATTGGTGACAAGCTTGGTGAACAGCTTTGGAGAATTTGATGTGTCCCGTTCAAAGAGATGACTGAGGCGTTTCCAAGATGGCCGCCGAGTGAAATGACTTGGCTTTTCTCCACTGACAGACAAAATATACAATCTCAGATGCTATAAAATAAAACGGTTAGTTTGTTGCTGAACAAAGTGCAAATAGTACATTTATAGCAACAGTTTAGACAGGGCTGCCAACTTGGAGCGAAAATTAGGGATCGGTGTAAAAAAAATGCATCACAATAAGTGTATTGTGATTGTCAAAGCATTTGGTAACTACATTTTCTTAAGCCCAGTGTCAACGTTACAGTTTTTACACGGTCACATCCCATTTTAAACATAGCTTGACACTAATTTCATGATTCCGAACTCGATTCTTTTAGATAAATATTACATACAGTAGATAGGTCCACACTTAAAATGCTGTAAACATACAGAGCCCTGTCAGCTGGTATTATTAAAGGTTAAAAATAGCAATTCAAATTAAATATGCTGTTATAATTATGTTATATTTTTAATACAATATATGTAATAGTGCACATATGTATCTCTATAAGTAATCTGCTATGGTCAATAAATGGCTTTCCTGAGGTAAATGTAACATTACGTTTCATTATTCTGCAGCTTTTGACCTCTTTGATCAATATTACGCATGAGCCATACACATTTCGCTAAGTTTTAACCTAATATTGTGCAATCGTGTTCATTTCGATGATCGGTTCACGTGCCGCTTGAACTGAGGCGCTACGACCTGTCACTTCACATTTACTATTTAAGTGCCAAAACAGTATTTATGGTTTGATTTTTGTAATGCGATAGAATCTGAGAATTAGTTTCATATCAAAAGTGTCAGTTGTGTGAGTGGGCAGCCCTGTATAGATGGTAGTATAAACATTCAAACAGCCGCATAAGTAAATGAATCACATTCACAGGCGTGTAGGATGTCAATCTCTTTATTATGAAACCAAGTCGAAATAAAAAAAACGTCTTCATGTCACGTTTATCTCTGAAAACAGGATCACATTGATTGAGGAGAGCAGAGATGATGTCAAAGTGCTGCATTCTCAACTCCTTCCACACAAATGTAAATCGTTCACCGAACACAACTAAACCTCCAAAAGCACTAAACCAAATCAAGCTTGGTTAAAAACTCGCTTGCACTTAGACAGAGGGGAGGGGAAAGCGGATTTCAACAGAAGAGAACAGAATGTCTGAGACGGTGTGTGTTGCAGCAGTTCGAGCAGGTGTAAGATGCAGGATCCGGGTGGGCATTATGTGGGAGGCGGTGGGTAGTACTGGTTATACTGACCGTATTGACCGTACTGACCCCAGGAATTCTGAGCTCCCCATGAGTTATATTGCTGGAACAGAAGAAAACAGAAGGTTGTGAGAGTACGGTTGTATAAATCCGGTTATAGTACAGGTATTGGTAACTCAAAAACAATTTTTAAAAGTTTTCCCCAAGAAATTTTTTTTACACGTTCAGGCGTCTGGTTGGTCATGAGCGTTGATAAACTGACCTGATACCAGTTGTTATAGTTGTATCCTGCACTGTTGGCCGTCATGTCCATCATCTGACCCGAGGCCGCTGATTGGTCGTCTGTTCGCTGTCTCTTCGCGTCCGGCTCCTCTGAGCTGCATCACACCAGACAAAACACTCATCTTCAACGTTCTCAAATGTTTAAAATATGCAAATTAGCCATAGTATCAAATATGCACTTCCAAAACAGAAATCTGAACAGTGGATAGAGTCAGATTCATAATTACTGTTGTGCTTTTAAATTTACTATCGACCGGGGATAAAACTTTATCAGGAATAAACGGTTGTAAAATGATACCTGAAAACAAACCTTCAGCATATAGATATGAATAAAACTGCAGAAGTGGAGATTTATGACTCAAACTCACTGCATTTAAAGTCACCCTGTGGTGAAAATCCAGCTTTTAATAATGTTTTTGTCACATATACACTTTTTTTGATCCAAAGAATGATCCGAGACCCAATAAAACAACACTGTAAAATGACCCGACCCGTGAATTTTGTGATGGGCGGCACCTCTGGTAATGAGCACAGACTTACCCGTTCTCTGCTTTCCTCTTTAGCGTCTCCTGCTCCGCCTCGAGCCGCTGGTGCTGTTCGTATGCCGCCACAAGTCTGCGGATGAACACAGTTACGTTAAAAACACATCCCCTAAACTAATGTTCAGCCTAAAGGAGTCTGAAATCCTCACACATCAAAAAATAAATACGACCTCACGTTGTGTCAGTCACATTTACACACGAAACTCTCATTCGTCATGAAAAAATTCAGATCGGGCTCCATTTTCTGTGTTTTTCGCATCCGTGGTATTTTAAGGTGTTTTGACCATTCAGAGCCACCGAATGACGAATATGAAAAAACACATACGAACTCAGCTAGTGGTTGAAATCGGTACTGCAGTCCAAATTCAAAATTGCAAAGCTCGTTATTATTAAACTGCATTTATCGCTTAAATTTCTTTTAAAAATTACCAAATTTTAAAGTTGAGACTTTCATATCAAAAGTCAAGCTGCTCTGTGATGGTGTGGTGTGACAGAGGCGTGGCTCTCGGGCACAGCAACAGTAACAGTAACTAAAGGGGGCGGGTCTTTGCGAACGGTCAATTGACAACGAAAGCGGAGGACACTTACAGACTGTGTTTTAACATAACGTGATTTTTAGATGGATCGAGGCTTTGTAGGTTGTGTGGAATCTGCAATCTCTGACCCATTTCCATGGCGACGACAATACGTCGTGTTTTCCGACATCTGCACCCTGGGGTGTCGAAATACTATTGGCTGAACTGGCAGTGGGCGGAGTCAGACCAAAACAAAAACAGTAAGTAAAAAAACGTCTGTAGAAGTGAAAACGAGCCTGTGATCTTAGCACGTGTCCTAATTATCTGCAAACATATGGTATTTTTATGCTTCAGCGTACCAAGGTTACTCCACAGCCCCTGTAAGAAGAGAGGAAAGTTACGTACACGTTGATGTCACTGCCGAAGTCCTCGAGGAACTCGACCTTGCGTTGGGAGAAGGTGACGCGTGACTCGAGGGGCATGGAGCTGCTCAGCGCCCGGTCGAAGCACGCGATGATCTCGGGCTCGTTCTGCTGGATGTCTCCGCTGTACTCCAGCTCAAGCAGGTTCAGGTACAGCTTCGGGTTCGTCTGCGCACACACACACACACACACACACGGTCAAACCCGAGTGCATTCAGACACCTTCAACTAGTGATGGGTCATTCATGAAAGATCCAGTTCACACTGATCCAAAGACTAGGAAGAGAAATGATATATATGTGTTCTCTGTATATTATCTTTGGCTAGATTGCGGGAATTTGGCTGTTAAAAGTATAACATTTAAAGCCACTTAAAATGAATGAAACGACTCAAAGATTCGTTCATTCTGATGATCTAGATTCTAGAGTCACTAAAATGATCTGAACTTCCCATCACTACCAACATTTCTCACATCATCAGTTTATTGGCTGTAGTTTATAAAGATGAGCAGAACTCAGTTCTCAGATCAGTGGATGTGTGACTGGTTTTCTCCGTCCTTCTGTTGGACTCTCACATTATGTTGAATATCTGTCAGCTGTTCAATTAGATAATACCAGTTTAGCTCAACCAGTGACCAATGCTTCATGTTGTTCAGTGTGTGTGTAAAAAGAGCATTAGCACTTACAGAACACACACTTAACACACTCAAAGTGGAGGAATCATTATTGCACCCAATAATGAGAAAATAATATGACCCCGTCTTTATCAACGGCCTCCATCCGCACTTTTTTTGTGCACCATTTTTTTTTTGTGCACCTTAAAAAGGATGTTGCGTGGAAAAATAATAGTATTTTTTAAAATACCAAAAATTCTAGATTCCTTAAATCACAAGTCAACCTGTTTTTTTTTATAATCCAATATTTATCACAGAGGAAAAAAAATCATTTGTGAGAATAAAACTAAACAAAAAATCAATTAAAAAAAAACCATGAAATTAAACGGATTATGCATTGCTATATTGGTGCATACAAATGAAAATACTTAAATATTTGTGTTCATTCAGCGCAAATAACACGACCTCGTCTCGTTCGACGGCCTCCATCAGCACTTTCTTGGCCTTGCCGATGCTCTTCTGCACTTTGACCATCTGCCGCGCCAGCTTCACGGCGTAGAACGAGGACTCGCTGCTGTTCTTCCCGTTGGTGATCGCGTCTCGCAGCAGGGCCTCGGCCTCGTCCATGTTCCCGTGCCGGCGCTCCAGACTCACCCGCCTCAGCCTCACCATGGCCAGTCCCGGCACGGCCTCCTCGAACGCCTTCAGGATGCTCCGGGCGTCCTCGATGCTGCCTGCGGGGCGCCAGGTTTGCAGAGTCAGTGTCAAACACACACACACATGCATATGCACACACTACCAGCTAAACGTACTGGATCGGTAGATTTTTTTGTTTTTAGAAAAAGTGTCTTCTGCTCACCATCATCAGTTTTCTATGTGAATATACAGTAAAGTGTGATTTATTCTTGAATTTATCATCATTACTCCAGTCTTCAGTGTCACATGACCCTTCACAAATCACTCTAATATGAGGATCTGATGATCAACACACATTAATCAGTTGAATCTTTTTTTTCAGGATGCTTTCATGAGTAGAAAGTACAAAACAGCAGCATTTATTTGAAATATCTTTATCTTTAAAGTGAAGACTGGAGTAATGATGCTTTGATCACAGGAATTATTTCTGTACTTTACTGTATAATCATATAGAAAACTGCTGATTTACATTGGAATATTTCACAATATTACCGTGTTTTTTTTTTTCTTCTTTTTTATTTTTAATCATATAAAAGCAGCTTTGGTGAGCAGAAGAGACTTTTAAAATCTGACCGATCCAAAACGTTTCACTGGTAGTGTATTCAAATCTCACGTTTGGTTTGATCGTCATAAAATGTAACTTAATGCATTAAAATATTAAGATAAGCATTAGCATCATAATTTTCTGTAAAGCTGCTTTGAAACAATGTGTATTTATTGTGAAGTGGGATAAAAATAAATTTGACTTGACAAATTACAAGTTTTCTGGAAAATAAATCGCACCATGTCAAAATTGAATTGTCGACAGAGAACAAAAATAAGTCACATTTTATTACTAGTTTCAGAAATTATGTAAAATATCGGTAAGAACAAAACATTTACAAATATTAAACTAAGGAAGCTTGTTTCCACCACAGAACAAAACATTTTAAAAGATAATTGTGACTTTATCCCACAATTGTGAGTTTTCATGAGACTTGTGCGTTATAATGTCAGAATTGCGTGATATAAAGTCGCAATTATGAGTCACAATTCTTTTTAAATGTTTTATTCTGTGGCAGAAACAATCTTCCTTATTGAACAGTTTAGTTCCCATCACTACAGGATAAAACAGAACTAAATATTTACAACAGGATGCCATTCACTATAAACAACACTATAACTGCCAAGCAAAAGCAAAACTGAAATGCCATCAGCAAGTTTTGCTGCTAATTAGAAATATGTTATTTGTGAGCTTGTTACGCGCTAGTGGTAAACAAATAGAGCCGGATGTGGATATCGTGTGCGCTGAAAAAATAATAAAGTAGTGAAAGAACATGGAGGCGATCACGGCCAGTAGAGCGAGCCGTTTTAAATTGTAGTATGTCTCTATTTTTATTTTACAGTGAGAATGTAAAGCACATTGGTCAACTTGTGTTGTTTTAATAGTGCTATACAAATAAACATAAAGATGACATTGACATTAATGTCACATTGATCAATACGCCATTTAACGTTGCAGTTTTCCAGAAAATACAGTTATTTTGGCTTAAAGAAGGTCATATACATCTAAGATGGCTTAAGGGTGACTCAATTATGGGATAATTTCAATTTGTTGGGCGAATTAACCCTTTAATACGCGTTTACGGAGTCAACAGCGTAACGTTACCTTGCTGCTCCTCAAAGGCCGCCCAGAGCAGGTGGACGGTGGGTTTCTTGGGAAGGTGGACCGTGCAAGCCTTCTTATAGATGTGCCGAACGCCCTCGGTGCTGTAGCTCTCCAGATACTTGGCATACTTCAGGAGAGAGAGAGAGAGGGAGAAAAAGAGAGGGCAAGAAAGCAAGAGATGGAGAGAGAGGGAGAGGGCAAGAAATAGATAGAGAGAGAGCAGGAGAGGGCAAGAATGCGAGAGAGAGAAAATAGAGAGGGGGAACAAGAGAAAGAGGGCAAGAAAGAAAAATAGATAGATAGAGAAAAAGAGAGAAGACAAGAGAGCAAGAAATAAGAAGAGCGAAAGCGAGAAAGGGGGCAAGAAAGAGAGAAAGAGGGAATAACAGAAGAAGAGGGAAAAGAACACATAAAACTTGAGCTTTCATTTCACATCCCCTGCACTGGTGAATTTCCACAAGATCGTTTTGAGAATTTCTGTTTTAAACCCATCAGCACCTTCATGGAACCAATAAGATAAGATTCTGTAAGGTAGAAGGAGACGGAGAGGTGCAACGTAGTTGGCAAATGCTGCAGTCAAATCTTGTGTGGCAAAGCAGGCCATCCCCTAATATAACAGATACAGTCAAATATCAACGTTACACGCAAAGAGTGCAGCAAGTTTTACTGTGGAAGTGATGATATCGTTGATGGGGAAGCAGAGGGTTGGACTGAGGGAATGGAGGCGGGGGCCGCGAGCGCGTGTAGCTAACCTTGATCCAGAACTCCTCGTACAGCGCGCAGGCGATCAGGCAGCGCTCGAACAGAACCACCACGCGCTCCGGCGTCCCGTTCTCCAGCTCGAAGTCCAGGTACTCCCTCCAGTTGTGGAGCTGCGTCTTCTCCAGGGCCTTCACGTGGAAGTACGGGCGCTTGATCTGCGGGGCACACAGCGTTCGTCAGGTCAGTGTGTGTGTGTGTGTGTGCGCAATCATTCATTCAAACTGAAACCTAAACAAGTGAACGATGTGCTCATAGGGGTGGGCGATATGGAAAAAATATCATATCACGATTTTTTTAGGAAAATCACGATCACGATTTTTTATCACGATTCTTTTTCAAGTTGGTTTTAATATTTTGCAAGTGGCTGTTCATTACAGCCAAACTAATGTCCCAATGTTAAAAACAAAGCCTTAGGTAACAAAAGAAAAAAGAAAGGCATACATTTAGGCCAGTGGCGAAGATAAAAATCTTTGTCATTATTTTCTTTGTTATTAAAAAAATAAGACAAGATAAACATTACACAAATTAATATTCATATTAAATAAATAGTGCTTTATTTTTTCAGATGCAGTAGGTGTATTTAGCAGTAGCATTGAAGTAATTAAATGAACAAATATGAAATTAAAACACTACATAGACTTCACTGAATAAATTGATTCTTATTAAAGATATATTAACCCCCTGAGCCCGACGGCGTCGTCGACGATGCCACACGTCACCTCCGATAAATGTTTACATAACTCGATGACAGATTTATCGATTTTCTTACCGTTTTTTCCAGCAGAAAGCTAACGAGCTAGCCATCACGGGGATGTCTTTCGGGTCTTTCTAGCCTTTACAGAAGGTTTTCTATCCAGCCTGGAACTTGTGCTACCTTTCAGAGGTTTTCAGCAATAAATCCAAACGCTTTATGTCAAACTTTGATAATCTTGAAGCCCATAATTCATAAATATTCGGTCATTTTTGCCGCTAGCTCGACGCTAGCGGCCATTCTGGATATCACGTGATGTTTTCACGTGATGGTTTTTGACCAATTACAGGCTGATCCGTTGTAAACATTGGTGTGCGTCATTACGCATGAACCAAGCGCTGATATAGTGGAGAGAGATAGAGACGCGCGATTCACAGAGAAACACAGCGAAATAGACGTAAATAAAGCGCTGGTCTATTTTGGTGCATTGCAGGATGAAGGATTTTCAGGAGAACAGAGCTTTTTGACAGATGAGGAACTAGATTACCAGGATAGACCCAGCTGAAGTGCCATTTATTTATTTACTGTAAAAAAGTATTATAGTAGTATAAATATATTATAAAAGAATAAAAAGAACATAATAAATAAAAGAATAAATAAAATAGAAATGCAGAACCTGTGATGTGGCCCTCTGTGTGATTGCTGATAGGAACTGTTTTGAGGCTTGGCACCAGTGAATTTCATGAGGCCCCAAACGCCTGGACTTCTTTTGGAAAAATGTCAATAGTTTTTGTTCTGTACAAGTTATAATGTTTATTCCTGTGCTCCAGGACTCCAAAGACATGAACAAACTATTTTCCAGAGGAAAATTGCTTAGCTTTTATTTATTTGTGTGTGATTTCCATAAATATTTGAGTGATTCCATTTCCGATTTATTTTTTCATTTGTCTTTATGGTCCCATAACTTATTTTACATTCAGGTGACATCAATGTAACACAAATATGCTGAAAGTTCAATTTGTCCTGAAAAAAAAGAGGTGTGTCAATTGTCTGTGCACCAAAGGGTTGATATTTTACAAGCTTTTTTAGTAAATGACACCAGACGGAAAATTTATTGTAAAAATACCCTTAGGTCTCAGAGGGTTAAAGTTCTCAGTCAGTGAGTGATTTTCTCCTTGTGTTTTTTGTTTTGTTTTTTGTTTTATTAACACTAAAGGGATAGTTCCCTCAAAAATGAAAATGGTCTTAATTTACTCTCCCAAGATGTTTTAAACCCGAATAAGTTTCTTTCTTCTGTTGAAAATAAAAGTTATTTTGAATAATGTGGGTAACCGAACAGTTGCTGGTCCCCCTATAGTTTTTTATAGGTTCTCTCCTGGAAGTTAATGGGGACCAGCAACTGTTTGGTTACCCACATTAAAAAAAAAATCGTCTTTTGTGTTCAGCACAAGAAAGAAATTAATACAGGTTTGGAACAACATAAGAGTGAGTAAATAATGACAGTTTTTTTTTTTTTTTTTTGTGAACTATCCCTTTAAGGACATGCGGCAGTACTATTTATTCCTGTCGCTTTTAGACCAGCACGCGACGCGTTTAATATAGAAGCATATTACACCAGATATTCTCTCAAATGTTTGCTTTCTCTTTAGACATAGCCTGTTTATGTAAACATTGTGTGTATATATACATAATAAGACTCGAAAGATAACTTAGTCCAGTACTCAGGCGCTGTTTGACAGGCTTCTAGTGCCTGTGAGCGTATGCCTATGCGGTCAGGAAAGCGCACGTTAGAACAGCGCATCAGCGCGTGAATTAAATGTTTAACCGGCAAGGCTTATGCAAATAATGAACTTTTGTGATTTGCAGTGTCCCGTACCTGTTCATTAACGTGTGATGTGTAGGCTACGTCGCGTTGTACAGTTGAGAGACGGAGGCGCCAGAACTGAACTGATAGAATGCACTGTAACACGATACTACGATATTTCTTCAAAAGCAGATCGTGGAGACATTTTAATCGTCCACGATTAAAAATCGTCATATCGCACACCCCTAGTGTGTGTGCGATCATTCAAACTGAAACCTAAACAAGTGAATGATGTGCTCACACAGCCAGAGCCGAAAGCTTTCCAACACTCACCCCCTCCTCGAAGGCCCAGCGCTTGCTGACTTCATGCTCGTTGTGGTTGAACACCTCCTGCCGGGTCTCGATCACCTTGTGCCTCATGTTCTCGATCTCCGTCACTCTCTGAAGGGCAAAACACAGCGTCCTGAGCGGCGCGCAGTGACAGCGCAAACATTTTATCTCGTCTGATGTCCAGCTACGCAAAAGGTCTACGTCACCATGAGTTTGACAGAAACAGTACGGTTTGCACACCCAGTGAATCAGCTGTGGCCCAAGCCCCGGTGCTGGGAAGGGACGGTGTCATTTCGTCACGAGCCCGTCCCACTTTAAGCCCAAGTCCCTGATTGGATGCCAACCTGGACCCTCAGGTTTTCATTGGCTGCTAACGGAAAGACACCTCTTCAAACCTGCACACGTTTGCTTGTCTCCAGGATCAGCTAGACGCCCCTGCCTACCTGTGCCATGTTTGATAACCCCCCGACGGGACACGGGACGCTTACCTTTGCGGGATCCGGCAGGTCCTCCGTTCCCGGCGGAAGCTCTTCGCCAGGGGCATCGTCTCCGCTAGGCTTGTTAGCGTTAGCTAGTTCCACTCGCAGGGGCACGAACTCCTCCTCCGACAGGAAGTGCTTGGGGTTGTTGCTCTGCACGTGTTCTTTGAACCTGAACAAAGAGTGATTTTACAATCAAACTGCACAGAAAATTGGCAAAAACCACAACAGTCATCAGGAATTTCTCACTAGCCGCGTTTCCATTGCAATTTTATTTTGTAGGCGTTTTTGTAAACCCATGTTATGCGAGCGAGAGAGAGAGAAAGCAAGAGAACGAGCGAGTGAGAGAAAGCGCGAGTGAGAAAGAGAACAAGAGAAAGATCGAAAGCAAGAGAGGGAGAAAGCTAGAGAGAGAGCGAGTGAGAGAAAGCGCGAGAGAGCAAACGCGAGCGTAAGAGAGAGAGAGCAAGCGAGACCGAGTTGATTCCGGACACACGATGACATCTGAATACCCGTGTCTAAACAACTGTGCTCTCGGCTCTGTCATGAGTGACCAGGTGAGAGAGAAGCCGGACGTTTGTCAGTTTATGGGCTATATGCACGCATAAGTTCCGCATTTGACGCAAGGATGCTCGTCCATTTCCGGTTGTGGAGATTAAAGCGGAGGAAAACGGGATTATGGCAGAGTCTTCAAAATTTACTGTCCTCCCGTCTTTGGACTCTACGATTGGCGGAAGTTATCGAGCATCCTTACACCTTCACCGGAAATAACGCCGTGCATTGAGCCCATTCCGTCCGTGAATTCGGTCCTAAGTGACGACAGCCTAATATTCCTGCAGTCATCCGCATCATTAATGTTAATAAAACAAAATTTACAGATGAATCTATTTAATTTCAATAGTAAACGCATAATTATTTTACATTTAGCCCTAATTATGAATTTCTGTACCCGATTACCACTGTTAGACTTTTAGTTTAGACTTTAACCCCTTTGGTGTCACCCTGCCTTTTTTGAATATACAGTGGGGGAAATAAGTATTTGACCCCTTGCTGATTTTGCAGGTTTGCCCACTTACAAAGAATGCAACGATCTATAATTTTAATCATATGTACATTCTAACAGTGAAAGACAGAATCCCAAAGAAAATTCCAGAAAATCACATCATATAAATTTATTAAAATTGATAACCATCTAATGAGGAAAAACAAGTATTTGACCCCCTACCAAACAGCATGTTAATATTTTGTAGAAAAGCCATTATTGGCCAGCACAGATGTCAAACGCTTTTTATAGTTGGTGACAAGGTTTGTGCACATTTCGGCAGGGATGTTGGCCCACTCCTCCCTGCAGACAGCCTCCAAATCTTTCAGGTTCCGAGGTTGTCGCCTGGCAACTCGAATTTTAAGCTCCCTCCAAAGATTTTCAATTGGATTCAGGTCTGGAGACTGGCTAGGCCACTCCAGAACCTTGATGTGCTTCTTCTTCAGCCACTCTTTTGTTGCTTTGGCGGTGTGCTTAGGGTCGTTGTCGTGCTGAAACACCCATCCTCGACCCATCTTCAGCTCTCTCACTGAGGGAAGGAGATGTTGGTCCAGAATTCCACGATACATGGCCCCGTCCATCCTCCCCTCAATACGATGGAGTTGTCCCGTCCCCTTGGCTGAAAAGCACCCCCAAAGCATGATGTTGCCACCACCATGCTTGACGGTAGGGATGGTGTTCTTTGGGTTGTACTCGGTGTTCTTTGCCCTCCAAACACGACGAGTTGAGTTGAGGCCAAAAAGTTCTATTTTGGTCTCATCTGACCACATCACCTTCTTCCAGGCCTCTTCTGAGTCGTCCAGGTGGTGAATGGCGAACTTCATGCGGGCCTGTACATGTTTCTTCTTGAGCAGGGGGACCTTGCGTGCGCTGCAGGATTTCAATCCATGACGGCGTAGTGTGTTACCAACCGTTTCTTTTGTAACTGTGGTCCCAGCTGCCTTCAGTTGATTCATCAGTTCCCCCCTTGTTGTTTTGGGATGATTCCTCACCGTTCGCATGATCAGGGACACCCCACGAGGCGAGATCTTGTGTGGAGGCCCAGACCGAGGGAGGTTGACGGTGGTGTGGTGCTTCTTCCATTTCCTTATAACTGCACCGACAGTTGATCTTTTCTCTCCCAGTTGCTTTCCGATTCTCTTGTAGCCCATCCCAGCCTTGTGCAGATCGACAATCTTTTCCCTGATGTCCGTACAAAGCTCTTTGGTCTTGCCCATGGTAGTGAAGTTGGATGCTGGTTGTTTGGGTGTTGACAGGTGTCTTTTATACAGGTAATGAAGTGAGGCAGGTGTATTTGATGTAGATAATTGGTTGGGATTGAGGCTGTGTCTTAAAGAAAGACTAACTGGCTTGTAGGAGCCAGAATACTTGCTGTTTGGTAGGGGGTCAAATACTTGTTTTTCCTCATCAGATGGTTATCAATTTTTATAAATTTATATGATGTGATTTTCTGGAATTTTCTTTGGGATTCTGTCTTTCACTGTTAGAATGTACATATGATTAAAATTGTAGATTGTTGCATTCTTTGTAAGTGGGCAAACCTGCAAAATCAGCAAGGGGTCAAATACTTATTTCCCCCACTGTAGATGAAAACGCACATTTCAAACTTAAATGGTTGTAATTCAAGAATGCTTTGGAATATAGACGTGAGATTGGTCTCGTTTTAAAGAAGACATTTGGCCGATTTTTGTAGAAGTGAAATGAATTGAAATGTGAATGTGAAACAGAAAAAAAATGTATAGAAGTTTGAGTTTATGAAAATGTACAATAAAAAAAAAATTATTCATATTTTATGCAAAATACACATTTTCAAAACCTGGGCGACTCTAGACTACGAAAAAAAAAAATCTGAATAAGTTGCGTTTCAAATTTTAGGTTATCTCTAAAAATGAGCTTTCAGTGAGATTTTGTTTGGGCGCAGTACCAAACTTTTTCACTAGATGACACCCAGACACAATTACTGCCCATATAAGGGCGCCCCCATTTCCATATGAAATAATAATTATAAAATAATTGAATGGAGGCTTTCTTTTGAACTCTTGTCATGAAAACAAACAGGTTACTACCATTCTTTCATGTTCATTACAATTTCAAAATAAAGAGTATGAAAATACTCTTGTTGCAAATTGATAAAATTACGGCTCCTCTGTAATATATTTTGAAAATCAATCACCAAATATGAAAACTAGAGATTCTAAGCTTTCAAATGATATATAGTTTGTCAACATTAGTTTAGGTTTAGTATAAGACAATACTGTTTTAAAAATGTTATGGATTTGGGCCTACCGGTGGGCACGTGACACTTAAGGGGTTAATTCAGTTTGCATCTCTGCTTGTAATTTGTGTATTTGTTCTTATTTTATTACTGACTGTTCATTTGTTTTTGATGTTCTAACACATCGGCCAATCAGAAACGCGTATCGGCCGATGTCAATATTTAAAAAATGCCAAGTATGGTGTGACGACTAATGCTCACTTCTGGAAGTGCTGCGAGTACAGCTGTGTGGGGATGCAGAGGATCCGGTCGTACACGGCCGTGACGTTGGCCAGCTTGTCCTGCTCCGTCTCCCAGGCGATGTAAGCCTCCCACAGACGGTCCGAGCGGAAGTCCGTGCCGCACGCCAGAACCGCGTGCTCATAGGACCTGAGGGAACACAAGCACAGCACTCAAACACATCGCCAGCTTTGGGTTTATTTTGCGGTTTCTTAATCCTACGACTAAATGTCCTTCACAGAGTGCGAAATTTACATTAAAAAAAACCGAATCTGATCAGAATATTTTTATGATGGATGAAAGTTTTGTTTGTGTAAACGTGATTGACGTATCGTGAGGTCGTATTTATTTTTAAACAAAGTGCAAGGACCTTTTTTTTAATTAATACTGTAACAAACACATTCGATCTCAAAATAAATCCTGTATATCAGATTCTTTTACTTTAACATTCAAATGCCAAAAACATTAACATAACTAAATGTACTATTATATGGAGTGTCCATTTAACACCAAGTGCAAAGAGCCGGCTTGTTGGAGGAAGCTATTTACACGAATGACACCATTTTATGACCAAAAAAAACGCATAGTGTGTGTATTTATTTACAAAATTACACAGTACAGTACATATGTAAACAAAATTAATTGAGTATGCGATTGATCGTTGCACAGCCCTAGTGTAGGGAGGGCTTTATCCTAATAAGGCGGAATTTAATAAACAATTTACACTCAATATATTATTGCATTCTGTTTTATAATGTACTAAAATACTGAGGTATAGTATCTCACTACTATTTACATCTCTTGCAAAAACACTGCTATTTTTAATAGCAGCTGCCTTATTTAATACCAAGCAGAATCATAATTCATAATGGCAAATGTGTTATAAAAACCAGCGTCTGGTTCTGTAAGCACATTCAGCAGTTGAAAACCATCTCACAATGTGTAATTATATAGGCGACATAACAATGCAGGAGTGACGGCTACATTTGTATAGTGTGTGTGGTTACAAATAAACCACAATGAGCTTGTGGAATAACCTGTCAGTCATTACAGAAAGCACAGAGGGAACTAACCAATAAGAGGACAGTTTTACTTGCATGTGATCAAGAAGAAAATACAACATTGTAACACATTAAATCCTGTTTCAGAAACCCTGTTCATTTTAACACCCCGCGGCTAACACACACAAGCCCAACTGGTCTGTGCAACTCGTGGGGTTCTCCAGGTTATGCACTTACGCTCGGATGCGGTTCTCCGCCTCCCCGTCGCTGGTGTCCTGGTTCTCTCGCAGGAACGTGATGTAATGAAGCCACAGGTCCACACTGAGCGGGATGGCCTGAAGACCTCGCCGGTACACCTGCAACGTTCACACCGGTTATATACACGAGCCATGGAGTTATAGACCTCATCAAGTTAAAGCTAATCCTTAAATATAGCACAACTAAACGATAACTCATCAACGCAACAATTCAGAAGGGTGGGAATGAAGCACAAATTGACTAATTAATACAGTTCTTTGAACAAATATATAATGAAAATGTAATTGGAAAATGGCATTTAAGACTTTAAGGGCCTTAATTCTCTCTCAATTGGTTTATCAACTTTTAATCATGCGGATATTTATAATATCTTACATTTTGCATTGATTAGCCGTTGAGATATACTATAGCACATAGTCACGGGTAAGAAATCAATTGTATTTAATTTGTGACTGACAACAAAAGATGATTTTCATGAGTTTTGCAGCTTGATCAGACTCACCTCATCGGCCATCTGGATGTAACCATGTTTCCGCTCAATATCAGCGTATTTCTTCCAGTACCCATAACAGTACGGATAGTGCAGGAAGAACGAATCAAACGCCTTCCTCGACGCCACCAGGTGGTTCTGAAACAAAGGAAACGCTGATGAAGCTTGTGATGAGCTGACACTAAAGGGTTAGTTCACCCAAAAAATGAAGACTCGCTCCAAACCCATAGGACTCGTTTATCTTTAAAACACATTTTAATTATTTCAGAGATTTCAGTCCCTAAACCCAAAACATTCATAGAGATTATAAAATAAAACGATTAAGAATGGAGCAGTCTTCTGGAGAAACCCAATCAGTTTATATTAGGGAGACCGATGTGAACACTTCAGCCGATACCAAATTATTTATATTTGAAAGCCGATTACCGATATATTGGCCGATTAATCTAAATTTGTATATAATTACACAAACAAGATCAATGTCCCAAACACACAATTATGTTCTCATTGTAATGTTATAAAGCTGATGTGAAACGTTGCATGTTGTACGCTCACGTCACAATTAGATACATAATTATCGCGATACTCCAAGACGTACGATAAAAGATTAACAGGTTCATTAAATGAACAGTTGATTAAAATGCTAAATTTGGTATTTCATTGTGTGTGTAAATGAATAGGCTTGGACTTGGTGCTGAAACCCAAAGCAGGACAATAGAGACACCAGAATAACAATATTCATGATTCTTAATCTTTTAGTTGTATATGCTTGCACTCTTTCACTAACTAGATATCTTTAAAATAATGTGGGCCCCCTTTTACTGGTAACATCTGGCATTATCAGGACCCACAAATATTCCTCAATTGCATTATTATTATACATTATATAATAGTTTAATGTAGTACTGACACTTTCTCTTCTTAATTCATATTTTGGGTGAACTATACACAATGTATATTGTCACTA
The DNA here is from genome assembly GCF_016745375.1 of Pimephales promelas. Next base: position 759,813 of record NW_024121377.1, on the reverse strand, counting down.
TCCACATTACACAGTTGCATTTTGTATTGCTGCACCCCTCGTGAATAACCTTTCAATGGAGGAACTTTATCAAAAATATCTGTGTTTTGAAGATGGAAGTGTTCAGTGCTGTACCTCTTGCTCCACATACTGCAGAAGGTAGACCCATCCATTAAAGTCTTCCGGATTCTCTTCCACGACCTTCGAAAGACGCTCGTACTCTGTGGGAAACTCGGGTTCTTGCGGTTCGGCTGGTTCTGCTGCGGTTTCGGCTCCTGGTTCTGCGGGCTCTTCTTTGGGAGCATCTTCCAGCTCCATATTGGAAGGGCTCTCGGAGTCTCCCTCCTGTTTCACCGGATCCGGCACCATCGATTGGTCCACGACGTCCCCGTTCGATTCCGTCTGCTGCCTGTCAACCGGGTCTGAGTTTTCCAGAACGGGGTCAGACGGACTGGTCTTCGGGTCGATGTTTTCCGCTGCGGACTTCAGATGCTCCAGCGAGAACAGCTGTAACTGCTCGTGGGACTCGTGGGTTTCCGGTTCTGGGGGAGGAGCCGGCGCCGTGGTCCAGTCGGGTGCGGTCGGTTCTGAGCCCTCCATCGCAGACGAGTCCCCATTATCAGGGGCATTCGTGTCCAACATCCCGGTCATGGGCTCAGCTGAAACAAACAGATGGGAAAACGATAAATAAAACAGGGTTTTGACCCCCAAACATGATCATGCCATGTGTTTTTGTAAGAAAAATATCCATATTTATTTCAGTTATATTAAAAAATATCCCGTCTCTTCCCTGCTTTATAACGATACCTCAGATTTTGAAGCCCAAAAAAGTGCTTCCATCCATCATAAAAGTAATCCATATGACTACACATGTTAATAAAGGTTTATGAAGCGACAACATGCGTTTTTGTAAGTGTTACTAAACTCACATACAGCCATTACCGGAAGCAAGTCGTTATAGTTTATAAAGTTATAAATATGGATATTTTTCTTACAAACACGCTTCAGAAGGCCTTTATTAACCCCTGGGGTCATAGTTCATTATGATGGATGGATGCACTTTAACGGGCTTGAAAATTTTAAGGCACCATTTACTCCCATTATAAAGTTTGGATTTATTTCATATACGGTAGCCTAAACGAGTAGAATAAAAGAATAAAAAGTCAAATACACCCTGAATGCCTTGAGGGAGAGTAAACCCGAAGACAACAATACTTTCTCAGTACTTTTGCTGGCAAAAAAAAAAAAAAGTGTCAGTTGTGATGCAATATGCGCTATTAACACAAGATAACGCCCAATTTTCACATATTTTAAAGCTTTGAGGTTTCAAGCCTTTATAAACAGCAGGTTTGACTGATATGAATCTATAAACTCTGTGCAAACAGCAAGTTTCCGTCAAATCAACTCAGATGTTACAGAATGTTAATTAAAAACACACACAAACAAACAAAAAACCGTGAACGGAGATGGAAACTTCAAAAACCTTGAGTGTTTATTTATGGTTGTATTGAATGTTTGTCGCGTTTCCTGGTCAAACGACACACGATGGTTCGTCGAAGTTAGTTTGCTAAAAAACGCTTCGTCTATTGATCAAAACAGGCTTTACAAACGCGCTCGATTTGTTTTAAACGGCTAATTAGTTTTCAAACCAGGAAAATATGTTATAAAATTATGAAAACGTTTTCAATAGCATCGGTCTGGTTTCGGCCTGCTCTCTTCACGCGTTAGCTGAACTGCTAACGACCGACGCCGTTGATTTACCTCAGAGTGTTCTGGAGAAGACCGCGCGCTAATCGCGGGAAATACACGGAGAGAAGAATACTTACCAGAATCTTCCATGAAACTGGGTTAAAACGGCCGATATTTGCACAACTTCTTCGAAGTTTTTATGCGGCTGATAACATGTGGTCGAACGGCCGCGCTCTAACGCATTCAACACCAGCTGCGACGAGGAAAGGACACGAATGCTTTGCGCATGCGCACTGCGTGCTACGCAACTCAAAACACAAAATAAAAGGCGCCGCGGCACAATTTGTTAAACTCAATTTGGGATAAACTCAATTTGGGATAAATATGAAAGCCAATTTCCGCCACACAAAAATGCTTAAATATTGATTATATCATAAAAAGTCAAAATTATGGAATACTAGATACGTCATATTTATTTTGTCATACCTGACAAAAAAAATCAAAATTGTGACATAAAGAGTCATATGTCACACAAAGATACAAATCATATCTTTTTATATCATTATGAATTTTAAACCAGAAATTCAGCTTTATCTGCATTCAAATCTAGTCTTAAAACAAATCTCTTTTGTTGCCTTTTACTATTGTAATGTCTTGTTTTGTTCTTCTCTGTTTTCTTTTATCTGTTATCTTATGGTCTTTGTTTTGTATTGTACATCACTTTGGTCTGCCTTGCTGTCATTGAATGAGCTTGAAATAAACCGAACTGAATGGAATTCAACTCAAAATTATGATTTACAGTAGCATTATATGTCGCAGAAATGGGATAAGACTAGACAAAAATTGAAGTTTATTTGAAACAGCACTATGGAAGTTACATTTGCGTAACCTTTTTTACTTCATTTAGCACTTGTCTGGTTAATTTGTGAAATCAGTTCACTGTATATAGAATGCATTCAGTCTAAATGTGTTATAATATATTATAAATACTGGCACAGCTTTACATTTTTGTTAATGTTTTGTTACATGACCTAAAACAAAAGATTTTGTTTCTTTAATTATTAAACAAAATATATTGTATAAACACTGTAAGCTGGTATGTTGAAAGGTCTTATTATGAAACTGATATTTACTTATATAACAATGTTTTGTGTGTTACAGCAATAGTCCTATTTTGGTTTAATTGAATAACTGATACCAGTGTATTTTCAAGACTTTAAATTTCACATATGATCAACATTTCAAACTATTCGTAAATAAATGTTGGGGTTTTCCAGCTCATGGATGTAAATCGCCTCTTAAGTTCAGGGCTAATAAATAAGGAAGTTATTTTTGACATGCAAATTCTTTGAAAATAACACAGACATCAAGCATTCATAGCTAAATTGCTGGTTTGTTTATTTGCTATACGATATTTATTTCCTAAGCCGATTATTCGGGGAGAAAATGCAAATATAGATGTATTTAAAAGGTTTTATTTAAACAAGGCATTTTTTGAAATCGATGCACGTCATAAGCTCCGCCCCTCCGCGAAGGACAGTTATGCAAAAACTCTCCTGTTTATGTGTCGGTCGAATATCAAAAAGGTTTCATTGCAATGCATATCTGAACGCCTATTTTTTTTTATAAAAAAAGGGGTGCCTTTAAAAAACAACCCAATTATTTCCGACTTTCAATGGCCTCCATTTCATTCAGATCGCGTCTATGAATCCTACTATAGCGAAGGTTCACGTTCATCTTTTGAATATTAATTAGATCGTGCGTGCTACCGTCGCTGGATTATTAATTAAAGGGACAGCTCACCCAACCAAGAAAAATTGGTCATCCCTCAAGTTGTTACAAACCTGTATGAGTTTCTTTGCTCTGCCGAACACAAAATAGTTTAAAGAATGTTGATAATAAAACAGTTGACGGACACTATGGAAAAATACTATGAACTCAAATTTCTGGTTAACCAACAGTCTTTAAAATATCTTATTAAAGTAATAAGCCCCTTGAAGCTGTGTTTTACAGTGAATTTAGAACAGCTTTAGCTTTAGCTGTTCTAGATTCGCTGTAAATCACGGCTCTAAGGGGCTTATTGCTTTTATAAAAAGGTTTATACATGATGTTAATTTATAATGATATTCATTTTATAATGTTAAGGGGCTTATTGCTTTTATAAAAGGGTTTATAAATGATGTTCATCCCATAATGATGTTAATTTTAATATTTATTTTATTCCTAAAATAAACAGCAGCAACAAAAAAATAACGTATAACACATTTATTCCTCCAAATGTAGCTCCAAAGTGGTTGCTAGCAACACATGCCGCAACAAAGCATCACAAACAGCATGTTGCGCAGTAACACTAACTCACAGGTGTGTGTGTGTGTGTGTTGAGTGATTTACAATGGCTTCAAAGGCGTCTCAACCAATCAGAATCAAGGACTGGAAATATCTGCTTTATAAAATATTTTAAAGAATGTTGATAACCAAACAGTTGACGGACACAATGGAAAATACTATGGGTGGTTACCAACATTCTTTAAAATATCTTATTTTGTGTTAAGAAGAAATACATGACGTCTAGCAGTTATTCAAAGGATATTTAGTCTTTTCAATATCAAATTAAGTTGTTATGTAAAAAGTTATGAACGGTCTAAAAGAAAAACAAATTGTGGTCTAACTTGTAAGACTATAGTTTTAGCGGTTTATGTAACAAGACATTCTGGTTAAGGTTAAGTTTGACATACAACGCTTTCCACATTTGCAGTGTTGGGGAAAGTTACTTTAAAGTAAAATATTACATTATTGCATTTCCTAATCCACCCACCTTTTGCCTCCCATTACTTTAAGTAGAAATAAATTACACATGATTAGAAATATGTTTGATAACATCTTATTCCCTAGCATCCTATATAAATTAAACATCCCAA
>NW_024121377.1:508264-754727 GCF_016745375.1 Pimephales promelas | reverse complement strand
CAAGACTGAAGAAGTGCCGAAGAAAGAGCTCATCAAATTCATCCAGGATAACGGAGCACACTCGGTAGTGTACACACTACAGCTGCGCGCTCCCGCGTACCACACAACACGCAACACTGCGTGCAGAGAGTGTGTGGCAGAGGAGTCATGTGTCAAAACAATCCAGATCAAATGCATGTTCTATGTAGAGAAAGAGAGAGAGAGAGAGAGAGAGAGAGAGAGAGAGAGAGAGGAGGAGGGGGGGGGGGGGTTCCCACATATTTTTACTTTAATATGTGCATGCGTCATTATTTCAAGCTGTATAAAAAGTCATTTATAGAGATACATTTGCATAGCAATGAAAATTAAATGTGCATAATAAAGCTGAATTGTATGCATTATATGGTATTATGATACATGATGTGTGTATATGTCAATATATATAATATTTATGTGTGTGTAAATGGATCATGTTGTCATTTGCAGTTTCTAGCCGAACACAAACTTCTTGGAAACATCAAGAATGTGGCAAAGACGGCCAAAAAAGAGCAACTTATCGAAGCGTATAACCAACTGTTTGAGAGCAAGGTAACAAACACACGAACATCTCATATTCAACATTATGACAGCCAATAATAATTGGCTATTTATAAACGCTTAACTATCGCCCATAAGATAAAAAGAAATGCACCTGAAACGCCAGTAGGTGGCGGCAAATCACTGAGTCATTGAATCATTCACTCAAACGATTCGTTCCAAACGGCTGATTCATTCAGGGACAAAGCAGAAGTGTGTGAGCTGATGTGTGTTTCTCTCAGAGGTTTAAAGGCACAGAAGTGGAACTGGTGACGGAAGAGGTTCAAGCTGTTAAAATCCACGACAATCCCAAAGATATCAAGACAGAGACGGTGGATGAGGTACTATCTTCATCATCATCATCATCATCACACACGAGTGTTGAATCTTCGTTGTTGTTTACATGCACAACTTTAGTTTCGGACTGAACTGCCGATTGATGATGTTTCTCCTCAGGGTCCTCCGAAGTTCACCAAGTCCATCCTGAAGAAAGGAGACAAGACCAACTTCCCGAGGAAGGGCGACACCGTGAGCTGCTGGTACAGCGGGACGCTGGAGGACGGGACCGTCTTCGACACCAACATCCCCGCCTGTGAGGATGCCAACACTGCTGTTTTAATTAGTTTTTATTTTTTCTGTTTTCATTTTTATTTATTTTTTTGTCTTAGTGCGATTAGTACATCATCTTTAGTTTGATTCTCTTCTGTTTTTCCAGCTGCAAAGAAGAAGAAACAGTCCAAACCGCTGAGCTTCAAGGTCGGACTGGGCCGAGTGATCCGAGGGGTGAGTCGAGATTCATTAGTGATCCCCCCGATTCATTAGTGATCTGAGGGACGAGTCGCGATTCATTAGTGATCCGAGGGACGAGTCGCGATTCATTAGTGATCCCCCCCGATTCATTAGTGATCTGAGGGACGAGTCGCGATTCATTAGTGATCCGAGGGGCGAGTCGCGATTCATTAGTGATTCGAGGGGCGAGTCGTGATTCATTAGTGATCCCCCGATTCATTAGTGATCTGAGGGACGAGTCGCGATTCATTAGGGATCCCCCCCGATTTATTAGTGATCCGAGGGGCGAGTCGTGATTCATTAGTGATCCGAGGGACGAGTCGCGATTCATTAGTGATCTGAGGGACGAGTCGCGATTCATTAGTGATCTGAGGGGCGAGTCGCGATTCATTAGTGATCCGAGGGGCGAGTCGCGATTCATTAGTGATCCGAAGGGCGAGTCGTGATTCATTAGTGATCCGAGGGACGAGTCGAGATTCATTAGTGATCCGAGGGGTGAGTCGTGATTCATTAGTGATCCCCCGATTCATTAGTGATCCCCCCCGATTCATTAGTGATCTGAGGGGCAAGTCGCGATTCATTAGTGATCCGAGGGGCGAGTCGCGATTCATTAGTGATCCGAGGGGCAAGTCACGATTCATTACTGATCCGAGGGGCGAGTCGCGATTCATTAGTGATCCCCCCGATTCATTAGTGATCCGAGGGGCGAGTCGCGATTCATTAGTGATCCAAGGGGCAAGTCACGATTCATTACTGATCCGAGGGGCGAGTCGCGATTCATTAGTGATCCCCCGATTCATTAGTGATCCCCCCGATTCATTAGTGATCCGAGGGGCGAGTCGCGATTCATTAGTGATCCAAGGGGCAAGTCACGATTCATTACTGATCCGAGGGGCGAGTCGCGATTCATTAGTGATCCCCCCGATTCATTAGTGATCTGAGGGACGAGTCGCGATTCATTAGTGATCCGAGGGGTGAGTCGCGATTCATTAGTGATCTGAGGGGCGAGTCGTGATTCATTAGTGATCCCCCCGATTCATTAGTGATCTGAGGGACGAGTCGCGATTCATTAGTGATCTGAGGGACGAGTCGCGATTCATTAGTGATCTGAGGGGCGAGTCGCGATTCATTAGTGATCCGAGGGGCGAGTCGCGATTCATTAGTGATCCGAAGGGCGAGTCGTGATTCATTAGTGATCCGAGGGACGAGTCGAGATTCATTAGTGATCCGAGGGGTGAGTCGTGATTCATTAGTGATCCCCCCGATTCATTAGTGATCTGAGGGGCGAGTCGCGATTCATTAGTGATCCGAGGGGCGAGTCGCGATTCATTAGTGATCCGAGGGGCGAGTCCCGATTCATTAGTGATCCGAGGGGCGAGTCCGATTCATTAGTGATCCCCCCGATTCATTAGTGATCCGAGGGGCGAGTCGTGATTCATTACTGATCCCCCCGATTCATTAGTGATCCGAGGGGCGAGTCGCGATTCATTAGTGATCCGAGGGGCGAGTCGCGATTCATTAGTGATCCGAGGGGCGAGTCCCGATTCATTAGTGATCCGAGGGGCGAGTCCCGATTCATTAGTGATCCGAAGGGCGAGTCGTGATTCATTAGTGATCCGAGGGACGAGTCGTGATTCATTAGTGATCCCCCCGATTCATTAGTGATCCCCCCGATTCATTAGTGATCTGAGGGGCGAGTCGCGATTCACTGGTGATCTGTATGATTCATTGATCACCAGAGATCCTCAGATGACTGTGTGTGTGTGTGCAGTGGGATGAAGGTGTGCTGACGATGAGTAAAGGTGAAACGGCGCGGTTGGAGATCGAGTCGGATTGGGCGTACGGGAGGAAAGGCCTTCCAGATGCAAAGTATCCTTCGTTAAACGTCTCACTAATTGATTATTTGATGATGTTCTTTAGACTGATATGATGTTCCTCTGGCCTTAACCATTATTACCCAGAATCCCACCGAACGCAAAGCTGATATTTGAGGTGGAGCTGGTGGCTATTGATTGATCGTCGGGAACCATGTGACGGCGGTTTGGAGGGAACGTTTGTTTAGACATGTTCATTATTAATCAAGTTATTTCAGCCTGACAAAGAGAAGTTTTCTGACTATTTTTGCATGATTGTAAAGCAATAAAAAAACAAACCCTGAACAATGTGTTGTGCCGTTCTTACACATATATTACATGTACAGTGTGTGTATATTATATATTGTTATAACTCTTGAATATATATATGTAAATCGGAATATTTAGTTATAAATCATTCAGGATTTACATTTATATATTCAGTTTTAACTATGTATTCAGCATTTATAAATATATATTCTGACTAACATTTATAGTCAGTTTCAGTTTTAACAATATATTTGGGATTTATATATTGTTACAACTATAAATTCAGGATTTTAAAAAAATATTCTATTTACGTTTATATATTATTTAAAAAAAATATACTATTTACATTTATACATTGTTATATAAGTATATATTCAGATTTACATTGATATATTGTTATAACTATATATTGAGGATTTATAAATGTGTATTCAGTTATAACTAAATATTCAGATTCATATATTTAGTGTTTAGTATTATAACTATATTTAGTTATATACATAATCAGGACTTATAAATATATATTGCGAATATACCGACTCAGAGCAACATTTATTTAGTCATACATGTAATATATTAAATAATAACTCTAAATATATAAATGTAAATCTGAATATGTAGTTTATATTCAGATATGTATCTATTTACATTGATATTCACAATTTACATATTTCCTGTTTGGCCCAATAAATATATATATGTGTGTGTATTTTGCACAACAATTTTTTTTCTACTATAAACACACTGTAAACTACATGAATATACTGATGAATAATCCAGCAATGAAACGAGACCCATCTCAGCTCAAGAAGCATCTTTATTCTGCACACATGCTCCTCCAGAGTGTGTGTGTGTGTGTGTGCTCGGGGTTTAGGAGTTGGCGTTGGGACCCTTCTTCTTCCCGAATGTGGGAACCACGTTAACGAAGCGGCGGTTGTACTGGATGCGGCGCTTGGCGCGGCCCGTCTTCTTCTTCTTCTTCTCCTGTTTGTCCACCTACACACACACACACACACACACACACACAGAACGGCATCTGAGACTACAGGACATGCATTTCACGTCAAAATAATAATATTAATCATCAACAAACGACTCACTTTGGGTGTCTGTCCTCTCACTTTACCGGCACGAGCCAGAGATCCGTGAACTTTACCTGATCAACACACACACAATGAATTAAAGATTATATATTAAAATAAATGCAATATTAAAATAATGCATTTAAAATAATGCAATAAATGCATAAAAATTATAAATAAATAAATACAATAATATTATATTAAAGTGAGCGAGCGACAGTGTGAGTATGTCGGTGTGTGTGTGTGTACCTCCCAGGAGTCTGGCGGTGAGCTCCAGTGTGCAGTGCTCGGTGACTCCGCAGCTCAGAAGAGTGTGTTCATCCTCCAGTGGAGATCCGGACATCAGAAGCACCTGCTCCTCCACAGACAGACCCTCCAGAGCCTGGACCTGAGCCTACACACACACACACAGCATGAGCACGAGCACACACACACACACACACACACACACACACACACACGTCTGAGAACACACTGAAGCTCATGCTCACCTTGATGTCATGGACGGTCTCGTGTCCGGACACCTCGAGTGTGTGTAGAGACTGAGCGCGCAGGAACAGCTGCATGATGAGCTGAAACACACACACACACCAGATCAACACACACTCAAACAGACCAGACTAAACCACACCGGACCAGACATCATAGATCAATGATATATTTAAACTTATTAACTTTCTATTCATTATTATTATTATGTCTACACACACACACACACATATATATAAATATATAAACACTGCTATTAAAAAGTTTGGGATTGATACGATTTTTTATGTTCTCGAAATAAGTCCAAAAGCTAGATTTATTTGAATAAAAATACAGTAAGACTCTAATGTAAATCATCTGTGTTCTATGTGAATATCCAGTAAAGTGTAATTTATTCCTGAATTTATCATCATTACTCCAGTCTTCAGTGTCACATGATCCTCCAGAAATCACTCTAATATGAGGATCTGATGATCAAGACACAGTTATGATTATTATCATCATAGTCATATTTCTGGAAACATTGATACATTTTATTTCTCAGAATTCTTTGACGACTATAAAGTTTAAAAGTACAGGATTTCTCTGAAATAGAAAGCTTTTGTAACATTATACACTATAAATCAAATGTTTAATTATTTTTGGAAAGAAATTAACACTTTTATTCATCAAGGATGCATTACCATGTATAATATTACAAAGTATTTTATCTAATATAGATGCTGTTCTTTTAAACTTTCAAAGAATCCTGAAATAAGAATGTAAATAACCGTTTTCAACAATGATAATAACTATAAATGTTTCTTGATTGTTTCAGGTTTTATTGTAATAGAAAAAAGTAAACTAATTTCTGACGTACTACTATGTAACGGAAACCCGGACGTGTTTTCATGATATTCGTCTTTCTGCATTCGCTTAAAATTACTGTAACTGTTTAATATCATATCTTCTGAATCACATATTTAATGACAGATATTATAAGAAACTCGTGTACGAGTGAGTGTGTCGCGTGCGCGAGCGCGGTGTGGATCACACGGGGAAACTAAACGCGATTTAAAGGCTTTTACTGAGATATTTCGGCTCAGGGTTTGAACATAACACATGGTAAAGCTTATGGATGCAGTCCATGTCGCATGAAAGTACATTACAAACGAGAAACGCGATAAATAAGTGATTTAATTAGCAGGCCTTACGTTTGATGATGCTAGTCGTTCCACAACTGGACGAGGAAAGGAAAGTGCGCATGTGCGGAGCAAAGAACTCTGGGAAAAGCACTGCCCACGTGATCGTGACGGAGGCCGCAAGGCAAAATACTTTTTTTATTGAATTTTATTTATCACATTTTTATTTATCACATTATCCGTGCGCGTTCGCTCAAATGACGATACTGAATGTTATAAAATGACGCATACATAAATAAAACAGAAAAAGAACAAGAACAAAGAGAAACAACAACAAAAATGAAGAAATGTTAATTTTATTAGAAAATAAGTGGAAACTTTGGGAACCACATTTCCATTTTATAGTATACACAAACCTTTTGGAACAAATTATTTAAAAAATTAAAAACATGTATCCTGAATTTTATAGTATGTAATGTTTTTAATGTGTGTGTAATGCATGTTCTTGTGGAATTTAAGAAAATATATTTTTAAATTTAAATAAAAAATAACAGATGTGTTCATACATTTTAAGAACATTAATAAAGACCAGAAGATTTTGAAGAAATGCTTTATTAATGTTACTAGAACATTGAGAGGACGTTCCTTGATAGCAGAGTATATAGGCTATATTTCAAAAAGTAAATGTTAAAATTATTACCCAGAACAAAATTTTGACTATTATTGTGTTTGTTTCCATCTTGAACATCAGTCCCTCGATGAATAGACGATCTCACCGTCATCATATACAGTCACTGTTGAGAAGATGCTGGAAAACCAAAGAAAATCATCTGTTTCATACGCTCACATTCTCTGGGAAAGAAGAAAAATTAGGCTTTTAAGACTTTTAATTTGACTGACACACAATTTTAAAAGACCAATGGTACATAAAACCAGCACGAATATTACAAGTACAAAAATCAAATTAGTTAAAACATGATATATATTTTGATACGAAAATAAGCAAAGCTTTTATCAGTGAAAGCGCAATTTAGCGGAATAAGCCCCGCCTCCGAAATAAAAGAGCCAATCATAGACCGTATATTCAGCGCGGCGCCATGACAGGTATGAAATCGGGGCTGTGAGGAATTAGAAATGGCATCCGCTGTAAAAAAAAAAAATATCCTGCATGACTTATTTCCACAGCTGAAATTATATATTTCTGCAGTGTTTCGTCAGTAGGACAATTCATTAAATAACAGTACAACCGACTGAAGAGATGTCTATTCCTCACAGCATCAATCAAAAATGGCGCTGCTCGACTGCGCATGCGCATTGACTGGTCCTGTCTGAAAAACGCAGTTTATTAACATGATTTGAACGTTTAGAAACATTTATGATACAGTTGTCAGACTTTATAGGTGACTTAAAATCGCAAGCTTGGTGAACAGCTTTGGAGAATTTGATGTGTCCCGTTCAAAGAGATGACTGAGGCGTTTCCAAGATGGCCGCCGAATGAAATGACTTGGCTTTTCTCCACTGACAGACAGTTCTCAAAATATACAATCTCAGATGCTATAAAATAAAACGGTTAGTTTGTTGCTGAACAAAGTGCAAATAGTACATTTATAGCAACAGTTTAGACAGGGCTGCCAACTTGGAGCGAAAATTAGGGATCGGTGTAAAAAAAATGCATCACAATAAGTGTATTGTGATTGTCAAAGCATTTGGTAACTACATTTTATTAAGCCCAGTGTCAACGTTACAGTTTTTACATGGTCACATCCCATTTTAAACATAGCTTGACACTAATTTCATGATTCCGAACTCGATTCTTTTAGATAAATATTACATACAGTAGATAGGTCCACACTTAAAATGCTGTAAACATACAGAGCCCTGTCAGCTGGTATTATTAAAGGTTAAAAATAGCAATTCAAATTAAATATGCTGTTATAATGATGTTATATTTTTAATACAATATATGTAATAGTGCACATATGTATCTCTATAAGTAATCTGCTATGGTCAATAAATGGCTTTCCTGAGGTAAATGTAATATTACATTTCATTATTCTGCAGCTTTTGACCTCTTTGATCAATATTACGCATGAGCCATACACATTTCGCTAAGTTTTAACCTAATATTGTGCAATCGTGTTCATTTCGATGATCGGTTCACGTGCCGCTTGAACTGAGGCGCTACGACCTGTCACTTCACATTTACTATTTAAGTGCCAAAACAGTATTTATTGTTTGATTTTTGTAATGCGATAGAATCTGAGAATTAGTTTCATATCAAAAGTGTCAGTTGTGTGAGTGGGCAGCCCTGTATAGATGGTAGTATAAACATTCAAACAGCCGCATAAGTAAATGAATCACATTCACAGGCGTGTAGGATGTCAATCTCTTTATTATGAAACCAAGTCGAAATAAAAAAAACGTCTTCATGTCACGTTTATCTCTGAAAACAGGATCACATTGATTGAGGAGAGCAGAGATGATGTCAAAGTGCTGCATTCTCAACTCCTTCCACACAAATGTAAATCGTTCACCGAACACAACTAAACCTCCAAAAGCACTAAACCAAATCAAGCTTGGTTAAAAACTCGCTTGCACTTAGACAGAGGGGAGGGGAAAGCGGATTTCAACAGAAGAGAACAGAATGTCTGAGACGGTGTGTGTTGCAGCAGTTCGAGCAGGTGTAAGATGCAGGATCCGGGTGGGCATTATGTGGGAGGCGGTGGGTAGTACTGGTTATACTGACCGTATTGACCGTACTGACCCCAGGAATTCTGAGCTCCCCATGAGTTATATTGCTGGAACAGAAGAAAACAGAAGGTTGTGAGAGTACGGTTGTATAAATCCGGTTATAGTACAGGTATTGGTAACTCAAAAACAATTTTTAAAAGTTTTCCCCAAGAAATTTTTTTTACACGTTCAGGCGTCTGGTTGGTCATGAGCGTTGATAAACTGACCTGATACCAGTTGTTATAGTTGTATCCTGCACTGTTGGCCGTCATGTCCATCATCTGACCCGAGGCCGCTGATTGGTCGTCTGTTCGCTGTCTCTTCGCGTCCGGCTCCTCTGAGCTGCGTCACACCAGACAAAACACTCATCTTCAACGTTCTCAAATGTTTAAAATATGCAAATTAGCCATAGTATCGAATATGCACTTCCAAAACAGAAATCTGAACAGTGGATAGAGTCAGATTCATAATTACTGTTGTTCTTTTAAATTTACTATCGACCGGGGATAAAACTTCATCAGGAATAAACGGTTACGAATGATACCTGAAAACAAACCTTCAGCATATAGATATGAATAAAACTGCAGAAGTGGAGATTTATGACTCAAACTCACTGCATTTAAAGTCACCCTGTGGTGAAAATACAGCTTTTAATAATGTTTCACATTTTTTTTGATCAAAAGAATGATCCGAGACCCAATAAAAAATAAAAAAAAACACCGTTAATGACCCGACCCGTGAATTTTGTGATGGGCGGCACCTCTGGTAATGAGCACAGACTGACGCACTGGCGTCTCTTACCCGTTCTCTGCTTTCCTCTTTAGCGTCTCCTGCTCCGCCTCGAGCCGCTGATGCTGTTCGTATGCCGCCACAAGTCTGCGGATGAACACAGTTACGTTAAAAACACGTCCCCTAAACTAATGTTCAGCCTAAAGGAGTCAGAAATCCTCATCTGGAATCTTCACACATTAAAAAATAAATACGACCTCACGTTGTGTAACTCTCATTCGTCATGAAAAAAATTCAGATCGGGCTCGATTTTCTGTGTTTTTCGCATCCGTGGTATTTTAAGGTGTTTTGACCATTCAGAGCCACCGAATGACGAATATGAAAAATCACATACGAACTCAGCTAGTGGTTGAAAGCGGTACTGCAGTCCAAATTCAAAATAGCAAAGCTTGTTATTATTAAACTGCATTTATCGCTTAAATTTTTTTTAAAAATTACCGAATTTGAAAGTTGAGACTTTCATATCAAAAGTCAAGCTGTTCTGTGATGTGTTTTTCACTGCGATGGTGTGGTGCGACAGAGGCGTGGCTCTCGGGCACAGCAACAGTAACTAAAGGGGGCGGGTCTTTGCGAACGGTCAATTGACAACGAAAGCGGAGGACACTTACAGACTGTGTTTTAACATAACGTGATTTTTAGATGGATCGAGGCTTTGTAGGTTGTGTGGAATCTGCAATCTCTGACCCATTTCCATGGCGACGACAATACGTCGTGTTTTCCGACATCTGCACCCTGGGGTGTCGAAATACTATTGGCTGAACTGGCAGTGGGCGGAGTCAGACCAAAACAAAAACAGTAAGTAAAAAAACCAGCTGTAGAAGTGAAAACGAGCGTGTGATCTTAGCACGTGTCCTAATTATCTGCAAACAAATGGTATTTTTATGCTTCAGCGTACCAATGTTACTCCACAGCCCCTGTAAGAAGAGAGGAAAGTTACGTACACGTTGATGTCACTGCCGAAGTCCTCGAGGAACTCGACCTTGCGTTGGGAGAAGGTGACGCGTGACTCGAGGGGCATGGAGCTGCTCAGCGCCCGGTCGAAGCACGCGATGATCTCGGGCTCGTTCTGCTGGATGTCTCCGCTGTACTCCAGCTCAAGCAGGTTCAGGTACAGCTTCGGGTTCGTCTGCGCACACACACACACACAGTCAAACCCGAGTGCATTCAGACACCTTCAACTAGTGATGGGTCATTCATGAACGATCCAGTTCACACTGATCCAAAGACTAGGAAGGAAAATACTATATGTTCTCTGTATATTATCTTTGGCTAGATTGCGGGAATTTGGCTGTTAAAAGTATAACATTGAAAGCCTCTTAAATGAATGAAACGACTCAAAGATTCGTTCATTCTGATGATCTAGAGCAGTGTTTCCCAACCCTGTTCCTCGCGGCACACCAACACTGCGTGTTTTCTTTGTCTCCCTAATCAAACACACCCGATTCAACCCATTAGCTCATTAACCCACCTGATTATGACCTGATGGGTTGAGTCAGGTGTGTTTGATAAGGGAGACAAAGAAAACACGCAGTGTTGGTGTGCCGCGAGGAACAGGGTTGGGAAACACTGATCTAGAGTCACTAAAATGATCCGAACTTCCCATCACTACCAACATTTCTCACATCATCAGTTTATTGGCTCTAGTGGTGATGAAGATGAGCAGAACTCAGTGGATGTGTGACTGGTTTTGTCCGTCCTTCTGTTGGACTCTCACACATGAATTATGTTGAATATCTGTCAGCTGTTCAATTAGATAATACCAGTTTAGCTCAACCAGTGACCAATGCTTCATGTTGTTCAGTGTGTGTGTAAAAAGAGCATTAGCACTTACAGAACACACACTTAACACACTCAAAGTGGAGGAGTCATTATTGCTCCCAATAATGAGAAAATAGCACAACCCCGTCTTTATCAACGGCCTCCATCCGCACTTTTATTTGTGCACCATTTTTTAAACCTTAAAAAGGATGTTGCGTGGAAAAATAATATTATTTTTTAAAATACCAAAAATTACTAGAATCCTTAAATCACAAGTCAACCTGTTTTTTTTTATAATCCAATATTTATCACAGAGGAAAAAAATCATTTGTGAGAATAAAACTAAACAAAAAATCAATTTAAAAAAAATAACCATGAAATTAAATGGATTATGCATTGCTATATTGGTGCATACAAATGAAAATACTTAAATATTTGTGTTCATTCAGCGCAAATAACACGACCTCGTCTCGTTCGACGGCCTCCATCAGCACTTTCTTGGCCTTGCCGATGCTCTTCTGCACTTTGACCATCTGCCGCGCCAGCTTCACGGCGTAGAACGAGGACTCGCTGCTGTTCTTCCCGTTGGTGATGGCGTCTCGCAGCAGGGCCTCGGCCTCGTCCATGTTCCCGTGCCGGCGCTCCAGACTCACCCGCCTCAGCCTCACCATGGCCAGTCCCGGCACGGCCTCCTCGAACGCCTTCAGGATGCTCCGGGCGTCCTCGATGCTGCCTGCGGGACGCCAGGTTTGCAGAGTCAGTGTCAAACACACACATGCATATGCACACACTACCAGCTAAACGTACTGGAACGGTAGATTTTTTGTTTTTAGAAAAAGTGTCTTCTGCTCACCATCATCAGTTTTCTATGTGAATATACAGTGAAGTGTAATTTATTCCTGAATTTATCATCATTACTCCAGTCTTCAGTGTCACATGACCCTTCACAAATCACTCTAATAGGAGGATCAGATGATCAACACACATTAATCAGTTGAATCTTTTTTTTTCAGGATGCTTTCATGAGTAGAAAGTACAAAACAGCAGCATTTATTTGAAATATCTTTATCTTTAAAGTGAAGACTGGAGTAATGATGCTTTGATCACAGGAATAAATTAGACTTTACTGTATAATCATATAGAAAACTGCTGATTTACATTAGAATATTTCACAATATTACCGTGTTTTTTTTTTTTCTTCTTTTTTATTTTTAATCATATAAAAGCAGCTTTGGTGAGCAGGAGAGACTTTTAAAATCTGACGGATCCAAAACGTTTGACTGGTAGTGAAGCCAAATCTCACGTTTGGTTTGATCGTCATAAAATGTAACTTAATGCATGAAAATATTAAGATAAGCATTAGCATCATAATTTTCTGTAAAGCTGCTTAGAAACAGTGTATTTATTGTGAAAAGTGGGATAAAAATAAATTTGACTTGACAAATTACAGGTTTTCTGGAAAATAAATCTCACCGTGTCAAAATTGAATTGTTGACAGAGAAAAAAAACATTCTATAAGTCACATTTTATTACTAGTTTCAGAAATTATCTAAAATATCGGTAAAAACAAAACATTTACAAACATTAAACTAAGGAAGCTTGTTTCCGCCACAGAACAAAACCTTTTAAAAGATAATTGTGACTTTATCCCACAATTGTGAGTTTTCATGAGACTTGTGCGTTTTAATGTCAGAATTGAGTGATATAAAGTCGCAATTATGAGTCACAATTGTTTTTAAATGTTTTATTCTGTGACAGAAACAATCTTCCTTATTGAACAGTTCAGTTCCCGTCACTACAGGAAAAAACAGAACTAAATATTTACAACAGGATGCCATTCACTATAAACACCATCACTGCCAAGCAAAAGCAAAACTGAAATGCCGTCAGCAAGTTTTGCTGCTAATTAGAAATATGTTATTTGTGGGCTTGTACGCGCTAGTGGTAAACAAATAGAGCCGGATGTGGATATCGTGTGAACTGAAAAAATAATAAAGTAGTGAAAGAACATGGAGGCGATCACGGCCAGTAGAGCGAGCCGTTTTAAATTGTAGTACGTCTCTATTTTTATCTTACAGTGAGAATGTAAAGCACATTGGTCAACTTGAGTTGTTTTAATAGTGCTATAGAAATAAAGATGACATTGACATTAATATCACATTGATCAATACGCCATTTCACGTTGCAGTTTTCCAGAAAACACAGTAATTTTGGCTTAAAGAAGGTCATATACATCTAAGATGGCTTGAGGGTGACTCAATTATGGGATCATTTTAATTTGTTGGGTGAATTAACCCTTTAATACGCGTTTACGGAGTCAACAGCGTAACGTTACCTTGCTGCTCCTCAAAGGCCGCCCAGAGCAGGTGGACGGTGGGTTTCTTGGGAAGGTGGACCGTGCAAGCCTTCTTATAGATGTGCCGAACGCCCTCGGTGCTGTAGCTCTCCAGATACTTGGCATACTTCAGGAGAGAGAGAGGGAGAAAAAGAGAGGGCAAGAAAGCAAGAGAAGGAGAGAGAGGGAGAGGGCAAGAAAGCAAGAAATAGATAGAGAGAGAGCAGGAGAGGGCAAGAATGCGAGAGAGAGAAAATAGAGAGGGGGAACAAGAGAAAAAGGGCAAGAGAGAGAAATAGATAGATAGAGAAAAAGAGAGAAGACAAGAGAGCAAGAAATAAGAAGAGCGAAAGCGAGAAAGGGGGCAAGAAAGAGAGAGAAAGAGGGAATAACAGAAGAAGAGGGAAAAGAACACATAAAACTTGAGCTTTCATTTCACATCCCCTGCACTGATGAATTTCCACAAGATCGTTTTGAGAATTTCTGTTTTAAACCCATCAGCACCTTCATGGAACCAATAAGATAAGATTCTGTAAGGTAGAAGGAGACGGAGAGGTGCAACGTAGTTGGCAAATGCTGCAGTCAAATCTTGTGTGGCAAAGCAGGCCATCCCCTAATATAACAGATACAGTCAAATATCAACGTTACACGCAAAGAGTGCAGCAAGTTTTACTGTGGAAGTGATGATATCGTTGATGGGGAAGCAGAGGGTTGGACTGAGGGAATGGAGGCGGGGGCCGCGAGCGCGTGTAGCTAACCTTGATCCAGAACTCCTCGTACAGCGCGCAGGCGATCAGGCAGCGCTCGAACAGAACCACCACGCGCTCCGGCGTCCCGTTCTCCAGCTCGAAGTCCAGGTACTCCCTCCAGTTGTGGAGCTGCGTCTTCTCCAGGGCCTTCACGTGGAAGTACGGGCGCTTGATCTGCGGGGCACACAGCGTTCGTCAGGTCAGTGTGTGTGTTAGGGGTGGGCGATATGGCAAAAATATCATATCACGATTTTTTTAGGAAAATCACGATCACGATTTTTTATCACGATTCTTTTTCAAGTTGGTTTTAATTAGGGCTGTGCAAAAGTTAATTGCGATTAATCGCATCCAAAATAAAAGTCTGTTTTACATAATATATTTGAGTGTGCTGTATATAATTATTTTGTATATATAAATACCTATGCATGCATGTATATATTTAAGAATTATTTGCGCTTAAATTCTGTATATATATATATAAATACATAATCTATATTCTATAAATATAAATATTTTATATAGGAATTACACATTTTCTTAAACATATACATGCATGTGTGTGTATTTCTATATACAAAATAATTATATACAGCACACACAAATATACTATGTAAACAGACTTTTATTTTGGATGCGATTAATCGCAATTAACTTTTGCACAGCCCTAGTTTTAATATTTTGCAAGTGGCTGTTCATTACACCCAAACTAATATCACTATTTTATAAACAAAGCCTTAGGTAACAAAAGAAAAAAGAAAGTGGCGAAGATAAAAATCTTTGTCATTATTTTCTTTGTTATTAAAAAAATAAGACAGGATAAACATTACACAAATTAATATTCAAATTAAATAAATAGTGCTTTATTTTTTCAGATACAGTAGGTGTATTTAGCAGTAGCATTGAAGAAAGTAATTAAATGAACAAATATGAAATTAAAAGACTACAGAGACTTCACTGAATAAATTATTGATTCTTATTAAAGCTACTATTAAAGTTGATTTTCTCCTTGTGTTTTTTTTTTTGTTTTATTAACACTGAAGGGATAGTTCCCTCAAAAATGAAAATGGTCTTAATTTACTCTCCCAAGATGTTTTAAACCCGAATAAGTTTCTTTCTTCTGTTGAAAAGAAAATTTATTTTGAATAATGTGGATAACCGAACAGTTGCTGGTCCCCCTATAGTTTTTTATAGGTTCTCTCCTGGAAGTTAATGGGGACCAGCAACTGTTTGGTTACCCACATTAAAAAAAAAAAATCATCTTTTGCGTTCAGCACAAGAAAGAAATTAATACAGGTTTGGAACAACATAAGAGTGAGTAAATAATGACAGATTTTTTTTTTTTTTTTGTGAACTATCCCTTTAAGGACATGCGGCAGTACTATTTATTCCTGTGGCTTTTAGACCAGCACGCGACGCGTTTAATATAGAAGCATATTACACCAGATATTCTCTCAAATGTTTGCTTTCTCTTTAGACATAGCCTGTTTATGTAAACATTGTGTGTATATATACATAATAAGACTTGAAAGATAACTTAGTCCAGTACTCAGGCGCTGTTTGACAGGCTTCTAGTGCCTGTGAGCGTATGCCTATGCGCTCAGGAAAGCGCACGTTAAAACAGGGCATCAGCGCGTGAATTAAATGTTTAACCGGCAAGGCTTATGCAAATAATGAACTTTTGTGATTTGCAGTGTCCCGTGCCTGTTCATTAACGTGTGATCATGTGTAGGCTACGCCGCGTTGTACAGTTGAGAGACGGAGGCGCCAGAACTGAACTGATAAAATGCACTGTTACACGATACTACGATATTTCTTCAAAAGCAGATCGTGGAGACATTTTAATCGTCCATGATTAAAAATCGTCATATCGCACACCCCTAGTGTGTGTGCAATCATTCAAACTGAAACCTAAACAAGTGAATGATGTGCTCACACAGCCAGAGCCGAAAGCTTTCCAACACTCACCCCCTCCTCGAAGGCCCAGCGCTTGCTGACTTCATGCTCGTTGTGGTTGAACACCTCCTGCCGGGTCTCGATCACCTTGTGCCTCATGTTCTCGATCTCCGTCACTCTCTGAAGGGCAAAACACAGCGTCCTGAGCGGCGCGCAGTGACAGCGCAAACATTTTATCTCGTCTGATGTCCAGCTACGCAAAAGGTCTACGTCACCATGAGTTTGACAGAAACAGTACGGTTTGCACACCCAGTGAATCAGCTGTGGCCCAAGCCCCGGTGCTGGGAAGGGACGGTGTCATTTCGTCACGAGCCCGTCCCACTTTAAGCCCAAGTCCCTGATTGGATGCCAACCTGGACCCTCAGGTTTTCATTGGCTGCTAACGGAAAGACACCTCTTCAAACCTGCACACGTTTGCTTGTCTCCAGGATCAGCTAGACGCCCCTGCCTACCTGTGCCATGTTTGATAACCCCCCGACGGGACACGGGACGCTTACCTTTGCGGGATCCGGCAGGTCCTCCGTTCCCGGCGGCAGCTCTTCGCCAGGGGCGTCGTCTCCGCTAGGCTTGTTAGCGTTAGCTAGCTCCACTCTCAGGGCCACGAACTCCTCCTCCGACAGGAAGTGCTTGGGGTTGTTGCTCTGCACGTGTTCTTTGAACCTGAACAAAGAGTGATTTTACAATCAAACTGCACAGAAAATTGGCAAAAACCACAACAGTCATCAGGAATTTCTCACTAGCCGCGTTTCCATTGCAATTTTATTTTGTAGGCGTTTTTGTAAACCCATGTTATGCGAGCGAGAGAGAGAGAGAGAGAGAAAGCGAGAGAACGAGCGAGTGAGAGAAAGCGCGAGAGAGCAAACGAGAAGCGTTGCAGTCACTCGAACACCGAGTTGATTCCGGACACACGATGACGTCTGAATACCCGTGTCTAAACAACTGTGCTCTCGGCTCTGTCATGAGTGACCAGGTGAGAGAGAAGCCGGACGTTTGTCAGTTTATGGGCTATATGCACGCATAAGTTCCGCATTTGACGCAAGGATGCTCGTCCATTTCCGGTTGTGGAGATTAAAGCGGAGGAAAACGGGATTATGGCAGAGTCTTCAAAATTTACTGTCCTCCCGTCTTTGGACTCTACGATCGGCGGAAGTTATCGAGCATCCTTACACCTTCACCGGAAATAACGCCGTGCATTGAGCCCATTCCGTCCGTGAATTCGGTCCTAAGTATTGTATTGTATTGTATTGATTTTTATTTAAAGGGACCATGTGCAATTAATAACATAAATGTAAACATTTGATGCATTACACCAGAGTTAGCCTTAGGCTAATTTACATCTGCAGTCCCCACCTTCACCGGAAATAAAGTGACGACAGCCTAATATTCCTGCAGTCATCCGCATCATTAATGTTAATAAAACAAAATTTACAGATGAAACTATTTAATTTCAATAGTAAACGCATAATTATTTTACATTTAGCCCTAATTATGAATTTCTGTACCTGATTACCACTGTTAGACTTTTAGTTTAGACTTTAACCCCTTTGGTGTCACCCTGCCTTTTTTGAATATAGATGAAAACGCACATTTTAAACTTAAATGGTTGTAATTCAAGAATGCTTTGGAATATAGACGTGAGATTGGTCTCGTTTTAAAGAAGACATTTGGCCGATTTTTGTAGAAGTGAAATAAATTGAAATGTGAATGTGAAACAGAAAAAAATGTATAGAAGTTTGAGTTTATGAAAATGTACAATAAAAAAAAAATTATTCATATTTTATGCAAAATACACATTTTCAAAACCTGGGCGACTCTAGACTACGAAAAAAAAAAAATCTGAATAAGTTGCGTTTCAAATTTTAGGTTATCTCTAAAAATGAGCTTTCAGTGAGATTTTGTTTGGGCGCAGTACCAAACTTTTTCACTAGATGACACCCAGACACAATTACTGCCCATATAAGGGCGCCCCCATTTCCATATGAAATAATAATTATAAAATAATTGAATGGAGGCTTTCTTTTGAACTCTTGTCATGAAAACAAACAGGTTACTACCATTCTTTCATGTTCATTACAATTTCAAAATAAAGAGTATGAAAATACTCTTGTTGCAAATTGATAAAATTACGGCTCCTCTGTAATATATTTTGAAAATCAATCACCAAATATGAAAACTAGAGATTCTAAGCTTTCAAATGATATATAGTTTGTCAAGATTAGTTTAGGTTTAGTATAAGACAATACTGTTTTAAAAATGTTATGGATTTGGGCCTACCGGTGGGCCCGTGACACTTAAGGGGTTAATTCAGTTTGCATCTCTGCTTGTAATTTGTGTATTTGTTCTTATTTTATTACGGATTGTTCATTTGTTTTTGATGTTCTAACACATCGGCCAATCAGAAACGCGTATCGGCCGATGTCAATATTTAAAAAATGCCAAGTATGGTGTGACGACTAATGCTCACTTCTGGAAGTGCTGCGAGTACAGCTGTGTGGGGATGCAGAGGATCCGGTCGTACACGGCCGTGACGTTGGCCAGCTTGTCCTGCTCCGTCTCCCAGGCGATGTATGCCTCCCACAGACGGTCCGAGCGGAAGTCCGTGCCGCACGCTAGAACCGCGTGCTCATAGGACCTGAGGGAACACAAGCACAGCACTCAAACACATCGCCAGCTTTGGGTTTATTTTGCAGTTTTTTAATCCTACGACTAAATGTCCTTCACAGAGTGCGAAATTTACATAAAAAAAAAACTTAAAAACGATCAGAATATTTTTATGACAGATGAAAGTTTTGTTTGTGTGAACGTGATTGACGTAACGTGAGGTCGTATTTATTTTTAAACAAAGTGCAAGGACCTTTTTTTTTAAATTAATACTGTAACAAACACATTCGAGCTCAAAATAAATCCTGTATATCAGATTCTTTTACTTTAACATTCAAATGCCAAAAACATTAACATAACTAAATGTACTTTTATATTGAGTGTCCATTTAACACCAAGTGCAAAGAGCCGCCTTGTTGGAGGAAGCTATTTACACGAATGACACCACTTTATGACAAAAAAAAAAAAAAAAAAAAACGCATAGTGTGCATTTATTTACAAAATTATACACAGTACAGTACATATGTAAACAAAATGAATTGAGTATGCGATTGATCGTTGCACAGCCCTAGTGTAGGGAGGGCTTTATCCTAATAAGGCGGAATTTAATAAACAATTTACACTCAATATATTATTGCATTCTCTTTTATAATGTGCTAAAATACTGAGGAGCAAATAGTATCTCACTACTATTTACACTTCTAGCAAAAACACTGCTATTTTTAATAGCAGCTGCCTTATTTAATACCAAGCAGAATCATAATTCATAATGGCAAATGTGTTATAAAAACCAGCATCTGATTCTGTAAGCACATTCAGCAGTTGAAAATCATCTCACAATGTGTAATTATATAGGCTATATAACAATGCAGGAGTGACGGCTACATTTGTATAGTGTGTGTGTGTGTGTGTGTGTGGTTACAAATAAACCACAAAGAGCTAGTGGAATAACCTGTCAGTCAAAGCGGAAAGCACAGAGGAAACTAACCAATAAGAGGACAGTTTTACTTGCATGTGATCAAGAAGAAAATACAACTTTAACACATTAAATCCTGTTTCAGAACAAAGGCAACATGAAAACCCTGTTCATTTTAACACCCCGCAGCTAACACACACAAGCCCAACTGGTCTGTGCAACTCGTGGTGTTATGCACTTACGCTCGGATGCGGTTCTCCGCCTCCCCGTCGCTGGTGTCCTGGTTCTCTCGCAGGAACGTGATGTAATGAAGCCACAGGTCCACGCTGAGCGGGATGGCCTGAAGACCTCGCCGGTACACCTGCAGCGTTCACACCGGTTATATACACGAGCCATGGAGTTATAGACCTCATCAAGTTAAAGCTAATCCTTAAATATAGCACAACTAAACAGTCTTGGTTTGTGATAACTCATCAATGCAACAATTCAGAAGGGTGGGAATGAAGCACAAATTGACTAATTAATACAGTTCTTTGAACAAATATATAATGAAAATGTAATTGGAAAATGGCATTTAAGACTTTAAGGGCCTTAATTCTCTCTCAATTGGTTTATCAACTTTTAATCATGCGGATATTTATAATATCTTACATTTTGCATTGATTAGCCGTTGAGATATACTATAGCACATAGTCACGGGTAAGAAATCAATTGTATTTAATTTGTGACTGACAACAAAAGATGATTTTCATGAGTTTTGCAGCTTGATCAGACTCACCTCATCGGCCATCTGGATGTAACCATGTTTCCGCTCAATATCAGCGTATTTCTTCCAGTACCCATAACAGTACGGATAGTGCAGGAAGAACGAATCAAACGCCTTCCTCGACGCCACCAGGTGGTTCTGAAACAAAGGAAACGCTGATGAAGCTTGTGATGAGCTGACACTAAAGGGTTAGTTCACCCAAAAAATGAAGACTCGCTCCAAACCCATAGGACTCGTTTATCTTTAAAACACATTTTAATTATTTCAGAGATTTCAGTCCCTAAACCCAAAACATTCATAGAGATTATAAAATAAAACGATTAAGAATGGAGCAGTCTTCTGAAGAAACCCAATCAGTTTATATTAGGGAGACCGATGTGAACACTTCAGCCGATACCAATTTATTTATATTTGAAAGCCGATTACCGATATATTGGCCGATTAATCTAAATTTGTAAATAATTACACAAACAAGATCAATGTCCCAAACACACAATTATGTTCTCATTGTAATGTTATAAAGCTGATGTGAAACGTTGCATGTTGTACGCTCACGTCACGATTAGATACATAATTATTGCGATTACGATAAAAGATTAACAGGTTCATTAAATGAACAGTTGATTAAAATGCTAAATTTGGTATTTCATTGTGTGTGTAAATGAATAGGCTTGGACTTGGTGCTGAAACCCAAAGCAGGACAATAGAGACACCAGAATAACAATATTCATGATTCTTAATCTTTTAGTTGTATATGCTTGCACTCTTTCACTAACTAGATATCTTTAAAATAATGTGGGCCCCCTTTTACTGGTAACATCAGACATCTGGCATTATCAGGACCCACAAATATTCCTCAATTGCATTATTATTATACATTATATAATAGTTTAATGTAGTACTGACACTTTCTCTTCTTAATTCATATTTTGGGTGAACTATACACAATGTATATTGTCACTATCCACATTACACAGTTGCATTTTGGTATTGCTGCACCCCTCGTGAATAACCTTTCAATGGAGGAACTTTATCAAAAAATATCTGTGTTTTGAAGATGGAAGTGTTCAGTGCTGTACCTCTTGCTCCACATACTGCAGAAGGTAGACCCATCCATTAAAGTCTTCCGGATTCTCTTCCACGACCTTCGAAAGACGCTCGTACTCTGTGGGAAACTCGGGTTCTTGCGGTTCGGCTGGTTCTGCTGCGGTTTCGGCTCCTGGTTCTGCGGGCACTTCTTTGGGAGCATCTTCCAGCTCCATATTGGAAGGGCTCTCGGAGTCTCCCTCCTGTTTCACCGGATCCGGCACCATCGATTGGTCCACGACGTCCCCGTTCGATTCCGTCTGCTGCCTGTCAACCGGGTCTGAGTTTTCCAGAACGGGGTCAGACGGACTGGTCTTCGGGTCGATGTTTTCCGCTGCGGACTTGAGATGCTCCAGCGAGAACAGCTGTAACTGCTCGTGGGACTCGTGGGTTTCCGGTTCTGGGGGAGGAGCCGGCGCCGTGGTCCAGTCGGGTGCGGTCGGTTCTGAGCCCTCCATCGCAGACGAGTCCCCATTATCAGGGGCATTCGTGTCCAACATCCCGGTCATGGGCTCAGCTGAAACAAACAGATGGGAAAACGTTAAATAAAACAGGGTTTTGACCCCCAAACATGATCATGCCATGTGTTTTTGTAAGAAAAATATCCATATTTATTTCAGTTATATAAAAAAATATCCCGTCTCTTCCCTGCTTTATAACGATACCTCAGATTTTGAAGCCCAAAAAAGTGCTTCCATCCATCATAAAAGTAATCCATATGACTACACATGTTAATAAAGGTTTATGAAGCGACAACATGCGTTTTTGTAAGTGTTACTAAACTCACATACAGCCATTACCGGAAGCAAGTCGTTATAGTTTATAAAGTTATAGATATGGATATTTTTCTTACAAACACGCTTCGCTTCAGAAGGCCTTTATTAACCCCTGGGGTCATAGTTCATTATGATGGATGGATGCACTTTAATGGGCTTGAAAAAATTAAGGCACCATTTACTCCCATTATAAAGTTTGGATTTATTTCATATACGGTAGCCTAACCGAGTAGAATAAAAGAATAAAAAGTCAAATACACCCTAAATGCCTTGAGGGAGAGTAAACCCGAAGACAACAATACTTTCTCAATACTTTTGCTGGCAAAAAAAAGTGTCAGTTGTGATGCAATATGCGCTATTAACACAAGATAACGCCCAATTTTCACATATTTTAAAGCTTTGGGGTTTCAGCCTTTATAAACAGCAGGTTTGACTGATATGAATCTACAAACTCTGTGCAAACAGCAAGTTTCCATCAAAACAACTCGGATGTTACAAAATGTTAATTAAACACACACACAAACAAACAAACAAAAAACCGTGAACGGAGATGAAAACTTCAAAAACCTTGAGTGTTTATTTATGGTTGTATATTGAATGTTTGTCGCGTTTCCTGGTCAAACGACACACGATGGTTCGTCGAAGTTAACGTTAGTTTGCTAAAAAATGGTTCGACTTTTGATCAAAACAGGCTTTATAAACGCGCTCGATTTGTTTTATACGGCTAATTAGTTTTCAAACCAGGAAAATATGTTTTAAAATTATGAAAACGTTTTCAATAGCATCGGTCTGGTTTCGGCCTGCTCTCTTCACGCGTTAGCTGAACTGCTAACGACCGACGCCGTTGATTTACCTCAGAGTGTTCTGGAGAAGACCGCGCGCTAATCGCGGGAAATACACGGAGAGGAGAATACTTACCAGAATCTTCCATGAAACTGGGTTAAAACGGCAGATATTTGCACAACTTCTTCGAAGTTTTTATGCGGCTGATAACATGTGGTCGAACGGCCGCGCTCTAACGCATTCAACACCAGCTGCGACGAGGAAAGGACACGAATGCTTTGCGCATGCGCACTGCGTGCTACGCAACTCAAAACACAAAATAAAAGGCGCCGCGGCACAATTTGTTAAACTCAATTTGGGATAAACTCAATTTGGGATAAATATGAAAGCCAATTTCCGCCACACAAAAATGCTTAAATCTTGATTATATCATAAAAAGTCAAAATTATGGAATACTAGATACGTCATATTTATTTTGTCATACCTATGACAAAAAATCAAAATTGTGACATAAAGAGTCATATGACACACAAAGACACAAATTATATCTTTTTATATCATTACGAATTTTAAACCAGAAATTCAGCTTTATCTGCATTCAAATCTAGTCTTAAAACAAATCTCTTTTGTTGCCTTTTACAAAGTACTATTGTAATGTCTTGTTTTATTCTTCTCTGTTTTTCTTTTATCTGTTATCTTATGGTCTTTGTTTTGTATTGTACATCACTTTGGTCTGCCTTGCTGTCATTGAGTGAGCTTGAAATAAACCGAACTGAATGGAATTCAACTCAAAATTATGATTTACAGTAGCATTATATGTCGCAGAAATGGGATAAGACTAGACAAAAATTGAAGTTTATTTGAAACAGCACTATGGAAGTTACATTTGCGTAACCTTTTTTACTTCATTTAGCACTTGCCTGGTTAATTTGTGAAATTTAGTTCACTGTATATAGAATGCATTCAGTCTAAATGTGTTATAATATATTATAAATACTGGCACAGCTTTACATTTTTGTTAAGATGACCTAAAACAAAAGATTTTGTTTCTTTAATTATTAAACAAAACATATTGTATAAACACTGTAAGCTGGTATGTTGAAAGGTCTTATTGTGAAACTGATATTTACTTATACAATGTTTTATTAACAAATAAATGTTGGGTTTTTCCAGCTCATGGATGTAAATCGCCTCTTAAGTTCAGGGCTAACATATAAGGAAGTTATTTTTGACATGCAAATTCTTTGAAAATAACACAGACATCAAGCATTCATAGCTAAATTGCTGGTTTGTTTATTTGCTATACGATATTTATTTCCTAAGCCGATTATTCGGGGAGAAAATGCAAATATAGATGTATTTAAAAGGTTTGTATAGTGTTTTATTTAAACAAGGCATTTTTTGAAATCGATGGCACGTCATAAGCTCCGCCCCTCCGCGAAGGACAGTTATGCAAAAACTCTCCGGTTTATGTGTCGGTCGAATATCAAAAAGTTTTCGTTGCAATGCATATCTGAACGCCTTTAAAAAAAAAAAAAAAAAAGGGGGGGGTGCCTTTAAAAAACAACCCAATTTTTTCCGACTTTCAATGGCCTCCATTTCATTCAGATCGCGTCTATGAATCCTACTATAGCGAAGGTTCACGTTCATCTTTTGAATATTAATTAGATCATGCGTGCCACCGTCGCTGGATTATTAATTAAAGGGACAGCTCACCCAACCAAGAAAAATTGGTCATCCCTCAAGTTGTTCCAAACCTGTATGAGTTTCTTTGCTCTGCCGAACACAAAATAGTTTAAAGAATGTTGATAATAAAACAGTTGACGGACACTATGGAAAAATACTATAAACTCAAATTTCTGGTTAACCAACAGTCTTTAAAATATCTTATTAAAGTAATAAGCCCCTTGAAGA
This sequence comes from Pimephales promelas, assembly GCF_016745375.1. Next base: position 729,412 of record NW_024121377.1, on the reverse strand, counting down.
AAAGGGTTTATACATGATGTTAATTTATAATGATATTCATTTAATAATGTTAAGGGGCTTATTGCTTTTTATAAAAGGGTTTATAAATGATGTTCATCCCATAATGATGTTAATTTTAATATTTATTTTATTCCTAAAATAAACAGCAGCAACAAAAAAATAACGTATAACACATTTATTCCTCCAAATGTAGCTCCAAAGTGGTTGCTAGCAACACATGCCGCAACAAAGCATCACAAACAGCAGTTGCGCAGTAACACTAATGCGCTCACAGGTGTGTGTGTGTGTGTGTCTCTGTGTGTGTGTGTGTGTGTGTGTGTGTGTGTGTGTGTGTGTGTTGAGTGATTTACAATGGCTTCAAAGGCGTCTCAACCAATCAGAATCAAGGACTGGAAATATCTGCTTTATAAAATATTTTAAAGAATGTTGATGACCAAACAGTTGACGGACACTATGGAAAATGGGTGGTTACCAACATTCTTTAAAATATCTTATTTTGTGTTAAGAAGAAATACATGACGTCTAGCAGTTATTCAAAGGATATTCAGTCTTTTCAATATCAAATTAAGTTGTTATGTAAAAAGTTATGAACGGTCTAAAAGAAAAACAAATTGTGGTCTAACTTGTAAGACTATAGTCTTAGCGGTTTATGCAACAAGACATTCTGGTTAAGGTTAAGTTTGACATATAACGCTTTCCACATTTGCAGTGTTGGGGAAAGTTACTTTTAAAGTAAAATATTACATTATTGCATTTCCTAATCCACCCACCTTTTGCCTCCCATTACTTTAAGTAGAAATAAATTACACATGATTAGAAATATGTTTGATAAAATCTTATTCCCTAACATCCTATATAAATTAAACATCCCAAGACGGCTAGCTTATTTTGATGCGTAATCAATTCCGGTCTGTTAAATATTAACTACGACATCGCTGACGCAGCCGCAATCCGACCAATGGCTAAACACGCCTCATGAATATTAATCAGCAGTCAGTGCCTTCGCCGTAGTAGGAAGCGAACGCCAAATGGCGCAGTGCGCGTGAGCGAGAAACAGGAAGCAGCGCTGAAGCGGGTCCGCACCTTTTCCGGTAATATCAAGAGGAGAAGCAACACGACCGGGACCGAGAGAACGAGGACCAGAGAGAACCGAGCCGACAGAACCGAGCCGGGGCGCGCGACCGGGCGGCTGATATACGAGGTGAAGCGGCGCGCGCTGAGGCGCGTTCGCGGTCGCGTTCAGTACGCGTACGGAAACTCACGTACAAGAATAAAGTTAGTTGTGTTGGACACCCCTCCCTTTTTCTCATCTACTCTCTCTTGTGTTTCAGGGACAGAAGAGGGGAAAGAGGAAGAGGGCTTGTTTGGACCAGAACCAGAACTGATGATCTGAAGTGTGTGTGTGTGTGTGTGAAGGGAATGAGCGCGAGCGAGCGGCGACCCGACAGTCGGTACACAAGAAGGAAGTCAGAAAGAAAAGGCCTATTTTTGTTTTTTCTTCATTCATTTTGAGGTCTGGTCACATTTCCCAACTGTATTAGATCCAAATTTTTTATTTATTCAAGGAAAAGCGTTGAGTCATATGTATTTCTGTGAAGCTGCAGGACCAAAAAAACACACTTTTTGCATCACACATACTATATATGCACAGCCTACAAAATGGGGAAGATGCTTTCCAAGATATTTGGCAACAAGGAGATGAGAATATTAATGCTTGGACTTGATGCGGCGGGAAAAACGACGATTCTTTACAAACTCAAACTGGGACAGTCGGTCACGACCATCCCGACCGTCGGGTTCAACGTGGAAACCGTGACGTATAAGAACGTGAAGTTTAACGTGTGGGATGTGGGCGGTCAGGATAAGATCCGGCCCCTGTGGCGGCACTATTACACCGGCACACAAGGACTGATCTTCGTAGTGGACTGTGCGGATCGGGACCGGATCGACGAGGCCCGACAGGAGCTTCATCGCATTATTAACGACCGCGAAATGCGCGACGCCATTATCCTGATATTCGCCAACAAGCAAGATCTCCCCGACGCCATGAAGCCGCACGAGATCCAGGAGAAACTCGGCCTGACCCGGATCCGAGACCGCAACTGGTACGTTCAGCCGTCCTGCGCCTCGACGGGCGACGGACTCTACGAAGGGCTCACCTGGCTCACGTCCAATTACAAATCATAATGCGAGTCAAAACTTAGAAGCAAATTAACCAATAACTCGTTGAGTTTTCTTTTCTTTTTCATACGCCCGCTTTCTTTCAGCACTCTGTATAATCCTTCTGTTACGTTTCGAATGTTCGTAAAGTAGTGCCGTGCGACCGATTAATCGCATCCACAATGAGCGTTTCGTAGATATGCAAATATTTCTTATGTATTTATATATGCTAAATAATTCTACACCTATATTATGTGAGCAGAAACTTGTATTTCGGATGCGATTAATCGGTCGCTACCGTAAAGTATTACTTAACTCAGAAGCTGTGGGAGGGGTTTGTTTTGTTTGTTGTTTGTCTGAAGACCCAGTTGTTCTAGTCCTGAAATGGCAGCTTGTTTGTTTACCTCTGTGCCATCATCACTTATGCCGAATGTACGGAGAATAGCTGCAGTGCCGAGCTTTTAAATAAACTCACCAACCAAGCAGATCCAGTGTGTGTTCCCTGAAGATGCACTTTCCCCCTGAGCTGCTGGTGATGTGAAGCCAGGGGAATTATGGGTAATGAAAACCAGTTTTTCTGAATGGCGAGCGGTGTCAGGCCTGGTTCTCTAAACTGCACCGCTCACATCGAGACTTTTTTGTCTCATGATAAATTAATGCTTTGTTTTATTGTTTTCACTTCTATGTTATGCTGAAGAAATAATAAATCTGTATATATAAATATACATATATATCTCAAGTATAAAGTGATTGTATCTTCTTGACGTGGAAAAACGCGCCAGTGCTTTAAAACGCACAGTGCAAGTGTGTTTGTATGGTGATTTTCACGACATGTATTGTTTAAATGTTAAATTTAGTAAGTGTTTCAGAGTTATCATGAGTTTCAACGCCGCGAGTTTTTTGTAGGATGTACGATATATCGGCCGATACCGATATGGCGGCCGATATATCGTACATTCGCACTGTTCAACATGATGCTTTTGACCTGAAACTTAAAATTTGATCGTTCACTTGATCCACAAATGCACACAAAACACAAATTTTATAAAGTAACGAATCCTTCCCTCTTGCGTTAATTTGACCCAGGAATGGTTCAGTTCACATAGAAGAACCTATAAATGCTCAAAACTCAAACTTTTCCAAACAACGATTGTATAATGTGTACGTGTGTGTGTGAACCGGCTTTAGGACCCATCGGAGCAGCTCATCTGCATATAGAGATATGCGGCCATCTAGAGTTATGAAATATCATGTGTTATTATTTATTATTATAAGATATGTAGAGCTTAATTAAAAGAGTTATGCATGAAATTGTGAGTTATTTTGAATTTAAGTTGAAAGAATGTGCTTAAATTACTATTTATTTATTGATCAAATCTAGTAATTTAAAGGTAAATGAAAAAATAACAGCATTAAAAAATAGAAAACATTATCGAAATGAAATGAAATATGCTTTCTGGACAAAAAAAGTATAATTTTAGGACTTTTAATAGTGAGACTTGTTTTTTGTAATCAGGCTCTCTTTAGAGTTATTGACCGATATATCGGTTATCGGCTTTCAAATATTAAGAATTATCGGTTTCGGCTAAAATGTTGATATCGGTGCAAAAACTGTGTCAGTTTACAGTTATATCTGATATTGAGTGTATATATTTAAAGTTCATCATTAGATTATGAAGACAAGTTTTGGTCATGCTGATGTTCTGCAATCTTTCAATAACAAACACCTCAAAAGTTTATTAAATGCCGTCGCCAATGCTTTCATAACTCATATTTCATTGACTAATGCTGAAAACAGGTTCTTACATGTAACCCCTTAATTAAAAGTAAAAGGTTAAAATTAAGACTGTTTTACAATATTTATTTATTTATTTAATATCTATTGTCTTAATGCAACACATGATCTCTTACTGTGTTTTTGATTTTGCTGTGAAATGCAACCTGATGATGACTATTTTATTTTAAGTCATGGCCTCATTTAGTATGCGCGGTTCTATGAATATGCAGATGAGCCCCGCCTCCACTCACTCACTCAGAGATCCACTGGTTGGCGATCACCCGTTGATCTGATTGGTTACAAGGTGGTTTGTGACGTCAGAAACACCAGCGATTTCAAAGCGTGTTTTTGAGACTGTCTTTTGTTTCAAGGAGGAAATACTCAGCAATGCTGTCCACTTATCAACGCACACATGGTGTGTGTTAAAGCGCATTAAAAACAACACATAAACAATTAAACGCTAGATTTACACCACAGTTTAAGATTAATTAATTTAAACTATAACATTATGTCATGCTGTGATGATTCTCAATATGAACGGAACCCTTTAAGGTTCTTTATAGCCATTATTATCAATATTTTTTTATTTTTTTCTCTCCTTTAATGCTTTATTCTTTATTATTTTATTGTGTGTTATAGTTCCTCTTGCATTAGTGTGTGAATCGAGATGAAACATTCCAGCACCGACATCTGTGATAAACTAAAACATAAAGACACAAACACACATATACACACACACATGATTTGAGGAGTCATTCATGTCAGAGTTTGGGTTTGTTGAGATCACGCTATATTGATAAACTGTCATCTTGTGTCGTTACTGTTTCATATTTCTGTTCTCAGATCTGCTGTTATTATTATTATTATTATTCTGTTCTCTTTCCCACAAACAATCCCTGAAAGAGGAAACCATGAGCTCCGTTTCCTTCCTTCCTGTTGCAGGAATGCTGAACTCAAGCTTTAGCGATCATAAATAATGTGCAGCCGAGATTTATAACTACTAATCACTCATTACAATCCAGAACAGAAGACGCATTAAACACTCACACTCCAATATATGAAATAGCAGAACATGAATCTCCCAAACACTGACGTCACGAGAGAACGCCACGGCCAACAACACTATTCAAAATATATTCTTAGTATTGATTTCAGTAAGTTGCTTCACGCATAAACTATGTGTATTTATGCGCCTTAATCTTAGTTAATAATTAAAGTTTTAATTAAAGTTAATAATACTCAAAATGTAATTACAACCACTTCATGTTTTATATTAATGACCACTTTATTGGACTTTATTTGGGAGAATACCCCAAAAAAGTGAATTTGAGTTAGTATTTATAATGCATATTATTTTATTTAGTCTACAATGTTATCAAATCAAAACAAAAACCACAAAGAAAAATGTTCTGGATTTTTTATTGCATTAAAAAATAATTAAAAAAATAAACAAGTGGTTTAAAATGCATAGCCTATTTTATTTAGTCTATTATGATATAATAATAATAATAATAACTTTAATTTATATAGCGCCTTTCAAAGTACCCAAGGACGCTTAACAAAGGACATGAAATGGGAGGGGGGAGTTAAGGAGGAGGCACGGGGCCGAGGCAGCTAGAGCCCAAAGGCCTCAGTGAAGAGGTGTGTTTTGAGTTGATTTTTGAATGTTGAGAGTGATGAGGCAGAGCGGATCTCGTGGGGAAGTTTGTTCCAGAGTGACGGAGCACCAACGCAGAAAGCTCTATCACCAAATGTCTTAAGCCTGGACTTAGGGACAGCAAGCAGGTTCTTGTCAGAAGAACGCAGGGACCGTGATGGAGTGTAGGAATGGAGAAGATCAATAATGTACTGGGGTGCAAGTCCATGTAGGGACTTGTATGTCAGGAGGAGGATTTTATATTTGATGCGGTACTTTACTGGCAGCCAATGTAGCTTCGTAAGGATAGGAGTAATGTGAAGACCAAGTTTTGTGCGTGTGAGCATCCTAGCCGCAGAATTCTGCACATACTGAAGTCTATCAGTGGCTTTGCTGGGTAGACCGAGCAGGATACCATTACAGTAGTCAAGTCTAGAGGTGATGAATGAGTGGATGAGGGCCTCAGCTACAGAATTGGTGAGGCACTGTCGGAGTCTGGAGATGTTCTTGAGAATGGATATATTCTTGAGATATGGAAATAAAAAATAAATAAGTAAAAATGTATGTCGCCTACAACAAAACTAAATGATGCAAACACTAAAAATCATAAAAAAATATAATGAATATTATTTTATTTAGTCTATGCAAATAAAAATCAAAACCACAAAGAAAAATGTTCTGTTGCCTACAGTGGAACTAAATTATGCAAACAATAAAAATTGCATTAAAATCAATCCTTTATGAAATAAATCAAGTGGTTTACTGTAATTTCCTCTTTTAAGCATATTATTTTAAGCACTGTATTAATAATTACATCTGCGGTATTTGTTCGATTTGCTCGACTATTAAAACATAGCTCTTGAAGGATATTTAGTTTCTTCTCTATGATGCATGAGATGGGCTTATGCTAGACTTCAGAATCATCAGACACATTTTTACTCTATTTTACAGTGACGTAATGCTCAAAGGCAATCCGGGACACGTCATTGCGCGCCACGCCGAGGGGTGCGCGCGCCTCGAGGATTTATGAATGAACACACGAAACGTCACCTTACACCTTCACGACTATCGATCACACACACTGTCCGATTAAATATCACGGGGTCAGTGATCTAGGGCCGGGTTGGCGTTTGTGAAGCGCGCGCCGGCATTGCGCGTCCCCCCCGCGCCTCACACATGGCTCGCGCCACTCCGCCGCTTCTGGACCAGATGAACGGATTCGCTCCGGGTTCTTCACGCGTTATGATCCGGTGAAGAGCCATGCGCTCGAGACGCGATTCCCGCGCGCGTTCCGTGTAAACCCGACGCTTTCCTCAACGCTTGATCGGTTCCGCTGACTCGCGCGGCTCGACCCGGTTCTGTGACACCGAGAGTGTGTGTGTGTGGCTGGAGAAACAGTGTGTCCAGTCCCATGTTGCAGCCGAACCAGCACGAACATGCCCGCTCAAAAGATCCGGTGAAATACGGCGAACTGGTGATCCTCGGGTGAGTGATGATGATGATGATGATGATGTCAATGATGAAGATGATGAAGCGCATTTACTACAGCAGCGCCGGATGTGTTACTCACTTAATAATGTTGGGTTAAAAATAACCCAGCTGTGGGGTGGTATAGCAGCAGCACCTTCCCAACTGGGTTATTTTAACCGACAGCATTGGGTTAAGTTAACTAGTTGGTTTTTTAGCTAATTTAGTAGTTTAATAAATTAATACAATTTGTTTCGAAATACTGTTTCAACAGATATATTTGTAGGCTATATATATATTACAAACTAAACATTAGGGAGTCTTGTCTTAATGTAAATATAGCTTAAATGAATTCAAAATACACAAGTGTTCATACAACATATGTATTTAACCCAACCCAGCTGGGTTATTACGGAAATGACCCACCGATTTTAAAAAATAACCCAACATAGTGACCCAATATGTGTAACCCTACCCAATGTTTGGGTTAAAAATTAATAACCCAAAGTTTTTTTTTTTTACTTTGTATTCAATGTGTCAAAATTTATATTTGTTACAATTTGGCAACAGTTGCGTAACAGCGCGATAGTTCTGATTGATCTGACCGATAATGCGCTTTATGTTCAATAAATGTGTCCAATCTGACGTATATACAGTATTATTGACGTATACAGTTGTGTTGTTGCGGCTCCATTGTGCTGCTGATGAACTGCAGTGAACCTGTTAATGAAGTTATTATGAACTATTTCTCGAGCGATATTACAGAACGATGTTGCTACACATAAACAACTTTGATGATCGTCGTAAACACGTTCTATAGGAACTTTAGACGAATGCATGTTTAAAATACAGTAATATTATTGATCTCACTATCAGTTGAGCTGAATAGTGATTCTATTGTCTTATATAGACCTGAATCTAAATTAGTTTCACATTTGATGTAGTTTGCGTCATCGATTCTGTTTATTCGCTACATTGAAACATCTGTATTGTGAAAAGCGCTGTAGAAATAAAGCAGATTCGACTTGACATGATGCACAGGTTCTGTAAATGAAGCAGATCGCCCAGAACGGTTGCATGTAGGCTATGCATAGATTAGGAAACAAGAGGAGTTGCTTTTCTTGATGAAAATATCCATCAACGGTTGATAAATCATCAGTGTTATTAACAGTGCGCGCGGCCGTGAGCGCGTGACATAATCCACTCAGGAAATGAGAGCGTAAAATGTTTCCGCCTACACGTGTGTGTGTGTGTGTGTGTGTGTGGTGTGTATGAGAGAGAGAGAGAGAGGAGAGAGAGAGAGAGAGAGAGAGAGAGAGAGAGAGAGAGAGAGAGAGAGAGAGAGAGAGAGAGAGAGAGAGACCAGGAAGTGTCTGTGCAGGGCAGGAACTCCTCTACACTGCTTCATCATGCTGCTTCATCTTCACCTTCCTCACAGGAGAGAGATTAGACTTGATCAGTCCCAGTCAGCGTCATCTCCAGCGCTTTGTTTCAAAGCATCACAGTCATAAACAGGAAACATTATGATCATAATCTGCATTTCAAGAGCAGATCTGTGCGAGGCAGCTATACTTCATAGTGTTCTGGTCTGACACCGATCGTGTTTATTGTCATTCGTTGTTCTTGTTTTAATGCTCTGATGATGAAACATTTTAGAATTATTTTACTTCATTTGAATGGAAATTTGTTAAAGGTTTCGTCTCTTGCTGTGTGAACACACACATAACTAAGACCCCGTTTACACCTGGTAATAAAATGCGATCTGTATCCAGATAAGTTATCCGGATAATAAAAAACGCATGTTAATGCAAGGTGTAAACGCGTTGTGATCGGATCGTGATCGGATCTGCCTGACCACATCTGGAGGTAGTCTGGCTCGCATTGTGTCCGGATCTTTACTAGGTGTAACGCAATCTGGTTGTTGAAACCACATTTTACTCCTCCCAAAAATACTAAAAAATAAACGAGTGAGAGCGTGTTATATAGGCTATATGTCATGTTATAGCCTAGTCAGATGCGACACGCGACACGCATCACCGCAGATGAGCAGCTGAGCGTCTATTCAACGTGCAAACATCGCAAATATAAGTGAAAGTAAGTCACAGACGCAGTTAACACATCTTCAAGTAAAGAAACGAAATCATCTTACCAGGCCTGTTGCCACTCTCTCTTATTGATGTCTCTGATTTGGAAATTAGCTGATGATCAATAAAATGCCGCTCAGATCTGTTGCTTTTGGTGGCGTGCAATCCAATAAATCTGCATATAACGCAGGAGGTGAAGATCGGATTTATATCCGTTTTGCAAAAACACATTTATGTGGCCAGGTGTAAATGGAATCAGTACTTATTATCCGGATAACTTATCTGGATACAGATCGCATTTTAATACCAGGTGTAAACGGGGTCTAATGGCCGTGATGAACAGGTTTAATGGTGCTGTGTTTAGTCTCACTTTTGCTCCTCGTGTCAGAAATGAATGGAGAGTTTCCTCTAGTGGAAGCGTTTGGAACTGCAGCCGAACACACTCTCACTGAACGCTCGTTTACAGAGAGATCGGCTCACATGCGGCCGGACACACATATACACACACAAAATATATAAAATTGAAAATAATATTTGTGCATTTTTCATAACAATAAATATACACACACACACACACACACACACACACACACATATATATATATATATATGTGTGTGTGTGTATATATATATATATTTTTTTTTTTATTAGCCAAATAATTCGGCCTCGATCATGTTTCGACAGCGAGTGTTCTGTCATCTCTGCAGGAACGCAATGGTTGTACACCGGACCATTTATAAGTCAGTGTATACGACTATATGGAGGAAAAATAAGCATTTGAATATTTCATTGAGAGAGAGAGAGAGAGAGTGTGTGTGTGTGTGTGTGTGTGTGTGTGTGTGTGCGTGTGTGTGCGGTTGCATTCATGCGAACGGTCTCTGCTGTCTAGTTGCTGAAGCAGCACTTTGACCTCTGCAGATACACACACACACACACACACACACACACACACACACACACACACACACACACACACACAGTGTTATGATGCTCCGGCAACATCTATGCCATATATGAATATTCATCCGTTCATAAGCCCTGAAATGCTGTGGTTTATATGAGCGCGTGCACACTCTGTAGCCTATCACACACACTCTGTAGCCTATCACACACACTCTGTAGCCTATCACACACACACTCTCGGAGTCGGAGCGCAGCTGTGCCATTGAAACGCCACTCGCTCTTCCTCGAGTCTGAACAAAAGCGCCTCTCTCTCCGCAGCGCTCACACTGAGGCCAGTGTTCGATCCGACTCGTTAATTAGCTTATTATGGACGTCACATGCCTCTGAACCTCGCGACTAAACGCTCCAGTTTTCAGTGCTTGAGTATATCTATAGAAACAACAATAGATTTATATTATATATTCAAATATTTAAGTATTTTCCGAGTGTAGTGGGGACATCGACCCGCTTGCAGTGTTTCGACTCTTTGATTGGTGGATTTTCTGTAGGGCATTATGGGTTATATAATTTTTTACTACGAGTTCCGCTGTTAAACACAATCATTTTATAACTAAGTTGAAATAATGTTTGAGTAACATCATTACACCAGTGGAGACAAGTGACTGTTAAAATGTGTTTGTCATTGAATCATTCATTTAAGAGATTCGTTCAAAAATGCTGATTCATCCAATAATGAAGCAATTGAAGTCTTTATAAGTGAGTCATTGAATCATTCATTCAGGAGATTCGTTAAAAACCCTGATGAGTGAGTCATTGAATCATTCATTCAAGAGATTCGTTAAAAAAACCCTGATGAGTGAGTCATTGAATCATTCATTCAAACTGATTTTTGATAAATAATTCATTCCATTTAATTAAACGTTGTAAATAGGCTCTACTGCAGCAATTGACTCGTTATGTGTTGACTTTACCAGTTAATATCTTTTTGATATAAGCAGTTATTGTAACAGTTACTCAGACAGTGACATAAGATTCAATTCACATTTATTTGTATAGCGCTTTTAGCGAAAAATATATTAATTTACACAATATATTAATTTACACACGTAATAATTTAACGCAGAAACAACAAGCTCATTGAAGTAATGAATAATGAAGATGCTGAAGAAGAGGTTGAGTGTAACTGAGTGTGTGTGTGTGTGTGTGCAGGTATAATGGCTCTCTGCCAGGAGGAGACCGGGGCCGCAAGAGGAGCCGCTTTGCTCTTTACAGGAGAGCGAAGGCCAACGGCGTCAAGCCGAGCGCGGTGCACGTCCTCAGCAACCCTCACGACAGCAAGGTGCGTTTCATGCAACACATCGCCGTGCAGTGCATTGTGGGATAGTGAGAGAGCGTGACCTTTGTTTGCAGGCGGTGAACAGCAGGGGGCAGCACAGCATCTCCTTCACCCTCTCCAGGAGCCAGACGGTGGTGGTGGAGTATTGCCACGATAATGACACCGACATGTTCCAGGTGAGTTTAAGAGCGAGTTAATGGTTTCTGTTAGAGCGGTGTCGTGTTAGCTGCCGCTGAGTTAATCACTAATGATCTTTATAACGGAAGTGAATCAACTTTATCTGGACGATAACTTTATTCTAGATCTGCTGTAAAGCCGAAACACTCTCTGTGACTGTAATCTCGATGTCTGTAGTAACATAATTAGTCATTCTGCAACTCGTCGGATTGTAATACATTGATATTTCAGAGCAGATGCACAAAAATCATGGTATATATTCAATAGTACTGTATATTAGGGTTGGGAATCAAAAAGACAAAATGCGAATGATATCGACGTTTTTTTTTACCTTATTGGAATCGAAATTCAGAATCAATAAGAATCATTCAAATTCAGTCGATACCCAACCCTTGTTAGGTCTTCGTGCTTGTGTTGTCCCATAATGCAGTTGTGTCCCATATATACCTTGATTTTTGTGCATCTGCTCTGAAATATCAATGTATTACAACACAATTTTTTTTTTTTTTTTTTACCATAATGCCGTGTGCAGATCGGTCGCTCGACGGAGAGCCCTATAGACTTCGTGGTGACGGATACGCCGGGAGGGTCCAAGGAGAGCGAGGACTCGTCTTCGGCTCCCAGCACCATCTCACGCTTCGCCTGCAGGATCGTCTGCGATCGTAGCCCACCGTTCACCGCACGCATCTACGCCGCCGGCTTCGACTCCTCCAAGAACATCTTCCTCGGGGTGAGTGTTGATCCTGGGAGATTGCAGAATAACACTGTACAGGATCGTCATTTTAGTAGGAAATATCGGTACCGATAATTCTCTATATTTGAAAACCGATATATATCGGCCGATAAATCTAAGTCCAGATTTTTATGTGATTATTTTGAGAGCCTTAAAACACACGTCCCAAACACACCCAAATTATAATGTTTTGATTATAATTTTATGTAGCCGATATTATAGACTATGCGCTGCACATGTTGAACTCTTTTTAAAGTGATTTTAATCATATTTAAAACAATTCAAAACCATCATGTTGAACAGTTGCATCTGAAGTGTCTCAGCTGAAGGGAATAATACATTATTTATCGACTTTAATATCGCGGCTAAATTTTCTTATCAGGTCGATAACGATAACATTATAAATGAACATATATCGGCCGATACCGATATATATATCGTGCATCCCTTGTATAATTGCAACTTATTTTTAAAATAAAAATATTAGTGGCTACTATCTAACATCTGAATTACAGATGCACAATATATCGGCCACCTTATCGGTAGTTTTTCACCTTCCTGCAATAGGCAGTGGTGCATTATGCTTAAATCCATTTTTGCATTGCAAAGGTGGCGCAGAAGCGCTTCAAAAGTGGAAGTAAAGTAAAGTTAACCACTTTATCAATCCCACAATAGGTAGTTATATTAGGGCAGTGACATCACATCACAACACAAACTAAAAAACATATTAAAAACAATCATATTCCATATACACATCTGCATATTACAAAATTCAAATGTAGGCATCTTTACACACTGTTTAGCGGTGGCGCGCATTGCATGTATACTTTTACCGTTGTACACTAACTTTACACAGGCCTTAACTCAGCTGTGTAATTCATCATTTCACACACATTCCTAGAGTAAATGCATCTCTCATGCAGGAGAAAGCAACTAAATGGAAGAATCCGGATGGTCACATGGACGGCCTGACGACCAATGGCGTGCTGGTGATGCATCCGCTGGGTTTCCCTGAAGACCCGAAGCAGGGCGTGTGGAGAGAGATCTCGGTGTGTGGAGACGTGTACGCCCTCAGAGAGACCCGATCCGGACCCATACGCGGACCACTGGTGATTATCACACACACACCGGTCACATCACGGCACCGCCCCCACATACAAGTGATGTGGGGGCATAAATGGTGATAAATGGTGCGCTTCTCACTCACTCACTCACTGACTCACTCACTCACTCATTGACTCACTCACTCACTGACTCAATCAATAACTCACTCACACACTCACTCACTCACTCACTGACTCACTCACTTACTGACTCACTCACTCAATAACTTACTCACTCACTCACTCACTCAATGACTCACTCACTCACTGACTCACTCACTGACTCACTCACTGACTGACTCACTCACTCACTCAATAACTTACTCACTCACTCACTGACTCACTCACTCACACACTGACTCACTCAATAACTTACTGACTCACTCACTCACTCACTCACTGACTCACTCACTCACTGACTCACTCACTCAATAACTTACTCACTCACTGACTCACTCACTCAATAACTTACTCACTCACTGACTCACTCACTCACTCACTCACACACTGACTCACTCACTGACTCACTCACTCAATAACTTACTGACTCACTCACTCACTCACTCACTGACTCACTCACTCACTCAATAACTTACTCACTCACTCACTCACTGACTCACTCACTCAATAACTTACTCACTCACTCACTGACTCACTCACTCACTGACTCACTCACTCAATAACTTACTGACTCACTCACTGACTCACTCACTCACTCACTCACTGACTCACTCACTCAATAGGTGTTTCTCAATGTCAAGGATACTTCCTTGGCAGGACGGGTCCTTCCAAGTCATTTCCTTCAGAGGCTATAGGCAAGGGTCCTCTTTAGCGTTCGGAGAACATGTAAATGGAACAGGCTAGCAAGTGCACGTCATTGCGTCATTACATCAGTGAAAGGTCCGCTTCGGCGCTGCAAAAATCATTGTGCTGGTGTACTGCACTGTTTAAATACACTTGACAGTCCTTATTTTGTCTTGTCAGTCCTCATAGAAATAAATAAATAAAGGGATAATGTATAACCAGGCGGTTGTTATAGCTAGTGAATACAACCCCGCAAACTCTAAAGCAGAGGGGTCTTGATCAGCCGGTTGTATTCGCAGTAACAACCGCCTCGCTATACATTTTCCCACTTATAACATGGCTACCTACCAAATAAATCAATAATTTGACACAAAATATTGATTTAAAAAGGAGTTTATTCATTCAAAAACGATTATATTACCGGAGTTAACAGAACTACCTCCATAGCAACATGATCTAACGTTAGCTGTTAAAACACATGCAATTGTAAAATATGTGACCAACAAAAAAGGCTATGAAGTAAAAATTAAAAAGTTAATCAGTAAAAGGGAACAGCTTTAAATCCCCTAAGCAAATTTGAGCCGATATGCAAATAGTTTAACAAACATTAAATAAATGGCTAAACTGAAATTATACTTGCTTACATTTGAAAGCATATTGCCGTTATCACTCCGACTCCGCTAACGGTCGACATTTTTTTTTATTTTTTGAACAAGATAGCAAAGCTGCGCATAGGATTGTGGGTGATTTAAGAGCGCGAAGGCTACACATATGCATCCTTTCCTGTGTATGGGATATTTTCCGAACGAAGGACTCAGTCCTTGGTTGAAATTCTGAGGATCCTCGACATTGGAACAGTCCTTCGACGGACGTCGATGACGTAGCATCCTCGAAATTCCGGCTTCCGAGGATCCTTCCTTGACATTGAGAAACGCCTAATAACTTACTCACTCACTCACTGACTCACTGACTCACTCACTCACTCACTCACTCACTGACTCACTCACTCAATAACTTACTCACTCACTGACTCACTCACTCACTCACTCACTCACTCACTGACTCACTCACTCAATAACTTACTCACTCACTCACTGACTCACTCACTCACTCACTCAATAACTTACTGACTCACTCACTCACTGACTCACTCACTCACTGACTCACTCACTCACTCACTCACTCACTCACTGACTCACTCACTCACTGACTCACTCACTCACTCACTCAATAACTTACTGACTCACTCACTCACTGACTCACTCACTCACTGACTCACTCACTCACTCACTCACTGACTCACTCACTTACTCACTCACTCACTCACTCACTGACTCACTCACTGACTCACTCACTCACTGACTCACTCACTGACTCATTCACTCACTCACTCTCTCTCTGCGTGTGTGTGCAGGCAGTGGGCGAGAGCAGTGCTCTACAGGACGGGTCTCTGGTGGACCTGTGCGGAGCGACTCTCCTGTGGCGTACGGCTGACGGCCTCCTCAAGTCCCCGTCTCTCCGGCACCTCGACACACTCCGCCTGGAGCTGAACGCGGGTCGCCCGCAGTGTCCCGTGGGTTTGAGCACGCTAGCGTTCCCGAGCCTCCCGCGCTCACACAGCCTGGAGGAGCGCCAGCCGTGGGCGTACCTTGCGTGCGGACACGTGCACGGCCGGCACGACTGGGGCCGGCGCCCCGAACGCCACCGCGAGCACGAGGAGAGTGTGTGTGTGTGTGCTGGGAGCCACGGGGAGTGTCCCCTGTGCCGGACCGTCGGCCCGTACGTGCCGCTGTGGCTCGGCTGTGAGCCGGGTTTATACGTGGACGCCGGCCCCCCGACGCACGCGTTCGTTCCCTGTGGACACGTGTGCTCGGAGAAGACGGGCCGGTACTGGGCCGAGACGCCTCTGCCTCACGGGACTCACGCTTTCAGACCCACGTGCCCGTTCTGCTCCGCCCCGCTCACTCACACACACACACACACGCGCCTCATCTTCCAGGGGCCCATCGATTGATGAAGGGGCCGAATGGGGGACGAAACGGGTCGGGAGTCTCAACAACAGGTTTTTAAAGTCTCTTCTGCTCACTTAAAGCTACACTGTGTGATTTTTACCCCCATCTAGTGGTGAAACGATATATGACCATCCAGTGAATATTAGTTTCTGTTCCTCTCAATTCCGATTTCGTTTTAACTCCTACGGTGGCCAATGTAGTCCAAGATTAACATGGCTTCCAGTTCGACGTCATCCATGAGTGTTAACTCAAACGTAAACGTAAAACTTGAAACTTGAAGCTTGAATTAACGGGTATGTCCCTCTTTGGCTAATGTACATTCAAGATGGAGGGGCAACATGGCGACCGACATTAGAACCCCTTACCCGTATGTATTTTCAATGGCATATTATACACTCACGAGAATACTTTATTACTTGAACGAAGTAAATATACATTAATGAGAAAACATAGAACTAAGTGTTTTTAGCTAAGAATAAACTAAAAGAATTACACAGTGTAGCTTTAAGGTCCTTGCACACGAAGTCTGAAATTTGCATATGCATTTTTACGTATTCGTCATTCGGTGGCTCTGAATTGCAAAACACCTCAAAATGCTACGGATGCGAAAAACGAATAAAATCGAAACGACTTTATGACGGACGAGAGTTTCGGAGACAGTGTGTAAACGTGATTGACACAACGTGAGGTTGTATTTATTTTTTAACGTGCAAACATTTTGGACGCGAATTCAGGAGTCAGTGTGCAAGAACCTTAAGGCTGAAATATTTGACCGTAAATAGCGCATTTGTAGTTAAAAATTATAGAAATGTATATGAATTTGTTTAGAAAATGGTTTTCTTTTTGGTTTATCTTCATTTCTTTTCGACTGAAGAAAGAACATGTTGCATGAGTAAATTATCAGGAAATGTTAATTCCGAAGTGAACGAATCATTTAAATACAGCGCAACGATTACCTTCTAATGCTTGCTTTCCGATAACAAGTTAATTTCGCCACAAAAGACGCAACAAAAAAAGCGAAACTTTGTACGTGAGCAGTTGAAGGCATCGATTTCTTAAAACTAAATCTGAAAAGATTCCCGATCCTTACCGACCCTCGACGGCCGAAACTCAACATCACACACACACACACACTCACACACCAGAAACCTTTATTAAAACGCTTGTTTTCAGCAATAAACTCAGCTGGTAGATCCACCGTAGAGATGCAAGCGGTTCGATCCGTGTTCCCTAAACCTCGAAGGGCTTTCCTCGTCTAGCCCTCACGTTTCTTCTTCTTTTCCTTTATTTCTTCTTCTTTTTCTTTGTTTTTAGGATGTTTTAGCATTAAATGACAGTTGTAGCTGCAGTATACGCCGTAGTCGTTTGAAATTGTCAAGATGTCATATTTTTCTACATGACTGTGTTACTAAGCTTGTTTAGTAACTTGTTTTATATACAAGTGTTTCACATATAGCAGTATATAGATTATATATATATATATATATAAATATGAATCTATTATTTTCTGTGTATGATTTGAGTCCAGGAGAGTGTGTTGAAGGAACGCCTCACTGTGCCGACGACACGCGTCCCGTATGATGAATGTACGACTCCGGCGCTTTGTTACTTTCTACGATCTCCTGGTGCTAACGATGATTCTAACGATGATTCTTACGACGATTCTAATGAAGATTCTAACGATGATTCTAATGATGATTAAAAATAAGATTCTTACAAAGATTCTAACGAAGATCCTAACGATGATTGAAATGATGATTCTTACGAAGATTCTAACAATGATTCTAACAATGATTATAATGATGATTAAAATTAAGATTCTTACGAAGATTCTAACGATGATTCTTATGATGATTCTAATGATGATTCTAACGATGATTCTAACGAAGATTCTAACGATGATTCTAATGATGATTAAAATTAAGATTCTTACGAAGATTCTAACGATGATTCTAATGATGATTAAAATTAAGATTCTTACGAAGATTCTAACGGTGATTCTAACGAAGATTCTAACGATGATTCTAATGATGATTAAAATTAAGATTCTTACGAAGATTCTAACGATGATTCTTACGATGATTCTAACGATGATTCTTACAATGATTCTAACGATGATTCTAATGATTGAAATGAAGATTCTTACGAAGATTCTTACGATGATTCTAACGAAGATTCTAACGATGATTCTTACGATGATTCTTACAATGATTCTAACGATGATTCTAATGATTGAAATGAAGATTCTAACGAAGATTCTAACGATGATTCTTACGATGATTCTTACAATGATTCTAACGATGATTCTAACGATTGAAATGAAGATTCTTATGATGATTCTAACGATGATTCTAACGATTGAAATGAAGATTCTTATGATGATTCTAACGAAGATTCTAACGATGATTCTAATGATTGAAATGAAGATTCTTACGAAGATTCTAACGAAGATTCTAACGATGATTCTAACGATTGAAATGAAGATTCTTATGATGATTCTAACGAAGATTCTAACGATGATTCTAATGATTGAAATGAAGATTCTAACGAAGATTCTAACGATGATTCTAACGATTGAAATGAAGATTCTTATGATGATTCTAACGAAGATTCTAACGATGATTCTAATGATTGAAATGAAGATTCTTACGAAGATTCTAACGAAGATTCTAACGATGATTCTAACGATTGAAATGAAGATTCTTATGATGATTCTAACGATGATTCTTTCTTTCATGCTGAACTTCACTGATTGTTTCGCTTCAGAAAGGTGGCAGCGCTTTATGATAACTTTCATCAATGTGTCATGACAAACAGATAATTATAATCTAATTACATTAGTGGTTGTCGGTATCGTTATGAACACTATTTTGTATATTTAAGACATGTCAGTGCAAGTTGCGTTTTTAAAACAGCTCAAACTTGCATTTTAGTCTGAGACTAGATTAAGCCTCGTCCACACTTACACACACACACACACACACACAAACTAGTGTGGCTGTAACAATATGGCCAAAATTGAGCCAGAAGACTCAGATAAGAGGCTGAACTCAAGATCATCAATCTGTGATAAAGCATTCCTTTATTTTTGTTACGTTTTTGTTGAATTTTCATGTTATGTGTAACAAAATGTTTTTGTGTTCAGGTTTGACTAGTAAAATTACTTCAAATCAACATCTCCAAAAAAAAAAAAAAATCGTCTTTGAGAATGTCTAAATTTTACCCAAAGCGATTGCATTAAATTCAAGCTATACATGATAATTAGCTAATGCTTTTGTATACGAGTTATTAGAGTGTGCCGAGTGGACGATAACATGACACACCAGATGCATGACATCCAATGCAGACAATGTTATTGATGAAAGTTATTTTTATAAAGTGTTCCCGACAGTCGTCACACACACACGCCTGCACACGTCACACTGTGCACCCGAGCATTATAAGCTAAGCGCTCAATGACGCTTCGAACGGCAGGGTTCAGAGGTCAAACCGCTCTACTTTACCTCAGACCACAGACCTCCGTCCACGGCCCCGTTTGGTTCTCCGCCCGCCGATGAAGCCGGATTCTGGGGAAGCTTGTGTCCACCACAGAATAAAACTTTTTAAAAGATAATTGCGACTTTATCTTCCTTTTTCGCAATTCTGGACTTCAAATCTCGCAATCGTGAGATGAAATTTCACATTTCCGAAACGAGCTTCCACAGAATCGACCTAAATCGGGTTCCCTTGATATTATGAGATGGTCAAGCATGAATCAGGTTTATTTCTAGGACACTAGAATCGCTGCATATTAATGCAATACCTATCAGTGATCGTTTGCTCATTCTGAACCTGTATGCACTCGGTTTTTCAGTGGAACAAAAAATAAAAGGACACATTTGGAAGAAACGCATCTTCTTGATGCAGCTCTTTTATTTTAACCCATATGCACAATATGTCAAGTTATACATGATGCTTTATGCACTGATTCATGCTGCATTGGTGCGTTGCGCCACGTTTAACATCCTCAACACTGAAATGCTGCAGATCCTCCACGTCCTCCATGATTGCCGAGAAAAGCACTATATAAATGTAATGAATTATTATTATTATTATTATTATGTCACGCGCAGAAAAGAGCTTCGTGAAGACGATTAACCGTCATCCTTCCCTCTCACTGTTACACAGCTTCCCTCGCGGGTTAGGATGATGACCCCAAGCCCTACAATATACCTTTTTTTTTTTTTTCAGAAAGCTTATTTTATGTAATTTTATTAATATTTTTTTTATGTACCTTTTTAAATGACTAGATTTGATCAATAAATGGTAATTTAAGCACATTCCTCTCATTCTTTCAACTTAAATTTAAAAAAAATAACACAATATCATGCATTACCCTTTTAATTCAGCTCTACATATCTTATAATAATAAATAATAATAACACATGATATTTCATAACTCTATATGGGCGTATATCTCTATATGCAGGGTCCTACAGCTGGTTTATACACACATGTACACAATATACAATCATTATTTTTAGTTTGAATTTTGATCATTTTTCGTTGTTTCTGTGTAATGAAGCAATTGACCCGCGAGGGAAGGATGTGTAACTTTTTATAATATTTGTGTGTGTGTGGTTAGGGTCGAAATGCCCCAAGGGAAGGATGGATCTGAACTGTGTGTGTGATCTGAACATGTTTCTCCCCTGAGACTGAGAAACGAGTCTGATCTCCGCTGTTTCCACGTCTTCCGAACCGCCTTCCACTCACATTCAGCTCAGGTTTACACTAGTCGAAGTTTACAAATGTTGGTTAGCAGGGTTAGGACTGTCGATCGTGTGCCTCCCGGAGGTCGAGTGTGTGTTCAGTTCAGTGTGTATGACGTTCCTGAAGAACACGTGATTGATCTACTGTGTTTTGAGTGTCGTCTGTTTTGTTGCTTTCGAGTGAGATGTGACGATACTGCACCTTGTGTTTGACCCACTGAATAAAAGCTCTATCTCAGACACGAATCCTGACCTTTGACCTTTTACACTGCCACAATGCACTTAAACCTGTCCGTACCAAACTGATGCTTAAACCCAAGGTGCACTGACAATCACATCAATAAAAGTGATCTTTTCAAAATGCATACAGGTTTGTTTAATTCTTTACATTTGTATTAGTTTCACTTATAAATGTGCATTTCTAGATTGAGAAACTGTACTATCCAAAACTTAAATGGTTATACTTCCAGTGCTTTGGACCTAAGGCTGGTCTTGTTTTAAAGAAGACACACGTGTGGCAGATTATTGTAGAAACGAAATAAATTATGAACGTGAAACATTGTATGAAAATGTCCAATCTAAATATATAATATTTATATAAAATATATATATTTTACAAAATAATGTTTTATGTTTTACTCTAAAATTGCAAGAAAATCAAAGCCATAAATCTAGTTTTAAATTTGATCTACAAGCAATATATATTTTGTCAAGATTAGCTTAGATTTAGTTTAGGATATTTGAGTTTTAAATATGTAATGGCGGTGGGCCGGTGACATTAAAATATTTCGATTTGTGTATTTTGATGCTCCAGAGCTCTATAGGTTTGTGTTATGACAGACATTTCAGTCATATTTCTGCTGTAACACAACATGGGGTTCACACACTAAACAATCAGCAAGTCTGGATAATGAAGGCAAGATTGCACGTGTCGGCCACTAGAGGCCGCTGTCGCTCTTCTAATCGCTACGTGATGACGTCACGGCGACCGTTGGATTCGCCTCAGAGCACAGGTGAGCAGTTTTAACTGTCTCAGGGCCTCAAAAGGTAGACTTTTATGAATTAGCCTACACAGTTAGAGTCCCCCTGTGGAGCAAATCAAGTTTTTAATGTTGTTTATGTGTGTATGTAGTGTTTTTACACCATGTGTAAGTTCATAAGTCGACAGCATTGCTGAGTAACGTTACACCAGGGTGTCATATTTTTCAAGGAAAAAAAATGTTTAAATGTCATTTTGGGGAGAAAATATGAGTTTTAATGGACAAAAATTATTGACTTCAGGGGGACTTTAAATGTAGCCTTATACATGGCAAGATTGTGCAAATATCCGTAGCTGAAGACATTAGAGCTCTATTTTGATCAGTTTACATTATTACGAGATTGAAGTAAAATAAATTAAAATAAGATTAGTTCACTTTTAAAAAAATTTTGCTGATAATTTACTCACCCCCATGTCATCCAAGATGTCCATGTCTTTCTTTCCTCAGTCGAAAAGAAATTAAGGTTTTTGATGAAAACATTCCAGGATTTTTCTCCATATAATGGACTTCAATGGGGTCCAAACGACAGTTAATAACAGTTCCAGATGCAGCTTCAAATGTCTTTAAACGACACCAGACGATGAATAAGGGTCTTATCATGCGAAACGATCGATTATTTCAAAACTTATTCCAAAAATGTAACTTTTCTAAGGACAAATGCTAGCCTTGCTCTATTCTGTGAGGCGCATTTGTAACGTCACGTAATACGTAATTACGTTCAAAAGGTCACGGCGACGTAGCCAGAAGTACAGAGACAGATGCTGCGTCCCAATTCGCTTACTTATACTACGCCCTAAAAGTATGTACTCTTTTTGTGAGGAAAAAGTACATACTTTTGAGTGTGTAGCAAAAGAGTAGGCAAGCTTTGGGACGTACTCTCACGTCATCTTTAACGGACGGCTCTGTCGCGTGCTGCGTGCATCCTGTCACCGTAAACTGCCCTGTCAATCATCTTGTCACAGTTAAAATCCTCCATTCTATATCTAATTTTATTTCCTACCGTTTCGGAGAGCACATCCATCTGCCAGTTGTGGGTCTTTCATGCTCTCCTCGTGTTTGCAATTTGAATATGATGCATTTAAAACGTAATAGCTAAACGTGTCTTTACAAAAGTTCACAATGCCGCTGCAAATGCAATATAATGTGTACAACATTTAATAAATTCATTTTCGTGAGGTTAGATACTGATAATTAATCACTCAAAGCTCTTTATCTAAACCTCTCTACACAACCGCGGGGACTCGCGCGTCCTCCGTATCGACTACGTGTCTGTAGTTTTTTAACACTTTTTACTCGTGTTTGTAGTTCTAACCGAATCCTCGTCCAACGCGCAATGGTTTGTGGGCAATATCAGCCGTTAGAGTGTGCATCGATCTACACTTCGGATTCTGACCGGAAAAAGTAGACCATCCGGGTATCTTTGAAACACTCATTTCAACGTACTACGATTTGGGACGTACTAATTCTATTTTCGAATACTATTTAGGACGGATAGTATGCGAATTGGGACGCAGGCAGTGTTTACAAGTTGAACGCATAGGTTGAACGTACAAACTAACTCAAACGCCGTTTACAAAAAAGGAAATAAAAGGTAAAACAACGATGTCGGACGAGTTTGATTCTGTACTTCCGGCTACGTTGCCCGTGACCTTTTGAACGTAATTACGTATTACGTGACGTTGCAAACGCGCCTCACAGAATAGAGCAAGGCTAGCATTTGTCCTTAGAAAAGTTACATTTTTGAAATAAGTTTTGAAATAAGCGATCGTTTCGCATGATAAGACCCTTATTCATCGTCTGGTGTCGTTTAAAGCTGCATCTGAAACTGTTATTAACTGTCTTTTGGACCTTGAACCGTTTGGTTCCCATTGAAGTCCATTATATGGAGAAAAATCCTGGAATGTTTTCATCAAAAACCTTAATTTCTTTTCGACTGAGGAAAGAAAGACATGGACATCTTGGACATGGGGGCGAGTAAATTATAAGCAAAAGTTTTTTCAAAAGTGAACTAATCCTTTAACATTTAATATTTTAATTTAGTCAGAGAATAAAAAAAGTTGTGTGAATACAATTTTAAAAAATCAAGAGAGAACTATACAAAGACGCGAGTGTGTGAGAGTGAGTGTGTGCGAGATCGAGTGTTTGTGTGTGACAGTGAGTCAGTGTGAGAATGTGTGTGTGTGTGTGTGTGTGTGAGAGAGAGAGAGAGAGAGATGGTCAGTTCCAGCATTCAGACTCTGATAAAATCTGAGACACAAACTTTGCATCTGCAGTTTCAACTTTAAGCAAAACGTCTCAAGATTATATTTTATGTAACAAAAACAATCGATTAAATGATTTAATACTTTATTTTTGTCATGTTTACAGTGATGAATTCCTCATGTACATGTCTAAGACACTGAACACCCTTTTACTGTAAAGATAATTCACAACTTTGACAAAAAATATTTTTAAGAAGTAATTAAGAACTCCCGTAACGAGCAGTGAACGCACGATTCATGACCTGGACGACTGTACATGAGCTCATATAGATTTGATTGTCATTAAAACAACATTTGGCATCATAATCATATTTACAGTGAAAACAACTGTACAGAATCACCTGTCATGATGCGCTGCGAATGCGAATATAAGCCAGAAATAACCAATAACACCATTGAGGTCCATTTTACATTCATATAAAATACAGAAGTGTTATAATGTGTTTAAATGCTGATTTCATTAAGAACTGAAGCACATGAGCGCAAGTTTAAACAAGAGCAGATCTTTCACGATTCAATTTTAATATGCAATCATTTAATATTTTCTAAATGAAACTATAATAAGCCTGGTGATGTATTTTAGTTGATATATACAGCTTGCAGAAGTCTTGAGTTTGGATGAAAGCACTATTATATCACAACACTGGCTTATTCATGATTCAAGGTGTTCAATAATATCCGATATAAATTCCACGCGTTTCTGCTTAAATGAACACATACGGTAGACAATTCTTAAACTATTCATTAAATACTGAGCAGTTCAAATCTTCCTCATACACACGTCTTCTCAAA
Source organism: Pimephales promelas (assembly GCF_016745375.1). The sequence goes on along the minus strand of NW_024121377.1, from coordinate 704,378 downwards.
AGAGCGTCGATGCTAGTGAAGAAACTGTGTGAAATGCAGGACTGAAGCACAGATGCCCCCGGCGGGTCAGAACTCGTCCTCTGAGCTGTCGGCCAGTAGCATGGCGTTGTCCGGGCCGCTACGCACTTCTCTGGGCGGCTGAAGAGGACGAGCATTGAAGAAGAGTCAGAACCATCAGTACTCAAGCTAATCTGCTGAAGCTTTCATCTGGCTCTAATGATGTATTCATAACACAAATACCATGTTTGCTAGCATGTTTTTAACAAGATGCTAACACGATTAGAAGTTTGCTAGCATGATGCTAACACGATTACCACGACGCTAGCATGATGCTAGCACATTTTGACTTGTTTTCATCATGTTTTAACCCTAAGCTAATTACAATTAGCATGTAGCTATTCACTGCTAGCATGTGTAACAAAGCCACAAGATTAAAACCATCACTACTCAAGCTAATCTGCTGATTTGGTTTGTACATTATGCAACATTGAGATTTCATTCACTCTTGCCAATGTTTCGGCTCTATTCAGAATCCGAGAACTGTCCTCTGGTGTTTGAAGCTATCTCTTCAGTTCCGAGTGGTGCTCGCCATGTCCTACTACACTACCCCCTACAGTGCTAGCAGGATTTTAACAAAGTTCGAACACGATAAGCATGTTGCTAGCGTGTGAAAGCATGTTTTAACTAGATTATAATATGATTAGCATGATGGTAGCATGTTTTTAGCAAAATGCTAACACAATTAGCATGTTGGTAGCATGTTTTTAACAAGATGCTAACACAATTAGCATGTTGGAAACATGATTAACATGATAGTAACATGATTAGCATGACGTTAACATAATTTATGTGTAACATGACACATTTTGTTAGCATAATTCTAACATGAAGAGGATGTTGCTTGCATGTTTTTAATAAGATGCTAACATGACATTTTGCTAGCATGGTTTATCATGATGCTAACACAATTAACCTGTTGTTAACATGATGCAAGATGTTAACATGATTAACATGTTTTGCTAACATGGTTTTATCAAGATGTTAACACAGTTAGCCTGTTGCTAGCATGATGGTAGTGCTAGCACAAGTGCTAACACATTATGACTTGTTTTTAATCATGTTTTAACCCTAAGCTAATTGCAATTAGCATTTAGCTATCATGTGTAGCAAAGTCACAAGATTAAAATCATCAGTACAACAGCGAATCTGATGAAGCTAACAAAGGGCTCAAATTATAGAATTTATGTACTACATTGAGACGTCATGACTTGATGCTATGCTTGACTCTTGCCAGTGTCTTGCCGCGTACCTTCCTCCTCTGGTGTTTGAAGCTGTCTCTCCTCTTGCGGTGGATCAGTCTGATGCTGTAAAGGGCACCGACCAGCAGAAGAGCGCCAGCTATCCCGATGCCAACCGGCGCCAACATCCCCGACACGTAACCAGCCTACCGGGGCATCATCAACATGTTTTTTTAGCAGTTGTCAGCCGTTTTTAAACCATTGCATGTTTTAATATTTTGCTAACATGCTTTAACACATTCCATGAACAAATTAGAATCAATTAGCATATTGTTATTGTTGTTACCATGTTACTACCGCATATTAACATGTTTAAACACATGTTTTAACACATTGCTAACATGAATTAGCATTTTGGTTACATGTTTTAGCACCTGTTAACATAAATTAGAATTAATTTGCTTATTGTTAACATTTTAACACGTTGCCAACATGAATTGACGTAGCTAGCATGTTTAAACGCTGCTAACATGAATTAGCATGTAGCTAGCATGCTAATTTGTAGCATGCTAGCTACATGCTAATCTTGTAGCACTGTTAACATGAATTAACAGGAAATTACACTTTACTATAAATTCATATAGAAACAGCTATTTTAAATTGTAATAATATTTCAGTGTTTTAACTGTATTTAATGTAGATAAATCTAATGTAATAGACGCTTTCGGAAACATGAACTAGTGTAAATATGAGCATGAATATGCGCACCTTCTCTCGGATCAGCTCGACCCAGCTCCGCACTGCACACAGCAAACACAGAGCGTTAGTAGTGAAGCTCCTGACGAGACTCACGCTAGCATAGCTGTGTGTGTGTGTGTGTGTGTGTGTTCTCACCGAGGCCCTGGTTCCGCTGCACCCAGATGGGGGGAGGGGGGATCAGGCTGTAGGGCGGCCGCGTGTGTGGAGCCAGGGTGCTCTCCATCAGGTCCTCCTCACTCTCCTCCTCAGACTCCTCCTCATCTTCATCAGGCTCCTCTGTAAGACAGAGACGTCGGTTCAGCTCGCGGCGTGTCACAAACTAGCGCTTTAAACGCACGCGCACTAACCTTTAGACTCCAGATCTTCGTGAACGACCGCCAGAGTCTGATGGGTAACTGAGCTCTGTGTGATGTCATCATCTGCAGGACCAATCAGAACGATTTACAAAAACATTCGTTCATCTTGTAGAAGCTGACATGATGTTAAGGTGTTTCTAATCTAATGTTTAGTTTTCATTTAATTATGTTGGCTTGACCTACAGACTGTTCTATATCTTTTCTAACCGATCCGACTTACGGTTTTCCTAAAAGCTCAGATTAAAAATCATAAAAAAATGCCTTAGACTTACATTGAGAGGTTAAAACTTGAATTCAATGCTAGCTAAATCATGCTAGCTACATGCTAATTCATGCTAGCAAAGTTTAATTTCCTGTTAGCAAAGTGTTCATTCATATTAGCAGTGTGCTAAATCATGTAGCAACATGCTAAGTCATGCTATCAATGTGCTAAAACATTATAAACATGTTAATTTATGAAAGCACTGTGTTAAATCATGTAGCAACATGCTAAGTCATGCTATCAATGTGCTAAAACGTTATAAACATGTTAATTTATGAAAGCACTGTGTTAAATCATGTTAGCAACATGTTAAAATAAGATAGTGGTGTGTTAAATCATGTTAGCAACATATTAAAACATGCTAACAATCTGTTAAAACATGTTAACAATCTGTTAAATCATGTTAACCACGTGATAAATCATGTTAGCAAAATGTTAAAAAAAAATGCTAGCAACATGCTAATCATGGTAACCACATGTAAAATGTGGTTTTCAAACTTCAAGCTCTTCAAAGTTATTTTAAACTTTCAGCCCTGGCTTTTTTTTTAAAGAAGTTTGTCCTCAAGCTTCACTCATCTAATTATTATTATATAATTCGGAAGCATCCTCACTTCGCTCCAGTGACGGATCAGGTTCTGTGACGGAGGCTCTCGCTCCAGACGTCTGCCAGTCCAGAGTTCCTGAGAGAAGGACATCAGAGGAAGAGTGCACCGTATCCATGGACACCATTCGCTCAGTGTCTCCCGTCGTCACGGCAGCCGACGCCACGGTGACGGACACTACGGATGGCGATGCGACGTCCTCGAAGATCAGAGGCAGGTCTTCGGACGGCATGGTGGCCTCGGTGCCCAGCTCCAGCACGCTCACTGCTTCTGGGAAAGGGAAACGCAAAGCCAAGAACATCAAACTCAGAGCCGTGAACATTAATAATGAACGTGCAGACTCCTCTTTTAGCAGTCAGCTCCACTTTCCACCAGTACAACTCAAAATAGAACGTAATTAGGCTGCCGTCGGCGTCCGCTGGGGTTCACAGTGCTCATGCTAATGTTTTCAGACCAGAACCAGAACTCTACACTCGTATTTTACTACAACTATTGGCTCTGTTCTTTCACAAAATACTTCTTAGACAGAGACACTGTTCCTTTGGGTTGTTTAAAATTAAGCTGAGGTGACGTGATGCTGTCCACCTGTCACTCAAGTGGCCACGCCCTTAATCATGCACAACTTTAAGGCTTAATATCATTTAAACAAATGAGTTATAAAAATATTCACCCCCTCACAGTCGTCATGAAGGGCAACATTAGCGATATAGACCAAACCCACTTTTAGCACCAGACTGTAAACATGTTTTATTCTGCGGTAAAGTTGGGCGTTTTAACATGCGGGTCTATGGGAGTGAGTCGCGCCTCTAGTGGCCAAAGGAGGAATTGGTGCTCTTCGTGTGGCGGTCAAAAATTACAGAAACTAATTATTTTATTAATTTATTATTGTAATTAATGCACTATATTTTAGTTTGATTGCACAACAGTTTTTTATTTAATATTAGATTTTTTGGGGGGATTTATGGTACTAAATTATATTTATGCAGTATTAATAATCCATTTCACTTTTTGAGCACAGACCTGAAAATTAAATGTCCATCTTAAACTGTGGAGAATCTGAAGTGACAGACTGAAGTTTGATCTCTTCTCAAACACGACACTCGGCAGATTGTTGCTGACGCGAAAAAAAGAATTAAAAAGTTAAAAGTTCCGATAAAAAATTGCAAAATTAAATTTTTTTATTTTTATATGAAATATATATTTTCAAAAACACGTTTTACTCTAAAACTCTAAAGAAAATCAAAGCCATAAAGTGTGTGTGCGCGTGTGAGCCGATCTCTCCGTAAACGAGCGTTCAGTGAGAGTGTGTTCGGCTGCAGTTCCAAACGCTTCCACTAGAGGAAACTCTCCATTCATTTCTGACACGAGGAGCACAAGTGAGACTGTTGATCACAGCACCATTAAACCTGTTCACATCACGGCCATGATTTTTTTTGTGTTCGCATAACAAGTGCCTAAACCTTTACCAATTTTCGAACCATTCCGATTAAAAAAGTAAAAAGTAAAAAATTCCAAGTAAAAAATGTAAAAAAAAAAAAAGTTAAGTTTTTCGGTCAAAAGTGACCGTAGATCGAAAGGTTGCCGCTTAAATGTGTGTCGATCACTGACCTGCCCGCAGATGCACCGGTTCCGTCCACGTATCGGTCGCGTCCAGCAGTTTCGGGCCAGATGAGTCTCCGATGGGAACGCCGGTCAGCGAGTCCGAAGTCTGGAGTGTGTCGGCCCTCGGAGAACACGTGGTCTCAGAACACGGGAGAGAGTCCGTTGAGTCGCTCGCTCGCTCGTTCCTGTCAGGTTCCCCGTGCGTAACTCTCGGAGCCGCCTCGGGGTCTCCTGAGCTGATGCTCAACAAGGATGAGTTGGAGAATGAGTCGGGCGAGTGAGTCCTGGTGCCGTTCTCATCTCCTCCTCCTGCATCCATCGACTCCTCGAGCGCCTCCCGCGCGACGGCAGACAGACACACCGCGGCCAACAGGAGACCGCGTAAACTCAACATAGCGGATCCGTCACTCGAGCACGCGCGGTCCGGAGCCGAAGTTAAACGTGAGCCGGTCCGAAACACTCGAGCACACTTCCTAGGGACAGGAGCAAACGGAAGATTCACATATACAGTCATTCAGTCGGACTAAACATTGTTCACACACCAGATATCATGTTTTCATTGAACTGATCTGAATCAACATTGATCTGATTAATGACACTATTAAAGCTGAATTCGTCTCATATTTGATTCAGTTTTTATCCTTGATTCTGTTTCCCTCTTTATGACAGGAACTCAGTCAACGGGGACCAGATGATGTTTGGTTCAGTTCTATCGAGTTCAACAGAACAACTGACTCGAACAGGTTTAGAGCAACATTTTGGGTGAACTGTTCCTTTAAGAGATAATTAATTTGTAGCATTTTTAAGGGTATATTATTTAAAGTCAATAATTGTATCTCTTAAAACTCATCTTTGATCACCAAAATGACATAAAAAAAAAAGATTCCTTCACGTAACTCGACACCCTCGCCTCATTTAGTATACTTGGTCTATGAATATGCAAATGAGCCCCGCCTCCACTCACTCATCTGCCATGTCATGTTATGTGGCAAGAGTCGGTGTAATAAGCGGAATAATGTACATCCAGCCGGCTGTTATCTCAGAATAAACCCCTTCAGCTTCTCGTCAGGTCCTCATCTTAACAGTTTATTTTTTGAGAATCACCGGCTGGATGTACATTATCCCTAACTGAATGCATTCATAATGCATATATTTTACAGACGTATTCCAATGATTATTTATTTATTGTAGTTAATAATAAAATCGTATGAAACATTGGTTCTGTGTATTGGCATAGCACACTATCTCTAGAACTGCTGGATGTATATTCAAGATTGTATTGTTTTGTGCTGCTAGTTTAACCACCCATTTGTTCCTGGTCTTTATTTCCCTGCTCTTTCTGCAGCAGTAACTTGACACACACACACACACACACACACACACACACTACTGCATTTCTCTGCCAGTGTCTAAAAATAGCACGGAGACAATGCGCCCTACTGTATCATCCAGGTTTCCAGGCAGTTATTATGTTTATTGATCAATAATCAAATCCGTGATGTAAAATAGCCTAATATAAAATGCGTACTGTAATTGTGTGCATTAATGCATTGCATTTTCTCTGTCACAGAACACCTCATATGTCTGATTCAGGCACTATTATTATGCTGCGTAATTTATTCCCTATGTGAGTGCGCAATGGCCAGACTGGCTCTCCCGCGTCACGTGCATCACAGCATGCGGACACTGATGCTCTTCTGGACAACTCTAATATGAAGTAAACAAACACAATGGCACATCATCACAGTAATGACGCAGATGCTCACCTGCTGTGTGTGAACGCGGATCAGGCTCATGTCCAGTGCACGCGCAGTGTTTCAGTCACCCGTTCCCGCTCTTAAGAGGCATTATAAGCGCTCGTTGCTGTTATTCCTCTGTCTGCGCCAGCTCATGCCACACTGAAGTTTCCTCAGACTGAATCTCGTCTGCGTCTGCGCAGTCGACTACAGCCAGCTCACTGACAGCGCGGGAAACAAGTCCATAATTAACGCTCTAGTTCATTTTTAAAGGTGCAGTGTGTAATATTTAGGAGGATCTGTTGACAGAAATACAATATAACATACAACTGTGTTTTCAGTGGTGTATAAAGACCTTACATAATGAGCCATTGTGTTTTTATTAGCTTAGAATAAGGCGTTTTATACTTCTGTGTCGAACTCACGTCGTAGGCTGTGCGTACCCTTCAGCATTTAACATGTTTCTATGGTGGACCTGAATGGACAAACACATTTTGTTGTCACTATGTTGTTCTTCATGATAAGAAGCTGCTAAAGCCAGTGAATAAAACACTGACACAATGATGAACAAGTAACAATAAAATTCACAATAAAATATCGTTTTACGGAATGATTAGGTTAACCTAATTTCTTAATTTATCTTTGTAAAAAAACCTCATCGCGTAACTGGCTGCTGTCTCAGACGACGACATCCCCAGACAGCAAACTGACATTGAATCAACGTGAAAACGACGTCTCTCATGACATTGAAACAACGTTGATTTGCTCATCGAATTAACGTTGAACCAACGTCAGACGCGGCATTCTGCAAAGCTAAATGAAATCGAAAATTGGTTTGCTTTCATAACGTTGAAACAACGCGTTGATTTCAAGTTGATTTTCCGTTAGTTTTGAAAGAATGACGCATCTGACGTTGGATCAACGTTAATTCGATGAGCAAAACAATGTCAGATCAACGTTGTTTCAATGTCATATTTCCACGTTGATTCAATGTCAGTTTGCTATCTGTCGGCCACCATAACTTCTGTTGGGTGCAATTCGCAACCTCACCACTAGATGCGCTAAAACTTACACACTGCAACTTTAAATAGTATTAGTATTTGTTTAATGATAAAACAACCTGACATGTTTTTCCCCATTAAAAACAAACTTTATTTGAGTAATCCAAGCATGCATGCAACAAAATCATCCATAATGCTAATTCGAAATAGCATAGGTTATACAAAAATCGAATAGGTTATTTTCGATTAAATAAAATAAAAATGGAATCAATTGAATGACGTCCATGGTTCCCCCCTCTACACTATGGAAGCTCATTTCCGCCACAGAATAAACAACAAAAAAGGTAATTGCTACTTTTTATACAACAGTTCTGACTTTTTTTCCCCACAGTTTCGAGTTTACATCTCAAAATTCTGAATTAGGTCATATAAAGGCGCAATTGCGTGTTATAAAGTCAGAATTGTCAGACTTAAATGTGCAATTTAGATTTTTTTTCTCAGAATTGCATGTTTATATAATTCTGACTTTATAACATGCAATTGGGCGTTGCAAGTGCAAGGGGAAAAAAGTAAAAATTGTGAGTTTAACTCGCATTTCGACTTTATTATAACACACAATTGCGACTTTGTATCACGTAATTATGACTTTATATTTCGTAATTCTGAGAAATAAAGTCATAATTGCAAGATGTGAACTTGCAATTGTGAGATAAAAAGTCGCAAATATCTTTTAAAATGTTTTGTTCTTTGAGGACAAAAACAAGCTTCTATAAAATAGTGCAGCACAACTGTCTGGTTTAAACATTGTTCTAAATATCTTCCAATTGTGTTGAGGGCGTTTAAATGATGATTTTTTGGGGGAATTATCGCTTTAAAAGTAGCCATTCGTCAAATTAATTTCTGAAGCCACCTTGGCTCAAAGTGTCCACGGAGAGCTGATCTGGGTTCGGTGTCACCCGCCCAAATCCCACGCATTCAAGCGGACAGTAAAGTGTGAAGAACTGATCTCAGATCAGCGGATACTTCGTGCAGAACGCTTTTCATTAAACACATTCACATGTCGGAACACATAAGAACATGTACAACAGAATGAACATGTAAATGTGTAGAAAATGTTTGCGTGTTGGATGTATTTAGTTTTTACTGTTGCTGAGAATATTTTTATTCAGGCGAATGCAAGGCAGCCATTGTGAAGGACCCCGCCCGTCTCTCTGATGCTATGAGTGTCAGCGTTGTGTTTACACAATAATAATCTCTTTTTTCCCACTTGATACATTACTTCTATTGAGAAAATGCCCTTGTTTGAAGGCCTGGGCAGCGGCGGGGAGAAGACAGCCGTAGTCATTGATTTAGGAGCGGCGTACACAAAGTAAGTGACTGTTATTAGTGCGTCGCGGTCATAGAATATAAATAAACTCGATGTTTTAGTCAAATTATACGATATAAGACCTGAATGAGTTACACGCCACGATTCATCGTGCATTATTACACTGATGATCATTAATCACTAACAAAATTATTATGGTATATGATATGAGACACACGGTTTGTTCTGACTGGTTTTGTTCTCTTGTGTTTGTAATGTGTAGATGTGGCTTTGCTGGCGAGACTGGGCCGAGATTCATCATTCCCAGTGAAATTAAACACCCTGGATCTCAAGAGGTCTCATTTATAATCATAATTAATAAACTTAAGACAACATTTGAAGAGTTCAGATGCAAAAGCCTCTAAATGCCATTTGAAATTTTCTTCTTTAATGATGATTTTTATCAAGCTTGTATATTTAAGTTCAGTGATTTCACTTAAATAGCAATGATAATTACCTATTAATTGTTATTTAAGTGAAATTACTGAACTTAAATATACAAGTTTGATAAAAATCATCATTAAAGAAGAAAATTTCAAATGGCATTTAGAGGCTTTTGCATCTGAACTCTTCACTAATGCTTTAAACATAATTGATTGTGTCTGTGGGGAACTGATTGGATGGTTGTGGTTTGCTATTGGCTGATCTCATCTGAGTGACAGGTTATAGCCCCGCCCACATCATCAGAGAAGCGCTGCTGCAAGAGGAACTGATTCTGTTTCAACATTATTTACACAATAATGATGTGCACCCCTAATGATCGTGTGTCCAGGCCGTGCGAGTCGTCCAGTACAACATCAACACTGAGGAGCTGTACACCATCCTGAAGGAGTTCGTGCACCTGCTCTACTTCAGGTACGACAGTCCGCCGGCGGGGAACCAATGGTGCACTTTGCAGGGTGTTGAGTTACATTTTAAGGCATGAAGAATTCTTTTCCAAGGAAAAAACTCTTAAATGTGTAGTTCTGGTGATCACAGATGAGTTTTAAGCAATACATTAGTGTCTACAGGGGGAGTCATACAAAGCCTATAACCTGAAGATGGCGTTGACTAGCCATTTACACTCCATAATATATGGAGAAAAAAGCAGGAAATCATAAAATCTCATGAAAAACAGAAACTTTTCTTCAGATTGTGACTGAATCACGCAGAAAGCAAGTAAAATGCGCTCCTTCTGTAATGGTGGGAGATTTCGGTCAGTCCAGTGTGGCGCTATAGAACATTATATTACATTTTTCCCTATAAAAATGAGTTTTTTGCACAATTGCGAGTGCTTGTTGACTTAAAACGTGTTTTAAAACATATCTTTTTAACATTAACATGTTTTATTGAGACTTCTGCACTTGATCTGTATATTTGGCGTGTGTGTGGTGTGTTTTGTGTTATGCAGTGACCTGTGTATTGCTTGTGAGGTGTTATGAAAGGCGCCATTGAATAAAATGCATAATTATTATTATGATGATGATTAAAAATCCCCCAGAGCTTAGTTCATGAGCGAACACATGACCGAACTCATGCCGCTCCCCCTCAGGCATCTGCTGGTGAACCCCCGAGACCGGCGCGTGGTGGTCGTGGAGTCGCTGCTGTGTCCCTCACACTTCCGGGAGACGCTCTCCAGGGTCTTCTTCAAGCACTTCGAGGTGAGCTCGTCTAATCCACCCTCCGCTGGCCACAGCTTGCTGACCTCAGATCAGGGGATTCGTTCAAATCCGCGTTATGACACTCTTATGATTAGCTCTGATCTCAGAAACTTGTTCTAATCTGGGTCTGAGTGTGCTTTACTGTAATCAGGTGATCTGTCAATATAGAGTTAATTCATGTTTACAATCTATTCTAAATAATGCAAGCAACATGCTATTCTTGTGGAAATTATATTATTTATAATGTTACAAAAGATTCTATGTGAAGGACATGATGTTCTTTTGAACTTTCTATTCATCAAATAATCCTGAAACATTAAATTATCAGTTTTCACAAACATATGAAACACTGAAAATAATCTTAACTGTGTCTTGATCATCAGATCCTCATATTAGAGTGATTTGTGAAGGATCATGTGACACTGAAGACTGGAGTAATGATGATAAATTCAGGAATAAATTACACTTTACTGTATATTCACATAGTCAACTATGGAAGCTTGTTTTCGCCACTATATAAAAAAATAATTGCGACTTTATTTCTCAGAATTCCGCCTTTTTTCTCACAATTGCGAGTTTACATCTCGCAATTCTGACTTTACATCTCGCAATTCTGACTTTACATCTCGCAATTCTGACTTTATATCTCACAATTCTGACTTTACATCTCGCAATTCTGACTTTATATCTCGCAATTCTGACTTTACATCTCGCAATTCTGACTTTACATCTCGCAATTCTGACTTTACATCTCACAATTCTGACTTTACATCTCGCAATTCTGACTTTATATCTCGCAATTTTTACTTTACATCTCGCAATTCTGACTTTACATCTCGCAATTCTGACTTTACATCTCGCAATTCTGACTTTATATCTCGCAATTCTGACTTTACATCTCGCAATTCTGACTTTACATCTCGCAATTTTTACTTTACATCTTGCAATTCTGACTTTACATCTCGCAATTTTTACTTTACATCTCGCAATTCTGACTTTACATCTCGCAATTTTTACTTTACATCTCGCAATTCTGACTTTACATCTCGCAATTCTGACTTTACATCTCGCAATTTTTACTTTACATCTCGCAATTCTGACTTTACATCTCGCAATTTTTACTTAATATCTCGCAATTCTGACTTTACATCTCGCAATTTTTACTTTATATCTCGCAATTCTGACTTTACATCTCGCAATTTTTACTTTACATCTCGCAATTTTTACTTTATATCTCGCAATTCTGACTTTACATCTCGCAATTTTTACTTTACATCTCGCAATTCTGACTTTTCATCTCGCAATTCTGACTTTATATCTCGCAATTTTTACTTTATATCTCGCAATTCTGACTTTACATCTCACAATTTTTACTTTATATCTCGCAATTCTGACTTTACATCTCGCAATTCTGACTTTATATCTTGCAATTTTTACTTTATATCTTGCAATTCTGAGAAATAAAGTCAGAATTATGAGATAAAGTTGCAATTACCTTTTTTATTTTTCAGTCTGTGGCTGAAACCACAGAACTTCTATAGAAAACTGAAATATTTTACACTGGAGTAATATTTCACAGTTATTACTGTATATTTGATCATATAAATGCAGCTTTGGTGAGCAGAAGAGACTCGGTTTACATCAGACCTGCTGCTGTTTCTCCAGCCTGTAATTGGCCGTGAGTGTGTGTCGGTCAGCCGTGTTCGCTGGTGTAGAGTAACCCTGAGCCGTGTGTGTGTGTTGCAGGTGCCGTCGCTGCTGTTCGCTCCGGGTCACCTGATGTCGCTCATGTCTCTGGGGATCCAGTCGGCTCTCGTCATGGACTGCGGATACACGGAGACGCTCGTCTTACCAGAATCCTTTACAGCAAATGCGCTTTAAAACTACTTTGACTCGATTGACTGTCGCCCTGGGGTGTGTTTCCCGAAAGCATGGTCGCAGGTTCCGTCGTGTGTGTGTTTCCCCATAACATCGATACAACGAACATTCGCATAGGTGTGTGTGTGAGCGACAGCATGTGTGACGCAGTTTCATGTTTGCATGTGGACTCAATAACTCCTGATCATTCAGTGCAATCTGTGTCTTATATTTAGAATTAGGGTTGCCAACTGTTCTCGTTCTGTATTTGTCATATAAAAGTCTTGTTCCGTATTGAACGCAACTTTGTTCCGTATTTTTGAGAATCAGTTCAGTGCAAATCCATGACAGACACATCTTCTAATATATCTCAGACAGACTATGAATGAAGACCTCACCAGTTGAGCCACTCCACTCGTGATCGACTAGTTTTACAGCAAATTAGTTAAAATATCCTCTAATCTAGAGCGATCTTGCCTGCGAGCTTGAGCTTCTAACGGCGCGGACGCAAAACCAGGACTGGAGTCAGAGCACATTCCTCTCTGAACTCTAAGCGTTCTGTTATCACTCCGCTTTCATCCACTACGGGTTTTCCAGGAAAAACTGCTCCGCGTTCAATCGATTTTAAAAGATAATCTTATGTTTTACTGACTGCTCCCCCACAATAATTTTTTTTTTTTTTTACATTTTAAGGTTAAATGCATCAGATCAGATCAAAATTAAGAGCTTCAACCCACGAACTGCTCGTTAAAGAAATATAAAGCATTGATTTGTACCAGGACAATAAAGAGGGCTCAAACATCTTTTTAGTTGTGAGAGTCTCAGTCTACATTACATTATCAATGGTGTTTTCAGATGCCAAACAATTATTATAATAATGTAATAATGATTTATATAATTATTCCTATGACGTAAAATCCATATAGGCTACTTTATAAATGAAAATGAATATTTCAAAAGTATATTTTAATCAACATTACACTATAATATAGGAGAATTAAAATACTTTTGTCCTATTTCTACACTTACAAGAAATAAACCCTTGAGCTTTTATTTAGGAGAAAAGAGATAGCCATGCTGATCGGCTGATTAATTCAACTAAAAAAATAAATAAACTAAATTAAAGTAAACTAAACACTAAAACTAAAATAAATCCATGGTTCATTGTTGGCAAAATGATCATGATAGCCTTCATATATCTAGAATATGTGGTACAGTCATTGATTAGGCATACTTTGCTATTCTATAAATTAATATAGGCCTAATAAGTGATTATAATATGCTATATGAATTCTAAGGGTCATTACCAAATTAACCCCCCTGTTCCTTATTTCGAAATCAGAAAGTTGGCAACCCTATTTAGAATACACACAATCTCTTTGTCAAGAGATTTAAAGCATCGTGTTTGAAGTGTGTGTGTGACTAAATCTGGAAACAAAGCAAAATAACTGAGAAATGTTCCTCAGATGTCTAATTTATAACATCCAGCATCATTTCGATCCCAATCAGATTCATTAACAGTAGTTATTACTCCACGTGTGTGTGTGTGACGTCATTAACCGACGTGTGTGAACGACCACTTTACGTCGATACGGTTTAAGCACTCGTGACGAGATGCGTCGCACTACAGTAGTGAAGCTGTACGGGAAACACACTCCTGATCATAGTGTGTGTGCCTCATCAGGGATGGATTATAAGCGCTGTATACACTAGCGATGTTTCACAGCCGTTTATGATGATCAGACTTTAACAGCGCTCTAGATCTACGAGGGCGTCCCGATCCTGTCCGCGTGGGAGGCTCTGCCGATGGCTGGAAAAGCCATTCATAAGTAAGTCCAGAGTGGCATGAAGCGAGGCGGTGTGTGTGAGATACAGCTGCTTGTGTTCTCACTGTGTGTGTGTGTGGTCTTTAGGGAGCTGCACGCTCTGCTGAGTGAGCAATGCATGCTGGACACCGACTCCGGCACCGGCCTCAACCCCGCCGTCATCAGTAAGACACACACACACAAATATCAAACCTGATTGAACACTGTTAGGAATATTGATTCAGAGTGCATTATATTTACACCAAACAAAATCCTATTTTTCCAGATAAAGTGAACGATCGATTTGCTTGTCTAAAACATATTTCATACTTGTCTAAAGTTATTCCTGCGTTTACTTGATAAAGTCCGCTCAGAATTGACACAGAAAGACTCGTGAAGCTCGAGCGGCAGACTCTTTTAGTATATTTGTACAAATGTCCATCTATCGACCAGAGACAGAAGGACTGCAGGAGATTATGAAATATGATCCAGTATAAGGTTAATACTGTACGTGATTATGTGTTGTTTGTTACAGGCACTATTCCAGAAGATGTAGTGGAGGATATCAAAGGTGATGACAAAATCAAGACCGGCTTTATTACATTACAGTTATTCCTGTTTCGCTGTGTTAAAACAGTGTCTAATGTTGAGTGAGGACTGAGCTGTGTGTGTGTGTGTGTGTTCAGTGCGTACGTGTTTCGTCAGCGACCTGCAGAGAGGAATGAAGATCCAGGAGGCCAAGTTCAACATGGACGGATCAGCCGAGGTCAGAGGGCGCGCTTTACACTGCATTGATACGCTAACACACACTCCTCAACACAACACGACCTGCTCACACACACGACTTTTTAACGTAAATAGACCTGATTTTATTGTTATAACTGATGTATTCATAAAAGACGTATTTTTAAAAATTTTGACGTATTTTAATCTTAAATGTTTTATGTAGTTTGTTAATTGTGGGACTTTTGTTATTCACGTTATTCTCCTTTATAAATAATGTTTAAATATATATATATATGAAGAGTTCAGATGCAAAAGCCTCTAAATGCCATTTGAAATTTTCTTCTTTAATGATGATTTTTATCAAACTTGTATATTTAAGTTCAGTGATTTCACTTAAATGGCAATGATAATTACCTATTAATTGTTATTTAAGTGAAATTACTGAACTTTAATATACAAGTTTGATAAAAATCATCATTAAAGAAGAAAATTTCAAATGGCATTTAGAGGCTTTTGCATCTGAACTCTTCATATATATATATTATTGAAAATTAAGTTAAAATGAATAAAAATTCATTTTGGAATAAATTTTGGGTGAAAAAAGACAGATGCATTCAATATACAAAATATAAAATACAATATACAATAAAATACAATATATAAAATAAAAATACAATATATAAAATACAGATTAAATTTAATAAAAAAAAAATATTTATATTTGTTTCATCAAGTCAGTTATTAAAGCGTCACAAGAGTTGGTGCATTAACTTTGACCGTCCTGCTTATTTGAACGATGAAATGGAAGTGGAATTAATAAAGTAAGAATACTCACAGTTCTTCTGATTGGTCCGTCAGAGACCGGCTCCGCCCCCAGACGTGGAGTATCCGCTGGACGGCCAGAAGATTCTGCATGTCAAGGGTTTCATCAGGTAAAAACCTTCACACGATCACATGACCTGCTTTCCCTGAAGGTCACATGTTTGAGCCGATAGTAACGAGCGGCAGGACTGACCCACACTAACCTGACGCTTCTCCAGAGACTCGGTGGCGGAGATGCTGTTCGAGCAGGATAATGAGGAGAAGTCCATCGCCACGCTGATGCTGGACACGCTGGTCAAGGTATGACGTCGGGATCCTCAAGTCAGTCCTGAAGAAAAGTTCCTTCTAATGACGAGTGCAATTGAAAAATCATGTCGATGTTTGAAGTGATGCTCCGAAAATGAATTTTTTAATGAAAAATAAAAATCGCTTATTCAGTCGATTCATCTTCACATTAATTTAATAATCAAACTGAGTTGCTCACTAGAGTTACTCTTCTGTGGAGTTTATGGACTGAAAGGCTATTCTGAGGATAATGTGTATTTTGTGTTTGTTTTCCCAGCATTCACCTTGTTGATTTGTTTCGTTTGTACCACACTAGTGTCCCATCGACACTCGCAAGGTTCTGTCGGAGAACTTGGTGATCATCGGCGGCACGGCCATGCTTCCCGGATTCCTGCCCCGCCTCCTGGCGGAGATCCGCTCGCTGGTGGAGAAGCCGAAGTACCGCGATGCCCTCGCGACCAAGAGCTTCCGCATCCACAGCCCGCCCGCTAAACCCAACTGCACCGCCTGGCTCGGAGGTGAGCGCCAATACGGTTTTGGGTTTCACTGTTTTTGATGGTCCCTTTAAAGGAGTAGTTCACTTTTGAAAAAACGTTTGCTGATAATTTACTCGCCCCCGTGTCATCCAAGATGTCCATGTCTTTCTTTCCTCAGTCGAAAAGAAATGAAGGTTTTTAATGAAATCATTCCAGGATTTTTCTCCATATAATGGACTTCAATGGGGACCAAACGGTTCACGGTCCAAAAGACAGTTTCAGTGCAAACTGTTCAAAGGGCTTTAAACGAAACCAGACGATGAATAAGGGTCTTATCAAGCGAAACGATCGGGTATTTCAAAAATGTAACTTTTCTAAGGACAAATGCTAGCCTTGCTCTATTCTGTGAGGCGCGTTTGCAACGTCACGTAATACGTAATTACGTTCAAAAGGTCACGGGCGACGTAGCCGAAAGTACAGAATCAAAATCGTCCGACATCGTTGTTTTACCTTTTAATTCCTTTTTTTGTAAACGGCGTTTGAGTTAGTTTGCACGTTCAACCTATGCGTTCAACTTGTAAACACTGACTCTGTACTTCCGGCTACGTCGCCCGTGACCTTTTGAACGTAATTACGTATTACGTGACGTTACAAACGCGCCTCACAGAATAGAGCAAGGCTAGCATTTGTCCTTAGAAAAGTTACATTTTTGGAATAAGCTTTGAAATAACCGATCGTTTCGCATGATAAGACCCTTATTCATCGTCTGGTGTCGTTTAAAGCCCTTTGAACAGTTTGCACTGAAACTCTCGTTTGGACCTTGAACCGTTTGGTCCCCATTGAAGTCCATTATATGGAGAAAATCCTGGAATGTTTTCATCAAAAACCTTCATTTCTTTTCGACTGAGGAAAGAAAGACACGGACATCTTGGATGACACGGGGGCGAGTAAATTATCAGCAAAAGTTTTTTCAAAAGTGAACTACTCCTTTAAAGGTGCAGTCTGTAAGAACTAGTGGTGTAAATAGGTACTGCAGTCGAACTCAACACATCAGAGTTCGCCGTTTCTCCCACCGCCTCAGACACGGGTCGCCAGACGCGTCAGGAATGAGCGCAACGCGAAAATTGGCAACGTGCATTATCACAGACCAAAACAATAACACACATTCCAGCCTGGAAATAAAAAAATAAGCAGAGGATACACACGTTGTAGACCCGCCTTTGGGCTTATATTACTAATGCTCTCTTTAAATAACTATAATACTGCGCCACGGACTTTAGCCCTGGTCAACGGCTCGGTCTATTTCAGTTCCTCATAACAGCAGCGCTCCTGAACACACACTCGCTCTCACACCAGCAGCCCATGGGCACAGATGGGCACAAACGCATGTCGCGGGATGTGAAAATGAAAACTGCGTCGGGCTGAAACTAGCGAAACGCACTTGCGCCGCACCGAGTGTGTGTGAAGGGGGCCAGTGTGTTACACAGTTTTCTGCCATTCACTCAGGGTTGCTCTGTTTCTTCCCGTGTAGGTGCTGTATTTGGAGCACTGCAGGACATTTTAGGCAGTCGCTCGGTGTCCAGAGACTACTATAACCAGACGGGCCGCGTCCCAGACTGGTGCTGTCTCAGCGCTCCTCCACCCGACTCCGTCTACGAGGCGGGCAAGACGCCTCCGCCGCTCATGAAGAGGGCCTTCTCCACGGAGAAATGAAGCGTCACATGGTCCTGACGGGAACACACCATAACACACACACACTGCCGACCGTTCAAGAGATTTGGGTCGGTGAGATTTTTAATGTTTTTAAAAGAAGTCTCCTCTGCTCACCAAAGCTGCATTAATTTGATTAAAAACAGTGAAATATTATTCTAATGTAAATCATCAGTTTTCTATGTGAATATCCAGTAAAGTGTAATTTATTCCTGAATTTATCGTCATTACTCCAGACTTCAGTGTCACATGACCCTTCACAAATCACTCTAATATGAGGATCAAGAAACATGTGATTGATGTTGGAAATTGGATTCTTTGATGAATAGAAAGTTTAAGAACCGCATGTATCTGAAATATGATATTTTGTAACATTATAAATGTCTTTACTGTAAATTTTATCAATTTAATTCATCCTTGATGAGTAAAAGTATTGATTTCTTTTATTTATTTTCCCCCATAAATGTAATATAAGTTCTTACTGAATCCAGACGGTAGTGTTTACTGTTACGTACGCTTCTGTTTCAGATAAATGCGGTTCTTAAACTTCCTATTCATCAAAGAATCCTGAAATAAAAATGTAAATAACTGTTTTGAACACTGATGATAATCTTGATCCTCATGTTAGAGTGATTTGTGAAGGATCATGTGACACTGAAGTCTGGAGTAATGATGATAAATTCAGGAATAAATTACACTTTACTGTATATTCACATTTTTTAATCAAATGAATCACTCGATGAGCAGAAGAGACTTCTTTTAAAAAATATAAAAAATCTTGCCGATCCAGACCTGTTGAGCGGCGGTGTGTTTGATTGAGTCCTGGTCTGTAATCGTCTAAAGCAGGGATTCTCAACACTGGCCTTCGAGATCAGCAAACCTTGAGCGACTCGTAATCCTGGAGACCCCGAGGAGCCTGTACAGCCGTTCGATCAGAGATGGAGCAAAATCTGCAGGAAAGTGGAGCTTGAGGGCCAGAGCTGAGAAACGCTGGTCTAAAGTCGGCCATGTTAGTTCAGCTTTACTTGATTTTTAATAGTAGGTGCAACTAAACCCATCACTGCGGCTTCTGCTTCACTCATGACAGATCTTTATCGACTGTTTCCAGAGCATGACATTTATCCAACCATGTCAGTTCTTTGTCAGTAGTGACATAAAGCTACTTTTTATTATTATGTAAATGTCTGCTTGTTCCTGCACCAATTAAAGACGCAACACGGAAGGCAACTTGACCATTCTGTCTAAAATGCAATCATTTCAATTATATTTAACAACCAGTTTGAAGAGCTGAATATGTTGAAAATGTTACTGTATTTATTAGGTTTGTGAAATAAACATTTAAAAATGTGGTCTTCTATTATATTTGTACATTTAAGTGTTATATGTCATTACCTTAAGACTTCATCATGGTAACTCTAATTTCTCCTTGAACCAATCAATTTTCCTAGAGACATTTTGTGGAATTAGTTTTGAGAATGTGTAGGACGGTGGCCAGTTGCTTATACTGCTTAGCTCTTAAAGTCACCCAGTGGTCAATAACTGCATCCCTAATGGACTTTATGCACGGCGGTATTTCCGGTGAAGCATTAGGGATGCTCGATAACTTCCGCCGATCGTTGAGTCCAATGCAATACCGAGAATTTATTGAATTTTATACTCCATGGTTATACTAACGAAAGTCACAAAAACAGATAAAACAGACACCCCGCGTTGTGTTTATGCTTCTTTTTAAAATTATATTAAATAAATATAACTATATATAAAATTACATCTAAACGTAGGCTATGTACGTTTCATTTCAAAGACTGGAGGACAGTAAATTTTGAAGACTCTGCCATAATCCCGTTTTCCTCGGTTTTCCTCCGCTTTAATCTCCACAACCGGAAATGGACGAGCATCCTTACGTCAAATGCGGAATTTATGCGTGCATATAGCCCATCACAGCGGTGTGTGTTCACTGTTCAAAAGGGTGGAAAAACAAGTAAAAATGTAATCACCTAATTACAACATAAACTCCCACTCTGGAGTGCGTTTCCCGAAAGCATCGTTAGCCAACTATGGTCGCAAGTTCCGTCGTTGCCAATAGAGTTCAATGGATATTGCGAACTTGCGACCATAGTTGGCTAACGATGCTTTCGGGAAACGCACCCGTGCAAGTCTGGTGAATCATGACTACTAATGAAGAGGGAGGGATTATCATTAATTACCCAGAGTCTGTAGAGTACAAAAAGACCAAAGGGTAGCATCTCAGCAGTGTGACTAGCTGTTTGGACAATGGCAGGAAGTTGGCGTGTTCAGTCTCTGGCACTTTGTGTTTGGCTCTGTGTGTTCTGTCATGCTGTTCCCAAGTGGAGTAATCTGCCCCAAAGTCCTCAAGCTCTGATGTTCCAGCAAACTGACCAGCGGTTTCAGAAGCCAGTTCAACAGCAAGCTAGTCAACAGTTTCCTCAGTCCGTTCAACAACAAGCAGGTCAACAGTTTCCTCAGTCCGTTCAACAACAAGCTAGTCAACAAGCTAGTCACCAGTTTCCTCAGTCCGTTCAACAAGCTAGTCAACAGTTTCCTCAGTTCGTTCAACAACAAGCAGGTCAACAGTTTCCTCAGTCCGTTCAACAACAAGCTAGTCAACAAGCTAGTCACCAGTTTCCTCAGTCCGTTCAACAAGCTAGTCAACAGTTTCCTCAGTTAGTTCAACAACAAGCTAGTCAACAGTTTCCTCAGTTCGTTCAACAACAAGCAGGTCAACAGTTTCCTCAGTCCGTTCAACAACAAGCTAGTCAACAGTTTCCTCAGTTCGTTCAACAACAAGCAGGTCAACAGTTTCCTCAGTCCGTTCAACAACAAGCTAGTCAACAAGCTAGTCACCAGTTTCCTCAGTTAGTTCAACAACAAGCAGGTCAACAGTTTCCTCAGTCCGTTCAACAACAAGCTAGTCAACAAGCTAGTCACCAGTTTCCTCAGTCCGTTCAACAAGCTAGTCAACAGTTTCCTCAGTTCGTTCAACAACAAGCAGGTCAACAGTTTCCTCAGTCCGTTCAACAACAAGCTAGTCAACAAGCTAGTCACCAGTTTCCTCAGTCCGTTCAACAAGCTAGTCAACAGTTTCCTCAGTTAGTTCAACAACAAGCTAGTCAACAGTTTCCTCAGTTCGTTCAACAACAAGCAGGTCAACAGTTTCCTCAGTCCGTTCAACAACAAGCTAGTCAACAGTTTCCTCAGTTCGTTCAACAACAAGCAGGTCAACAGTTTCCTCAGTCCGTTCAACAACAAGCAGGTCAACAGTTTCCTCAGTCCGTTCAACAACAAGCTAGTCAACAAGCTAGTCACCAGTTTCCTCAGTTAGTTCAACAACAAGCAGGTCAACAGTTTCCTCAGTCCGTTCAACAACAAGCTAGTCAACAAGCTAGTCACCAGTTTCCTCAGTCCGTTCAACAAGCTAGTCAACAGTTTCCTCAGTTCGTTCAACAACAAGCAGGTCAACAGTTTCCTCAGTCCGTTCAACAACAAGCTAGTCAACAAGCTAGTCACCAGTTTCCTCAGTCCGTTCAACAAGCTAGTCAACAGTTTCCTCAGTTAGTTCAACAACAAGCTAGTCAACAGTTTCCTCAGTTCGTTCAACAACAAGCAGGTCAACAGTTTCCTCAGTCCGTTCAACAACAAGCTAGTCAACAGTTTCCTCAGTTCGTTCAACAACAAGCAGGTCAACAGTTTCCTCAGTCCGTTCAACAACAAGCAGGTCAACAGTTTCCTCAGTCCGTTCAACAACAAGCTAGTCAACAAGCTAGTCAACAGTTTCCTCAGCAGTTTCAGCCAGTGGCAAAGGCAGAGCCCGTTGACAAATGTGCTGTGGCTGATTATGAGCAGATCCAATGTGGACCACCTGGTATCAGTGGTGCTGAGTGTGCAGCTATTAACTGCTGCTTTAACGGACAGCAGTGTTACTATGGGAAGGCCGGTAAGAGTGTAGAGTCAATGTAAAGGTTTTTCTTGTTAAACCGATCCTCATCAATAACCAGCTCTTGTGCCTTGTTCCAGTGACTGTCCAGTGTATAAGAGATGGTCAGTTTGTGGTTGTGGTGGCTAGAGATGTCACTCTGCCTCGTTTGAGCCTGGATTCAGTCCGTCTCCTGGGTGGAAATGATCCAGCTTGCAGTCCTGTGGGATCCACACCTTTCTTTGCCATATACCAGTTCCCCGTCACTGCGTGCGGCACGAGCATGATGGTGAGTAGCTGCTTGTGGTTTTGTTCTGCATGGCTTCGAATGGATTGGATGCCAACAGTGTTATGATTTGCAGGAGGACGGTGGGTATGTGGTGTATGAAAACAGAATGACCTCCTCGTATGAAGTGGGTATCGGACCACTTGGTTCCATCACAAGGGACAGCCATTTTGAGTAAGAGATGTATGCTTTCTCATAAATTTGAATCCATGGCAAATGCTACAAGCTCACTGTTTGTTTTCCAGGCTTCTCTTCCAGTGTAGGTACTCTGGTACTTCTGTGGAAGCTCTGGTTGTGGAGGTCAACACTGTTCCTCCACCTCCACCAGTAGCTGCTCCTGGACCCCTCAGGGTGGAGCTTAGACTCGCAAATGGTCAGTGTTTCACCAAAGGCTGTGCTGAAGGTAAGGGTTTGTCCCAAGTATGCCTAAAGCCTTTCTAAAGCTCCAGTTTCTAGTTAAACCCTGCATTTTTTTTCCTCAGGGGACGAGGCGTACACGTCCTACTACAGTGATTCTGATTATCCAGTTACAAAAGTCCTGCGGGAGCCTGTGTTTGTTGAGGTGCGCGTTTTGGAGAGGACCGACCCCAACATTGTCTTGATGCTGGGACATTGCTGGGCGACGTCAACCCCCAGTCCACTCAGTCTACCCCAATGGGACCTTCTGGTTGATGGGTGAGTAAGGCCAGTCTTTGTCCATCTAGTGTGCTGTAAGGAGTTTCTGATTCCCTCTTTGCCTTTCAGATGCCCTTACCAGGATGATCGTTACCTGACCACATTGGTTCCAGTGAGTGGCTCGTCTGGTTTTCAGTTCCCAACCCACTACAAGCGCTTTATTGTGAAGATGTTCACATTTGTTGATCCATCATCACTGGCTCCTCTGCAGGAAACCGTATGCTCCGCAGCCTTACCTCAACCCTTAATATTAGTACTTTGTATAGTGAATTCTCTGGCTAAACCCTTTTCCCCATCTGTTAGATCTTCATCCACTGTAGTACAGCAGTGTGCCATCCCTCCTCTGGCTCCTGTGAGCAAAGCTGCACTAGGAAACGTGAGTGATTGCTGTAAGTTGACTTCAGGAACCGAGAACTTATTTAAATGCCCCTCATGCTTCTACCACTTTTTACAGGAAGAGACACTCCCATCAAGACCATCTCTAGTGGGCAAACTGTGGTGTCTAGTGGAGAAGTTAACCTGGTCAAGTGAATTTTAGTGTTTTAATAAACTTCATGAAACTCAACATGTTTTAAAGTCTTTGGTATTTGTTTCAGACTGGAGTTGGTTGTTTCATGACTGACTGTTCTCAGTTTGACTACTAGAGCTGCACTACTAAGCCTTTTTCTTTTGTGCATTGAGATTCTTGACCCAAACAAGCTAAGTTTCTGCCTAAGCCATTTAACTTTACAATTTGCCAAGTTCTAGTTGTTAACTTGGGGCCCTGTTCATGTTTTTCATATCAAATGAAGGTTTTAGCTACTGGCTTTTTGAGGCTTTACATGGCTGGACTAGCATAACTGCATATCAATACCAAACCGACCCCAACGAACTAGCGCTGATGAAAGCTGACTTGTCGCCTCTCGTCAGTAAGCTGCACTTGAACACACAGAGAATTGCAGCCGACTGTCAGCTAGTGTGCATTCTGTGCCTGCGTGTAATGAGCGAACTGTATTTCTGCATATTTGTCTTTCAAAAAGGAGAACCGACGCTGCCGGCTGCAGATAGCAGCTACACATAACGTAAACAAAGTGGCGCGTGCATATCGCATATCAATCCTGCTAAACATTTTCTTTATTCCATTCCGCTCATGTTAATATTGAAATATTTGCCAAGGAACACTCAGGTAAGAAGATGTAATACAAGAACAGCCTTTTTACCGTTTTTACTTCTTTGCTTGCTGTTTTGCTGTTATCCACAAGTTTCCGAGGGGCGCTCATGTAAAAAATAAAGTGGGTGAAACTTCCGGTGACGCGGCGGAAGTAGCATTCCAATGGTATTTTGTGTGTTAGTTAGCGAAGAGGCTAGCTGTTTTTCGGAGAATTATTTTACTATTTAAAGACGCAAATCTTTATGAGAGATGTCGTTCCGGCGCTCAGGGACAACATGTGCTGTTCGCGGTTGTATGTATAACCGGACTAAACTAATTCAGTGGCTTAAACGGGATTGTTTTGAACATAAGCTGAAAACGAAATCACAGTGACAATCACCAACGACTGTAGTTTCCATCAACCTCCCAAAAGACAACGAATCATCCTGTATACATTTGTTTAAAATCTTAATATTCCATAAACTCTATCAGCATGTGTTTGGCTGTTCGCTACTGATGTTACACCTAAACTCAGGATCAAAGCCGGTGGTGACAGAATACCAAATGTGCCAGTTAATGTATTCAAGTAGCACATTGATTTATAATTTTGAATAAACTCCAAAGCACAATGACTAGTGTATTTTTTATTTTAATTGTTTGTCAGCTCGCACAACTGTCTGTCACCATGCCTTGATGAGTATTGATTATTAATAATGTTATTATAATACTCCCAATCAACTACTGCGGAGGGTAAAGGTACTGTTATTTCACCCTTTTTAATTTCGTTGAGGTGTTCCCACATCGTTAGCTAGTTTGGATCGCTATAACTTGAATGACTGTTACTGAATGAACGAGTGTCAAGCATGTCAAGTAGCGCTTTGTTTACTTCAAACCGGAAGTCGCGCCCACTTTTGACGCAAGGCCTCACGGGGCGTAGGAAACTTGTGGATTCTCGTGCACTGACTCTTTCACAAAGCTGAACAGCCAATCAGAGTTCTCTCTTTCCCCAACGGCCCGACGCCGATTCAACATGTCGAATCGCGCGAAACAAAGCCGACGAGGACTATTTTCAGCCAACGGCTCGGAACCGTGAGTATCACACCGAGGAAACTTAGTTGGCCAACGCTCAAAATCTGCCAAACCGTCGGCTTGGTGTGTTCCGGGCTTTAGTTCACTTGTTGGCTTTTTGTAATGCTTTTTTTGTTTTTTCTTTTGTCGTAAGTATGAGTCGACTCGACTAGTCGGCTGTGAGGTTCTAACGACGATCACCAGTGACCACTAGAGATTCACCCGTTGTAAAATGCAAAAAAAAAAATTGGACCGAGTTTGGAAAAAGAGACTGCAACGGCCCATTTTAAAGATAAAAATCTGAAGGGGATTAAATGTAGTTTCGCAATGCGAATGTTAATATTATTTGAGAACAAAGTATAATTTACACGTTTGACGTGATATGATAAAATTTAATCAGCTAGGTTTACTGCAATGTCTTTTTTCAGAACGTTGGTCAGAAAACAAAAATGGATTCTTCTTACTTGTTCCACTTAGGGTGAAAGGGACTGCAGGTTTAACATGAACTAATAATGAACAGCATTTATATATTGTTCTTCATACTTTATTAGAATCAATCAACTTGCATAACCAACATAACTAACAAGATGAACAAATAGTAGGCTACCAATGTATTGTTCATGGTGAGTTCGTGTTAGTTAATACGTAAATGTTCCAAAATAACCTTTTTATATTATCTATCTATCCTATTTATACGACAAAAATAGTTTTTGCGTGATAGATACGCAGTTTATGGTGTTAATAAACGCACTCCGCACCACTAATCTAACCCATAGACAGTAGGCAATAGGATTTATGGTGCGTAAATGCAGGCAAAACACATGTTTGGCCAATAAAATAAATTGTCACGATAAATAAAATTCGTGGTATAGATACGCACTTTCATGGGCTTCTGTTGAGTGAGGGACACAGTCAGTGCATCTTTCAAACTCGATGACCCAATTCTGCAGCATTACTCACGCATACAGTGCATGACTCACTCCAAACAAAGACCGGGAACGGGGAAACTTTCCCAAAAAGGAAAACGCCGTTTGGGATTTTTAGACACCTGTAGATTATTTGATGGAGTTACTTAGATTATTTTTGCGGTAATTAAAAGATGGTTCAGTGTATGCTCCAGTAAGATGTGTGGCTCCGGATCATTCTCCGCGCGCTCGACATGAAGAGATTCATCGGTGTGTCGCAGCTTTCCGCGTTCCTGCTCTACATTCCTCTTCTTCAGGTAACTCGCATTCCTCTTCCTCAGGTAACTGATGTCCCTTACGTAAAATAAATAATAGGCCTGTATATAAATAATATCAATATGTGACCCTGGACCACAAAACCAGTATCAGGCGGGTCATTATTTTTTATTTTATTTTTTGAAATCTGAAAGCTGAATAAATAAGATTTGCATTGATTTGTTGGGACAGGACAATTTTTACAATACAGGCTATTTAAAAATCTGGAATCTAAGGGTGCAAAAAAATGTAAACAATGAGAAAATCGCCTTTAAAGTTGTGCATTTATGTTCGGGATTTTACTGAATTCACTCACAAAAATATATTTTTATATATTTACAGTAGGAAATTTACAAAATATCTTAATGGAACATGATCTTTACTTAATATCCTAATGATTCAGGGTCACTTATGATCGTTTAAACAGTTTAAGATGCTTCAAGAATGTTCCTGATGCTTAATTTCTGCAAATAAATGTAACTGGTTATATTTGTCAGTGATCATGGCTAATATCAAGTGATCATTATGTAAAGGTGTTACATTTATGATAAACTATGAGTTTATGGAAGTCAAATAGCAAAAGGAAATCTCTGTGTTAAATGTAATCTGATCTGAGAAATGATGAGGATGTAAACAAGTCAAACCAACTTGTATCCAGCGTTCGCTCCGGTCCGCTAATCTGCATCTGTAGTGTTTTGGGTTTGTAGTCCATAATCTGCATCAAACATGCACTGCAAAAAGTATTATGTTCTTCCTCAGTGTTTCTGTCTTGTTTTGCAGCACAAACATCTAAACATTGATTCAAGATACATTTAGAGAAGCACAATGAAGATATTAAGTGTTTTCTGAGAAATTAAGTGAGTTTAAAACAAGAACAAATATCTGCCAATGTGGTCAGAAAAATAAACATCTTTTCACGAATTAAATACATTTTTTTTCTTCATTGGAAGCTATTTTTCTGGTTTAATCAGTTTGATGATTTATTTCAGAAAACAATGCTTCAGTGGGTAAATGTATCTAAATTTGAGTATTTTTTAGATATCTTTAATGTAAAACGAGACAAAAATACTAATCACGTGCAGGAAAGTTTAAAACGTTTGTGTGCATGACTTAGAAAAGCCCAGACATTTGATTTGTGCACTATAGTCTTCTGAAATCGACTCAGATTAAGTGTTTATTCCTTTCCATTTGGATGAAGATATGAAGTACAACTTTCATTAATGTTTGGTAAAGGTTATGTCAATGTTAAGATAAATTGCTCTTCAAATAACATCAATAGAATATTAAACACGTGATCACCGTTTTCACAGATTCACGTTTTTGAAGTTTACGCGTACTTGATTACATTTTTCAATACTTTCCAAAACTTGCACTTGAATCCTGTTTGAGAGTGTGTGTTCTCGAGCCCACAGCCGGAACACATTACAGTTTCTGTGTCGTGTTAGCGGCCGCTGAGTTAATCACTAATGATCTTTACAACGGAAGTGAATCAATCAGAACTAACTTTATCTGGACGATAACTTTATTCTAGATCTGCTGTAAAGCCGAAACAGTCTCTGTGACTGTAATCTATTGCTGTTACAGCGATGAACGAGACTGGATTATTGATGATAGTTTAATGGTCTGGGTCAGTGTGAGTGAGTGAGGAGAGCTTCATTACTGCACGTCTCCTGGCTAAAGTTAGTGTCCCTCTGTTCCTGAGATCTGAGACCCGTGTTCCCTCATTACTCGCCCGCGGACGGACATCAGGGCCCTTCAGCTGCGGTCCAGCGCACAAACACAACGGGACGGGCTCATTCCGCGGCTCCTGCGGGACGTGTGGCGACAGACCCAGTTTACGCTCCGAGTCTGAAACTGGCGGATGAAAGAATAATAAAGCCACAGTTCACATGTCTTGGAAACTCGTGGCATTTTTTTAAAAACAAACACTAGCTTTGCTTTTGCATTTAATACCACTCTTTATTTCTTCTTGTAGTAGAAAAAATAAAAAAATTATAAAAAAAATGTAAAAAAATCTGCACAAAGTCATCATGCACAATGTTCACATTTAGTCTTATTGCAAAACATTTAATTGTAGCTGAATATCATGAACAAAAATCAACAGGCTAAAGAACACTTACACAAGGAAGTCTGAAATAAACTAAGATTTAAATAAACAGTTTTTTAAGATTTTCAGGTTACAAAGTTACAATAGTTACAAAAGTGATTCAGTGAAGAACGAGTGGATTCTCAGTCTTCTGTTGTGTGATTAGTGTTATAATAGAGAATATGAGCGCTGTCACTTTAAGAGCTGCACGGGTCCAATACACACACACACACACTCGAATGGTTTAAAGTCATATTGAAATGCTCACAAAGGAATCGATAAGAGGAATCAAAATTTGTATTTTAGATCAAGTATCCGTATTCAATTCCAGAATTGGAATCCATTTTTACATCTATTAATGCATTTTTCAAATAAAAAAATGTAGATGGTTAATATTATTTAATGGGCCTGAGCTGACTTGAACTGACAATGAAAAGTTGTATTTCTATTAGCTAACATTAACATACTACATTAATAATTTGTTGATAATTGCATTTGTTACAATGTTAATACTTGAATACTCATTTTTATGTTCATGCATTTACCTTTTTCTTTAAACAGGTTTCTACTATTCTGGCCAATTCCCACTCCAAAGGTAACATAATTTTATATTAGGCTATTCATGTACTGTAATTTTTATACATTTTTATACATTTTTTTTTAAAAATTATAAAATTAAAGGGTTAGTTCACCCAAAAATGAAAATTCTGTCAGTATTTACTCACCCTCATGTTGTTCCAAACCTCTATGTGTTTATTTGTTCTGCTGAACACAAAGGAAGATATTTGGAAGAATGTTTTAATCAAACAGATCTCATTCCCCATTGACTACCATAGTATGTATTTTTTCCAAAATAATATGCTTTATCTAATCAATCAAATTGTGGCAACATATTACAAGCAATATTATTAATTAAATTGTACAAATTAGAATTAATTAGAATGTTAATTTGATTAACTATTACTCAATTCTAATTTGTTCAATTTAATAAATAATATTGCTTGTAATCTGTTGCCACAATTTTATTGATTTGATAAATCATATTCATTTTTACAGTGTATGGGGAATGAGATCTGTTGGATTAAAACATTCTTCCAAATATCTTCCTTTGTGTTCAGCAGAACAAATAAACACATAGAGGTTTGGAACAACACTAAATACTGACAGAATTTTCATTTTTGGGTGAACTAACCCTTTAACATTCACTACAAATGTATTGATAACTGGATGATATTCTAAATACTTTTTAAGTGTTGATCTGAAAATATAAGCATTTATGCAGCTTTTTTCATGTGAGTTGTCGCAGTGAGCAGTTGTGTTGTAGTTGCAGTAATGCTGATGTCCGTGTTGCAGTGATGCTGTTCCCGGAGGCCTGGAGCCGCGGTCTGTGTCACTCCACGGAGCGGATGGTGGAGGTGGATCAGGAGTATCCTGGAGGCGTGGAGCACATATACAGTCCCGGCTGCGTCCCATTGCTGCGTTGCTCCGGCTGCTGCAACGACGAGAAGCTGACCTGCTTTCCCATCCGCACGCGCAACATCACCATCCAGGCAAGACCTCCCAGCAAGCAATAGCCATCATTTCTCCATAGTCCAGCTACGAGTAGGTTAACTATAGACCCGATATAGTCCAGCTATTATTAACTGCACTGTTATACTGTTGCCAGTAATTTACTGTAAAAATGCACTAAAACTAATAAGTTATATTTTTTTGTTAACTTGAGTTTTAGTGCATTTTTACAGTAAATTACTGGCAACAGTGTTGCCAGTATTTTACTGTAAAAAACCTGGTAAGGTCTAACAGTGTATAGACCCGATATAGTCCAGCTATGATTAACTATAGACCCGATATAGTCCGGCTATGAGTAACTACAGACCCGATATAGTCCAGCTATGATTAACTATAGACCCGATATAGTCCGGCTATGAGTAGGTTAACTATATAGACCCGAATGTGATACGATTGTGTCGTATATTGAGTGTTTGGACACTATTAGACGTCTTTTAAACGCAAAATAGCTTACTCAGTGTCTCATCAGACGGACAGTTCTGGCATTATTGACTCCCTCTCGTTTGCTGCTAATGTTTCTATCTACCCTTCCACCGTTGATCCGATGCATCATGCGGCGGGCTTTGATTAGGTTTGATGTGTACAAAGACGCATTTAATTTCATTTAGTGACTTAGATTTCCAAAGTTTGATGAACTTGACGTTTTAAGGTGGTTTGTGACGTCAGAAACACCAGCGATTTCGTGTTTTTGAGACTGTCTTTGGTTCACTGCAGTTTTAAGGAGGAAATACTCAGCAATGCTGTCCACTTATCAACTTATCATACGGTGTGTGTGTTTGTTTTGTCCATCAGCTGTTGAGGATCACTCCAGCGGAGCGGAGCAGGGAATATGTTCTTCTGTCCTTTCAGGAACACCGGAGCTGTGAGTGCAGGTATGATCCCGGTCCACTCCTCCGGCTCTTTATCTATTCATCTAACTCACTTTTGTCTTTCAGGCCCAGACGACACCACTTGAGGAATCAACAGTGAGTATTAATTCCTTGATTTATTCTCTTGCGTCTAAATGAGACTCTGAGAATGTTGTTGTTCTCAGCAATCGGAGACGGAAGGGAAAGCCCAGGAGGAGACGGAGGGGAAGAAAACACCGGGATTGAGACGCTGCCGGTGTCAGGTGACTCTCTCACGTTCATCCGGATACAGCTGAAAACCGTGTTTATCTTTAAAAACGCCATACTAGCGTTTTCAGGCTGAGAAACGTTTGGAAAACGCCTGAAAATGCTAAATTCCCCTTCCCTGCGCATGCGGAAACCCTCACAGAAGCTCTCAGATGATGCAGACGGAAACATAATCAAGTTATCGTGCAGTTCTTCTGACAGGATCGTTTTATTTATCAGAAGCTGCAACACAGTCTCATGAAGATGCGTATCTATACCACGAGTGTCATTTCTCGTGGCATTTATACGGCAAAAGTGTTTTTTTCTTGTATATGGTACGCACTAAAAAACCCTGGGTTAGGTTTAGGGGGGAGGGGGGTGGGGAGTTCGTGCGTCTTATACGCAAAAAAGTGCGTATCATATGTACGCGAAAATCGCGTGCCAAATACACGCAAAAACTGTTTTTGGCGTATAAATGCCACGAGAAATGACATTCGTGCCATAGACACGAACTTTCATCACTGATGAAGCTCTCACTATTAAATGTTTGGTCTAAAATGCTAAAACTGCTCCTGTTTCACCGCAGCAAATGCGAGCGTATTCACAACAATGATGCGCACATATTTTGTTTATTTTATTTTTTTAAATGATCCATTTACTTTGTGTATCTGCTGCAGATGTGACGATCGCTGTGGCAAACAGGCACCTTCATTTTCCTTCATCATCGTCATCATCATCACACAAGCACTTCTGGACATTATGTGGACACAATCTATTTATGCATGTTTGGATTGCCATTAAGAAATGTGTGTTACAATAAACATAATCTGCCCATCTGAAGGAGATGACCAGAGTTCATCAGGGAATGTGAAATACTGTACTTTGGTGTCGCTCACGTCACGAGTTCAACAGCCTGCATTCTTTATAATAAAATTGTAAAAAAATAAAAAATTATTTTTAAAAAAAGCTTGAGTTAGTAAATACAGTGCATGTACGTGTCCCCATCAAATGTGTCTTAATATATTTTATAAAACAATAAAATCACAATATTTGAAGAAATATATTTCATCAGAATGCTGCGAGTGGATTTCTGTTTGTTGTGGAAAAAAAAAAGTGTGTAAATCAGAAATTATGACATCGAACATTACATGCTAAGTCATATTAATGAGATAAAAATTTGAAATTGACATATTAAATAATATTTATGAGATTAATGATGTCCCGTGTTGGTGTGAACGGGCCTTTAGTATCATAATATTATCCACACCATGATCTTCTCTTTGTCGTGAAATGTTTGTATATTTCTGCTGAACACAAAAGAATATATTTTGAAGAATGTCAGTAATCAAACCGGGGTTGGTTCCCACTGACTTCCCTGGGATTTTTCCCATGCTATGGAAGTCAATGGGGTGCATCATCTGTTTGGTAACCGGCTTTGTTCAAGTTCAGTTTTATTTAATATATAGCACATTTACAACAGCCTCTATAGGCGGACCAAAGTGCTAATTACATTGTCAAAATATCTTCCTTTGTGTTCAGTTGTAGAAGGGTTGGAACAGCTTGAGGGAAAGTAAATGATGACATACATTTTTTTAAAAATTTTGTTTATGTGGGAACTATCACTTTAAAGCCTTATTCACAGTCACACCAGCGCCATCTTTGGTTTCTACCGGGAATGAAAGCGATGCTGTGAGGGATAGACATAGACATACATTATACTGTTATTTAATCTGCTTTTGGGTTGTTCTGCTGATGAAACACTGCAAATATATATATATATATATTTTCGAGATGTCAGTAGACAAAAAACAACAACCTCCAGACAACATGAGCTGTGGAAAATTATACCTGAACTAGGATCATTATGCCGCTTTTTTACAGCGGATGCCATTGAAAACACAAATCTATCCCTCACAGCTCTGAATAAGGTCTATTAGCGTTAACTTACAACACAACTGACTCGATAATGTGTTTGAGTTTCAGCGGTTTATCATCATCAACACGCCTCTCCGCGGTCACATCATAGACAGTAAAGGGTCACATGCGACCGTGGAGAATGACGCAGGCAGCCCCGCCCACTTTATCCATAAAAGGAAAAGCCACTAAACCAAAATGGCAAAATGGGTTTTCCCCCGTGACAATCCCCGCCTTCTATGACAGGATTTGCCAATCGGGGAGATTTAGCATCTGTGATTGGCTTAGATCAGAGGTTGGCAAATGTTAGAGCAGTCAAATACATAGGGTCAAATAAAATGTAACGAACAGCGTAAATATAGCGAAATAATAAAGCACACGCGCTTTTAAGTTCAACGTACACGTAAGTTTGGTGTCAATAAAGTTTAGCGTTCCGTGTGGGCGGGGCTTGTCGGGATATGTCTCCAGTCACGTGTACAGCACCGTGTGTAGCCGTGAACGTGTTTTGCGTGACTGGAACGAACAGGGCGTCTGAGTGACCGACGTGACGCGCTCAAAACACGGCAAATCTCCATTAAACGCCGCTGATCACTGTTATAATACTTTAAAACAACCGGATTTGAGGAAACCTGCACATTATCCACATATATTTGGATTTTCGTCGTCTTTGGGGATTGATTTCGCTCTGGATGAAGGCACGGTCATCGCGATACACAAGTAAGCTGTCACGACTTTCTCCGAGAGGACGAATATTGTTCGGATATACAGTTGCGTGTTTTTCCAGAGCAACTAAACGACAATTCTTGGTTTCTATGCTTCTGGCTGCAATGCGATTTTATTCGTGTGAAAACCTGGGAAAGTTTAAATATACAACTTTTGTGAAAACGTACTAGTAGAATAAGTACAAATACGCTGAAAAATAAGCACTTTGAAAGGTAAAACGAGTAATTCTGAGGATCCAGAGTTGCTGGAGATTAATAAATATGTCAGCTCTTCACGTCATAGCTTGAGGCAATGACGTCATGACGCCGGGCTTAAAAAAATTACAATAATGGTAATAAGGGAAATAAGCCTTTTGTTTTTTATTTAAAAACAATTTTAGGTTTGAAAAAGATTTTATTATTATTATTATTAGTGCTTGTTTACTTTTCCTAATGTGCCCCTTTGCTGTACTTGTAATTCTTCATATCTATCTATCTATCTATCTATCTATCTATCTATCTATCTATCTATCTATCTATCTATCTATCTATCTATCTATCTAGGCAAGGCAAGTTTATTTATATAGCACATTTCATACACAATGGCAATTCAAAGTGCTTTACATAGAAGAAATTAAAATAATCAAAAGAAATCAGAATAATTAAAACAGAAAAATCTATAATGATTTATAATGTCATTAATAATAATACAATTTGCTTGAATACTTAAATATAATAGGTTTAACATTTGTAGATACATAATAGTATACAATATGAAGATAATGAGAGTAACAAGATTGATTTATGATTAATGTTCACATTAACAGTTCAGCTGGTGATGTCAAATTAAAACACTGGCATGCTTTTGACTTGAGTAAACGTCAATCCTGTTTGTCCCGTTAAATGGTTTGAATATGTAAACTTGAACTGTCCTTGATGATGTCATGATGTTTCAGGCTCAAACGGGGAAGAGGATGAAGGATGAAGATCGCATGAGAGCGATGGCCAAGTTTAAAAACAAAAGGATGGAGAAGTCGAAGCCGGAGTCGGAGAGGGATTCGGGATTCTCAGGTCTGTGATCGATCCAAGGATCGGATTCTACATCTTCGTCTACTTTAATCCGGATACATTTGAAAACGGCGTTTTTGTTTAAAAAAATAAAACTAAAAACTAAACTGTATTCGTGTGGACACGGCCTCAGTGTGTGTGTGTGTGTGTGTGTGTGTGTGTGTGTGCAGACGGCAGCTCTGAGCACCTGAGTGTGATCGACCGCCCCGAGGACTCCCGGCTGGTGCAGGGACTCTCGCCGATGATCATCATGAACAATGTTGTCCTGAAACAGGTGAACCTTCACACACACTCTTTCACACACGCACAGACTCTCATATGTACAGATTTTATGTACTTTTATGTCTGAAAAGTGACATTCATAACTGATATTTAATGTTTTATTTCTGCCTTTTAAAGAGATAGTTCACCCATGACTCTCCCTCGTGTTGTTCAACCCCGTCAGACTTTCCTTCATCTTCAGATATTTGTGATTAAATCTGAGAGCTGTCTCACTCCTCCATAGGCTTCTGTTGTGATTGAAACTTGCCGGAACAGAAAGTTATTAAAGACATCGTTAAAATAGTGCGAGTGACGACAGCGGCTCAACCTTAAGATTATCAAGCGGAAAGAACATTTTCTGTGCGCAAAAAACACAAAATAAGGAGTTTATTCAACTTCTCTGTGGGCCTCGAGTGAGTTCACGACACACACACACACACACACACACTGTGGGCCTCGAGTGAAGATTATGGAGTTGAACAACATGAGGGAGAGTCATCACTGACACAGTTTACATTTTGGGGTGAACGATCCCTTTAACACCACAACTACTAAATCTGTGCAATCTGCAATCATACATATGTAAACAATAACCAGTGTGTGTTATATCTGAATTGACGCAAATAACACACTAATAACATACATTGAAATAAATGACTTAAAGGAGTAGTTCACTTTAAAAAAAACTTTTGCTGATAATTTACTCGCCCCCGTGTCATCCAAGATGTCCACGTCTTTCTTTCTTCGGTCGAAAAGAAATGAAGGTTTTTGATGAAAACATTCCAGGATTTTCTCCATATAATGGACTTCAATGGGGTCCAAACGTTTCAAGCTCCAAATGAGAGTTTCAGTGCAAACTGTTCAAAGGGCTTTAAACGACTCCAGACGATGAATAAGGGTCTTATCAAGCGAAACAATCGCTCATTTAATAAATAAATAACAATGTTTAAGTTTTATAAGCTCAAATGCTCGTCTTGCTCTGTTCTGTGATGCGCGTTCGTGACTCTTTGTGCATTCAAATGAACAAATCTTTTTCCGAGTCATGACTCGAAGGGTCCTTTATAATTCCCTTATTCATCGTCTGGAATCGGTTTGAAACAGTTTGCACTGAAACTCTCATTTGGACCTTGAGCCGTTTGGTCCCCATTGAAGTCCATTATATGGAGAAAATCCTGGAATGTTTTCATCAAAAACCTTCATTTCTTTTTGACTGAAGAAAGAAAGACATGGACATCTTGGATGACACGGGGGTGAGTAAATTATCAGCTAAAGTTATTTTTAAAGTGAACGACTCCTTTAATGTCCCTGCACACGGAAGTCTTCGTATCCGTCATTCGCTGGCTCTGAGTTCTCAAAACACGTTAAAAAATAAAGACAACCTTTTTTTTTTTTTTTTTTTTTTTTTTCCAAAAAATTCAATTTAAAAATAATTTTTTTTTGGATTAATTAATTAAAAAAATATGTTCTGCGTTTTTCGCATCCGTTTCTTTTTGCCAATTCGGAGCCAGCGAACGACGGCGCGCAGAGCGTTACTGATGTGAGTGTGTGTTCTGTGTGTGTTCAGCCTGGAGAAGGCCGTGTGTGTGTGAAGCCCTGGCCCGTGGACGTGGTTCCTCAGCCTCAGGTCGTGTTCCTCCAGCCTGTGGTCCCGAACACACACACACACACCAAACACACGTCACAGCGCCGCCGGCACCGGAAGCTCCTCCCGATCCGCAAGTCGTATCCCAGAATCGCTCCTCATCCCGGAGACACTGCTCTTCAGAGCGACAGCGAGCGCTCCAGTTCCTCTCCGAGCGAGTCCGGCTCGCGTCCCGGCGCTCCTGTCCCGGAGACCCCCGCAGAGTCCGATCCGAGACCCGAGTCCACGGACGACCGTTCCCGTTCCCACACGGACAACCGGCTCAAGCGCTTCTGCAACACGTACAACATCCTGCGCTCGTCGGGTCTGCTGGACATCACGCTGCGCACCAAAGACCTGATCCGGCAGAACCGGCGCACGCAGGCCGAGCTGGACCGGCTCCGGGAACACACACGCATGTTCATGCAGGCGCTGGAGAGCGGAGACCCGGGGCTCTGGAGGAGCCTGGAGACCAGCCTGCAGGACCAGTGACGTGTGTGTGTGTGTGTGTGTGTCGAGGTCAGAGTTATGATCACTGTTAATGGACTGTATGGATGTTTCACTCGTTGAGACGCTTCTGCCTTAAACTAGATCAGTGCATAAGCTGTTTACACTCACTTCCCTCTCTCACACACACTCACACACACGTGTGTATCAAAGCAAAGGCATAAACATTAGGCCTGGTATTAACAACAGTTTTGAATCGTTCATTCAAGAGATTTGTTCAAAAACGCTGATTCATCCAGTAATGAAGCAAGTGAAGTCATTGAATCATTCACTTAAGAGATTCGTTCAGAAATGCTGTTTAATCCATTTAAAAAGTGATTTAGAGTTTTGTTCTGTGATTAGATTTGGTTCTTTGTTTGAATCAAACTCGTGATTCTCAGTCTGGCCTGATTCGTGCAGCTCTAACAGTCAGAGACGCAGTGTTGATCCTCACACACACGGACCTGATGAACGATCATGTGCTCATCGTCTGGCCTTACTCGAGGGAGCTTCAGTGGCAGCTATCACATGACCACCAGTTCATCCAATCACGGCTTGACGTCCTCCTGTGGAATACGGATCATGTTCAAACGCCGACTAAAGCATTAGCAGTAGCACAGAAAGCGTTGGGTTGTGTGACTCTTATCGCCTTGCTTTAATGGCTCTTTAAAACAATACAAAAAACATTTAGTGGTTTTGATACAGATTTATACGTGTCTTCGCTAAA
Organism: Pimephales promelas; assembly: GCF_016745375.1. The sequence goes on along the minus strand of NW_024121377.1, from coordinate 666,296 downwards.
TCAGCACAAGCATTTCTGTGAACCGTACGAAGGCCTCAGTCCTGCCCATCATCTGCAAACCGGTTTCCTGTCTTTTGTAAATATTGTGTATAAAGATGTAATTTTATATTTTGCTTTGTTGTTCATCCACACGTTTGCAGTCTCGAGCTCAACACTACTTTCACAAACATGTGGCCTGATATTCATAATCGCTCTGAAAATCATCGTACAGGATATAAATGAACATTTCTCAGCGGGGCAAACCCAAAACTGGTCAAATGTTTGCATTTTTACTTGTGTTTTTCTAAGTTTTTTATTGTTATTTACCACTTTAAAACATGGATTACTGAATACTACACTGTCAAATGTTTTCATGGCATAAAGTTATTAAAATAATTTTAAATGTCAATTGAGTTCTTGGATTGCATTACTCATGTACACCTATTTTAAAAATATATATATTGTTATATAACTGATAAACTTTGTTCTCGTTATATTAAAAACATACTGGCTTTGAGAAAGAATCGATTCAAAAGATTCGGAGAAGCAGGCGTCGTCTGACTGACTCATTTGAACCGATTCTTTTAGTGTCGCTCACTGAAATGCAGCTCTTCGTTTGCTAAAGTAAAGCAGGCTTCCCATCATATCACTAGTTTCCATTATAATATTCAACATAATCAGTTCGCAGATCATTAGTTTTTCACCCAGAAGTACATCTGTCCAGTCCGTGTGTGACCCGGAAGTGCACGCGATCTGTCTTTGTGTTTGTGTTTTGCTTCTGCTTCTCTCTGTCAGACATCAGCGGCGATGAAGGTTAAGAGACTTTATAAAGATAAATGTATATCATAGTCATATATCAGGTATGTTATCTTATTTTATAAAAGCGAGCAGAATGCTGTGATTTAAGTGTTCTTGCTAGCGGTGGCTTATACTGTGCTTTATTAATGACATGCTTCATATTTTATAACACTTTTATCATTAATAATATTGCATATCTATATAAACAGTATGAATCGAGGTTGATTGAGCCTTGAGGAAGCTTTAAAAGCATGTCAACTTGATATTCATTCATTCAGTTATTCATTCGTACCTAGTTTAAATGATATGATATATTTATTTGGTAAATATGTGAGTAATGTATTCAGCATAATTCATGTTTCATATTTTAAATGTGCTGCTGTGTGTTTTATTAATGCAGATGATGGACGAAAACTTCTCTCTCTGACGCCTGAACCTGGTTAGTTTCACTTAGTAATCGATAATACCTTTGACCTGTTAACTGTGAAAATCTAAATGCCTGTTTTATTTTGTATAAAGTAAATATTATAGAAAATAATTTGGAGTTTAAAATTACAATAAAACTAAAGCCGTTGTCATAAATCCGATAAATCCATAGAAGGAATCGGGTCTTCTTTAGGACCCACGCGGTAATGCCTGATCAAAAGTTAGCATAATGCCTTGATTAATTATAACTTATTTAACTATTATATGACGTTTATTACATTAAGTGCATTAACAACATGCTTTAAATCTAAAATTAATGTCTATTGCATAATAAAACAAACTGGAAATAAAACCATGCCAAATAAAGTTTTTTTTTTCTTTAATATAATATTTGTTGACATACATTCTGTAAAAGTAATTTAATGTTAATGTTACACAATAATAGTGATGTGGTACACTATATAATAATACTATAATACATTTTCAATAAATTAATCTCACATAAACGTAATTAATTTGAAACATGTATTTGGGAACTATTTTTATATAAGCTAGGTTAGCACGCAGGCTAATCGGCTAGATGTATGCTATGCTAGTACGTAAGCTAACTAAATAAACAGTAAGAACCAGAAATGCGTGGTTTCACAACCTATAGCTTCAGTGACAGTATATGAACCATGTCATTTAAAAGACATTAATTATAGAACACATTCTAAACCATATGAAACAAAACATTTGGGTCTTAAAGGAGACCCGATTCCTTGGGGGGACTCGATTTCTCAACATGTTTAACAAAGTTGTGTTCCGAATTTAAAGTTGATATCACTAAAATAGTTTGAATTATGAGTGTTTAAGCTTTCATGATACCTCACTGATGATGATTAAAGGCAATAAAAAGATAAGAAAAGCAGATATTGATGATGTCATCATATGTTTCTGTTGACAGATCACATTACTCTGAATCCATGCTTTCTGATGAACTTGACTCCAAACCTGAGGTATTACTGTCTGAGACGATTACAGATATTATATTATTGATAATATTAATGGTTATTTGTGTTATACATAGAGCCTAAAACTATATTTTTGCCTGTGACTTAAGAAAATGTACGTATGAAACTGATTTAGGAAAAACAGGCAAAATTTCAATTTCGATACAACTACTAGCCAAACTAATATAAATTTGAAACATAATTAAAGACAAGTAAACAGTCAGTAATAAAATATTGCTGTTGTTATTATTAGTGTTATTAATATTAAATTGGTTTTGTTGTAACTGTGTGTTGTTCTTGTGGCAACTGAATAGAGAAGTGTGCAAGTATTGGTATAAGTCCCTGTGTGTGATGATGATTGACGCCTGTGTGTGTGTGTGTGTGTGTGTGTTCGTGTGCAGCTGTTGGTCGAGTTTGTGCAGAACGCATCGATCCCGCTGGGCCAGAGTCTGGAGGAGTCGGACCTCAAGCCCTCATGTGTCCCGTTGCTGTCGCCCACACACACCTCCTCCACACACACCTCCTCCACACACACCTCCTCATGCGGCCCACTGGACCTGCCAGGTGAAGCTCACAGATCAGCACCAGCCGTTATCTAAAATAGGCGAAACTAAAAGCTTATATGTAGATATTGCATCCGGAAAGTATTCACAGCGCTTCACTTTTTCCACATTTTATAAAGTTAAAGCCTTATTATGTAAAGCCATATACTGTATGTTGCAAAATGGATTAAATTCATTATTTTACTCAAAATTCTACAAAAACAAAACCCCATAATGACAACGTGTAAGACGTTTGTTTAAAATCTGTCTGTATAAGGTCCCCCATAGTTAATAAACTGTGATAATGTGAGAAATGTTGAAGGATTCTGAATAAATTTTGGTTTGACTGTATATGTGATGTGTGTGTGTGTGTGATGTGTGTGTGTGTGTGTTTCAGAGAGCGCTCTTAGCCATGCCAGGTCCCCAGCGCTGTCAGAGTTCGGGCCCGAGCGAAGCCCGCTGGTGGTTCATCTGCATCGGCCGTCTCCCTCGCCTCCATCACACGCACACACACACACACCCACAATCCTCCAGGACCTGCAGAACCACGACAGCACGTCCTACGTCCTGCTCAACCTGGCCAAAGGTCCGATTAGTGACCCATCACTCCATCACACACAGACTGCACAACTGATACACTGCAAAAGAAATAATAAATCAAGATGGATTTATTAAAATAGTCAAATCCTACAAGATTATGTCTTGTTTTCTGGGTGGAAAATTTAAATTAAGTTAGTTTTTTCTTAAAACAAGCAACATTTTCTGCCAATGGTGAAAGAAAAATAATCAAAAACTCTCTCTGTGCTGTAGGGTTGTCGTCGTCGGCCGAGCCGCTGGTGTTTGTTCAGGGCGACGTGGACGAGGCGCAGGAGGAGATCTCTTCGGGTGACGGTGTCGATGCCGGCGCTCCATGGTACCTGCGGGTCCAAGAACTCGCTCACGATAGCCTGATCGCCGCCACACGCGCACAGCTAGCCAAAGAAGCCCGAGCTGGTGGGAACGGTACTCGCACTCACTCACTCGCTCGCTCACTCACTCATTCACTCACTCACACACTCACTCATTCACTCACTCACACACTCACTCATTCACTCACTCGCTCACTCAATCACTCACTGACTCACTCACTCACTCACTCATTCACTCACACACTCACACGCTCGCTCGCTCACTCACTCACACACTCACTTACTCACTCACACACACACTCACTTACTCAGTCACTCACTCACTCGCTCACTCACTCACTCAATCACACACTCACTCATTCACTCACTCGCTCGCTCACTCACTCACTCACTCACTCAATCACTCACACACTCACTCATTCACTCACTCGCTCACTCAATCACTCACTGACTCACTCACTCACTCACTCACTCACTCACACACTCATTCACTCACTCGCTCGCTCGCTCACTCACTCACTCACTCAATCACTCACACACTCACTCATTCACTCACTCGCTCACTCACTCACTCATTCACTCATTCACACACTCGCTCACTCACTCAATCACTCACACACTCACTCATTCACTCACTCGCTCACTCACTCACTCATTCACTCATTCACACACTCGCTCACTCACTCATTCACTCACACACTCACTCATTCACTCACTCGCTCGCTCACTCACTCACTCACACACTTACTCACACACACACACTCACTCGCTCACTCACTCACTCAATCACTCACTCACTCACTCACTCACTCACACACACACGCTCACTCACTCAATCACTCACTCACTCACACACACACGCTCACTCACTCACTCGCTCGCTCACTCACTCACTCAATCACTCACTCACACACTCACTCGCTCGCTCGCTCACTCACTCAATCACTCACTCACTCACTCACTCACTCACACACACACGCTCACTCACTCAATCACTCACTCACACACACACGCTCACTCACTCACTCGCTCGCTCACTCACTCACTCAATCACTCACACACTCACACACACGCTCACTCACTCACTCACTCACACACACACGCTCACTCACTCACTCGCTCGCTCACTCACTCACACACTCACTCACACACACTCACTCACTCGCTTGCTCGCTCACTCACTCACACACTCACTCACTCACTCACTCACTCACACACACTCACACGCTCACTCACTCACTCACACACTTACTCAGTCACTCACTCACACACACACTCGCTCACTCACTCAATCACTCACACACTCAATCACTCACTCAATCACTCACACACACACACACGCTCACTCACTCACTCGCTCGCTCACTCACTCACTCAATCACTCACACACTCACACACACGCTCACTCACTCACTCACTCACACACACACGCTCACTCACTCACTCGCTCGCTCACTCACTCACTCACACACTCACTCACACACACTCACTCACTCGCTTGCTCGCTCACTCACTCACACACTCACTCACTCACTCACTCACTCACACACACTCACACGCTCACTCACTCACTCACACACTTACGCAGTCACTCACTCACACACACACTCGCTCACTCACTCAATCACTCACACACTCGATCACTCACTCACACACTCAATCACTCACTCATTCACTCACTCGCTCGCTCACTCACTCACTCACACACTCACTCACACGCTCGCTCGCTCACTCACTCACACACTCACTTACTCACACACACACACTCACTCGCTCACTCACTCACTCACTCACTCACTGACTCACTCACTCACACACTCACTTACTCACACACACTCACTCGCTCGCTCACTCACTCACACACTCACTTACTCACACACACACACTCACTCGCTCACTCACACACACGCTCACTCACTCGCTCGCTCACTCACTCACTCAATCACTCACTCATTCACTCACTCACTCACTCACTCACACGCTCGCTCGCTCACTCACTCACACACTCACTTACTCACACACACACACTCACTCGCTCACTCACTCACTCACTCACTCACTCACACACACACTTACTCGCTCACTCACTCAATCAATCACTCACTCACTCACACACACACGCTCACTCACTCACTCGCTCGCTCACTCACTCACTCAATCACTCACTCACACACTCACTCACTCGCTCGCTCGCTCACTCACTCACACACTCACTCACACACACTCACTCACTCGCTCGTTCGCTCACTCACTCACACACTCACTTACTCACACACACTCACTCGCTCGCTCGCTCGCTCACTCACTCAAACACACTCACTCACTCAATCACTCACACTCACTCACTCACTCACTCACACTCACTCACTCACTTACTCAGTCACTCACACTCGCTCGCTCACACACTCACTCACTCACTCGCTAACTCGCTCACTTATTTACCTAACATTTCTAAATTAAGTTTCTAAAGTTTAACGATTCCAATTCTTATTGATTCCAATAAGCTAAAAAACCCTTAAATTTAATGTACATTTATCATGAACAAAGATCAACAGGCTGAAGAACACTTACAGGAGCGTTTGCCCGTGGTTTAAAAACTCCACAGAAGAACAACTATCCGAACTAATATAAGCTTCAAGCATTATTAAAGACACTCAGTAATTAAAAAAGATCAAATAAAATATTTGCAATCGAAACAAATAGATTCAATTGAACATTTAAGATGAAAGAGTTTTAAGATTTTCAGCTGTTCTGGTACAAAATCTGTAATCAAATGTAAAATAACACTCTACTTTATAAATAAAATATACATTACAAATATAGAAAGTGACTCAGTCAAGAACGAGTGAAGTTTGTTGTGTGATTAGTGTTATTGTAGAGAGAGACGGCAGGAATATGAGCGCTGTCACTTTAAGAGCTGCACGGCTCCGACACACACGAGCACAGAGTCTCTCGCACTCGAATGCTTTAAAGTCATATTGACATTTTCACAGAGGAATCGAAATGTTAATTTTAAAGCAAGTATTTGATTCCAGACCTGTCCGTCTCTGCTGTTGCCTAGGTGACCACACTCACAGCTGTCAATCAGAGGGGCCTAAGAAAGATCCGCCTCCTCGAGTCGTCTGCTCGCCTTCAGAGAAGATCCACCGGTGTCCGTACGAGAACTGCCAGCGCACCTTCACCTATCCTGCACACCTGAAGTACCACCTGAAGACTCACAGGTAACACACACACACTCACAGATACGCTGTGTTTTGGCTATTTTAAGAAATATTTTACAGTAATGACAACAATTTTGTGGGTTTAATTGTCATGAAAATAATGTGACAATGCAAGATAAAAATTTGTATATCGAGTGAAGCGCTTCAGGAGCAGGAACACATGTGGGCGGGGCTTGATTGTGTCTGTGGGGAACTGATTAGATGGTTGTGGTTCGCTATTGGCTGATCTCATGTGAGTGACAGGTTATAGCCCCGCCCACATCATCAGAGAAGAGATGCTGCAAGACGAACTGATTCTGTTTCAACATTATTAACACAATAATGATAAATCATTTATAATAAACACTGCAATATTCCAAAAAACAAGAATTGTCCATGTTTTGATTTTGTGTGTTTCTGATATATTTCTGATAGTGTGTGTGTGTGTGTTTCAGGAATGACCGCACGTTCCGCTGCGGAGCCGAGGGTTGTGGGAAGAGTTTCTATGTTCTTCAGAGGCTTCAGGTTCACATGCGGATCCACAACGGAGAGAAACCCTTCATCTGCAGCGAGAAGAACTGTGGGAAGAGATTCACCACTGCTGGGAACCTGAAGAACCACCGGCGCACACACACCGGTACACACACCGGACTCAGCATTATTATATTCATACGTGAGGATGTTTATTTACACACCAGACATCATTTCTGACGTTTCACTTACTCGCATAAATCAACTATAAAGTAAACTGTAAGATATTACACCCAAATATGAGTATAAATATAACTTTCATTAAAAATACTGGACCAAATATGTTTCCTCCACTGTGAGCTGATGATGTTCTGCTGAAGTGTGTTTTCTGTCATTCACACACACACGCACGTTCAGTGGTTCATTGGTCACTGGTTGAGCTAAACTGGTCTAATTGAACAGCTGACAGATATTCAACATAATTCATGTGTGAGAGTCCAACAGAAGGACGGACAAAACCAGTCACACATCCACTGATCTGAGACCTGAGTTCTGCTCATCTTTATAAACTGATGATGATGTCGGAGTGTGTGAATAGATTTAATGATACATTTCCTGTACAACAATACTCTAATGGTCAAAAGTTTGGAATAATCAAGATTTTTTAAAATGTTTTTGAAAGAGTCTCTTCTGCTCACCAAAGCTGTGTTTATATGATCAAAAATACACGAAAAACTGTGAAATATTATTAGAATGTGAATAATATACAGTAAAAGTGTAATTTATTCCTGAATTTATCATCATTACTCCAGTCTTCAGTGTCACATGACCCTTCACAAATCACTCTAATATGAGGATCTGATGATCAACACACAGTTATGATTATTATAAACAGTTTAAATATTTTGGAAACCATGATACAATTTCTGATCAAATAAAACACTTAATCATCAAAGATGAATTAAATTGAGCAAAAGTGACGGTAAATACATTTATAAAGATACAAAATATTATATTTCAGATAAAACAGCTGATTTACAGCAGAATAATATTTCACTGTTTTTACTGTATTTTTCTTGCAGCCTTGGTGAGCAGAAGCTCTAAAACGTTAAACAAATCTTGATTATTCCACTCTACGCTTACAAGTGATACTGTTTGCTTGTTAGTATTATTGTAATATTGTCCGTCTGTGTGGGAATCGCTGGTGTTTTCAGGTGAGAAGCCGTTCCTGTGTGACGTGGACAGTTGCGGTCGATCCTTCGCAGAATACTCCAGTCTGCGCAAACACATGCTCGTGCACTCCGGTACGTCACATGACCGGGTTGTAAATCACAGTATTGTGTGTTTGTAATTATAGTGTTGATGACTGAGAACAATATCACTTTCATTCAGATGTTTTTTAATTCCTAGCGGCACTGTTTTCATGTGGAAATAAATCAGATTGGCTGATTTTTGTGCCACAACTCTGAAGTAAACTGGTGTGTGTGTGATGTGTGTGTGTGTGTGTGCAGGAGAGAAGCCTCACGTTTGCTCGATCTGTGGGAAGACGTTCTCTCAGAGCGGCAGCAGGAACGTCCACATGAAGAAGAGGCACAGCAGAGAAACCGGTAACAGATCATATTCATAACCATAACCATAATCATACATGTGTGACGAGCTGATGTCAGTCTGAGGGGGCGTGTCTCTGTGTGATTGACAGGTGAGGCGCTCACTCACAGCAGTTTGCTGGAGGCTGATGGAGGCAGTGACTCGATGGTGAACATGAATCTGCATCACGGCATGTTACGAACACACGGTACAGTCCACACACACACACACACACACACACACACCACGAGCTTCGGATGACGAGACCACGCCTCTGCAACGCACCAATGTTTATAAATGCCAATATTATTCGTTAACAAACAAATATTCATTACTTCAATGAGCTCTGTGTTTATGCACTTAATTATTACATTAAATGAATACATGTTTCGCTAACGGTGATTTTGTATATTTCTGAAACGCATAACTCTGATAGCAGATCGCTGTACACTGTAAAGCTGCTTTGAAACGGTGTGTGTTGTGTAAAGCGCTGTACAAATAATGTGGATTGAATTCTCTTCTCACTCCAGATTCGGCGGATGCGGTTCTGACTCCGCCTCCTGACCTGGTCACCATGACGACAGCACACGCCTACAGTGATGACGTGGTGGCGCTGTTGTAGTTATTGCTTTTGTAAATAAACTATTTTATGAAACTCATCGTTTTCAATTTCATGTGTTTATTTATCAATCCTTTTTGCATCATTTTGTCGATGGAAAGATTTCAGGAAGAGGAACGGAACGGTTTCGGAAATCTAAAAATCTTTGAAAAAGGAACCAATAAAGATTAAGAAGAGAGAGCGAATTGGAATTTTCGACTGGGAATTTGCGACTTAGAATTCCGACTTGGCAACTTTATAATTGCAAATGATGACTAGGAAATTTCGAGTAGGAAACTTATGGTAATTTTGATAGCATATGAAGGCAGCATCACGTGAATAAAACAAACAAAACACTTCAAATGATTATTCATATATGTAAATATGCACGACTTTAACAACAATACAAGATGTTGCGGGAAAACGAATAAAGAATATCAGTCGTTCTCTCTCCGCCATGCTGGACGTTTATGACTCAAACTCGAGTCAAAATGATCTCATCAGCGGCGCGAGGCGGGCAAGTGACGTCACTCTGTAACTGTTCGCTGCTCCCGCGGTTTTTCCTTTGCCTAATGCAGCGATGAGTCATCGAAGCGTGCCTTAATTCATCGGGAATAACGTGGGCAGTAATCAAAGTCCTTTTATAATAGTCTCTGGCAGTTATACAGTGGAGCTTTTTCAACAGAACATGTTCTCATACAATTAAAGATACTAGGCTATGTCATTAATATATACAGTGAGTTCATCTTTGAACCGAACAAAATTTTACAATACAAAAAGACCACTTTAATAAATAATCTATTTTTACTTTTTAATCGAATAGTTTCGAACAAAATTTCCTTTGGTAAAATCACTTTAACACACGTGACGTCGCGAGCGGCATAATCCTCCAGGAAGTGACGTCATCTTTCGGAGGGAAAACAACCATGCGTTAAAAGTGAAATCGATGAATTCTGTGGTGTTTTGTGCTGTTATTCATATAGTTTGATGATCAAATGGGACAAACCAGATTGATCAACATTTCAAAATGTGTTCAAAAGTTAAAGTTGACCTCCTCAGGTAAGATGAATGATGCAATTTGGTGCCTTAGTTTTGGCCATCATAAATAGTAGAAAGTCAAAGAAATGCTTGTGCAGTCGGGTGATGTAAAACAAGTCAAACTCTAAATGAATTTAACCAATAATTATCAAAACAACTGAAATGGAAGAAGATCAAAACCTGTTACTTTTTAAAGCACTACATTGATACTCCTGTCAAATTTAATTGTCACTGAATTATTAGTTTTTTTTTCTAGCTGATTTTATGAAATTATTTATAAAATTAGCTGCTTAACAACATCATAACAGGGTAGAGAAGTGGAATGAAGAATGAATGGACATTTCACTTTATGTAATAACTGGATTTAGATGGGAAACATTAACAATATGTAAAACATTGCCAATGAACTTTAAATGCACTACTTCTTCAACTTAACACAAATTGTTTGGATAATCTCAAATTTAATACACACTTAAAAACACTGGGTTTAAAACAAACCAATTTGCGTTGTTTTCAACCCAAGGGTTTGGGGAAATATAGGCCAGAACACATGTTGGGTTAATTTAACCCAGCATACTGGGTTGATTTATTTTTACTATAGCACTAGCTTTTACATTAATTAATGTTTAAGAATCAACTTTAATACTTTAAACTTAAATAATGATATTGATACTTGCTTTATTTTTGATTATATTTTACAGTATAGCATATTTTATATAGTCGTGAATACACATTGCATACATTTAAGCGTATTTAACAAATATCTTAGAAGTAAAAATGAAACAAGTTACACAAACTACCCAAACACTGATAAAATAACCCACACAATTGAGAGAATTAGAGAGAATCTTTACTGATATTCCTGACAATGGAGAAAATTGTGAAGATTGGCGCCAGAGAAATGATGATATGTGGAGGTTCAAAAATGCTTTAAAATGTTTCTTTTAAAAACTTTATTGTGCTTATAGAGCTCGAATGGTGTTATTTATGATACGCTTGATGTTGCTCAACATTTTAAGGCAGTAAGATCATGATCTGAACTGGAATCACCAAGTTATAAAGATGTACGATCTTTAGCATGATGATAATATTTCTCTGTACTTCTACTGTAAATCATAATACATTAATATGTCATCTTTCACAGTCTATCAATCAATCTATATGTTTAATATCTTCATTAAAACCCGGCTGTATTTCTCCAGTCATGATCGATTCAGCTTTACAGTAATAAACAGATCAATAACAGAATCAATGATATAATTATCCAGCAATATTACCACTTTTAAATTATTCATAAAAGTGGTAATATTGCTGGATAATTATAGTTTCAGTAACACAATATGAACTAACTAATGTGTTAGTTCACAGTGCATTCACTTATGTTTAAAGATTTTAATAAACATTAATAAATGCTGTATAATGATATAATGCTTTATTGAAATGACAGTTGTAGTTTTGATGGAGTCGGAGATCTCTAATTACTTCATGCTGTTCTTTTGCACTTTACGTTGATCATGTGACACTGAAGAGAGTAATGATGCTGACAACTCAGCTTTTAATCACAGAAATAAATTATATATTCAAACAGAAAACAGATATTATACTTTCTGATAATATTTCACAATGTAAATGCAGTGTGTGTGTGAGATGGGCATCTGTGTATTAGTGCACACAGCTTTATTCATGCGTGGTGTTGATGGAGTCAGAGATCTCTAATTACTGACGCAGAGAACTGTTTCCAGCTCATAACTCATAAGTTTATTGCCCATCAGCACGTCAGCGCTGAAGACGAGGAGCTCCGTGGAGAAATCAGGAGGAACCCAAGGCATCAATTACAGCGTTCCCAGTTCTCCCAGATCTCCCAGTTCTCCAGTTCTCGTGCTGCTCTCGGGTCAGCGGCGGGCGATGGAGGCGGTGAGGATCGTGCTGTCGGTGGCCGGAGGCGCGGGGAACGCGGCGCTAATGCTCTCGCTCCTGCGCAGCGCGCGGCTGAAGCCCTTCGAGATGTTCCTCCTCGGCCTGAGCGTGGCCAACCTGGAGGAGATCGCGGCAGTGGACGTGTACAGTGTGCTGGTCTCGCGCTCCGCCGTCAGCGCCAGCTCTGGGTGACACACACACACACACACACACACACACACACACACAGCTCATTTAGAAATGTTTTGCATAGGCTTTCAATGCATTGCTCTAATACTTGCTGAGAGCAATTTATGTCCAAGTAATGAAGTGAAAGTTAAAAATGACTGACTTTTATTTTATTACTTTCAGTGCATTTGTACTATCACTCGATAGGCATGCTTGCGGTCGCTAGTGCACTTCGAGTGTGTGAGGGAACTCATTTTATTCTAAGTACACTCTAAAAAATTCTGGGTTGTTTTAACCCAAATTTGGGTCAAATATGGACAAACCCAAAATGCTGGGTTAAAAATGTAATGTAAAAATTTAACCCAACAGCTGGGTTAGTCCATATTTGACCCAAAGTTGGGTTAAAACAACCCAGCATTTTTTAGAGTGTATGTTTTAGTTGTAATTAAACTGTAGTAAAGCTTAACTTTAAGTGTGTTTAGTGTACTTTTGTGCGCTAAAATGGAATAACTTCAAGTAAGTGTATGGGACTAATGACATGCTTGATTATTAGTGATATTAAAGTGTGCTTTATTTGTGTTATAAATTCATTGCGAGTGTCTTTGAAACACAAGCGATATGCCTGAAGTGTATTATATTTGAGTGACGAGTATAAGCTCAGTATTATCTTTGGCTTTTTCCAAACACTACAAATTGCACTTTGTCTTCAATAAGAAATCCACATTAATAAACAAACACATAAACATACACTTTATTTAGAAATGCTAAATAAATGTATTTAGAATAGGGTTTCGGTGCATATGCTTTAACACTTTCAATGCATTTTTACAATTATCATTTCAGCACACTGTTAAAATATATTTGTAAGTAAAGTGTAAATAAACACACACAGGTATAGCCCTACACACACACACACACACACTCTTAAAAAGGTTCCAAAGCGCTACGTATTTGGAACCCCTAAAATGCAATGCATGTGAATGATAACAATATTCAAGATATGGGGGTTAAAAAATGTAATTAATCAATATCACACAAAGAGTGCCATTTCAGTTTTTATCCTCCAAAAATCTGCATGATTAAAATGTGATATTAAGTTACTCCAACAGTTTAATAAACAATAATTTAATTACAACTACAAAATGTTGCAGAATAATGTTAATATATGAATGAATAATAGCCTTTAAAGAACTTTTGTGCCAAAAGTGTTCTTTCTTGTCATTATTGAACCTTTTTTTTAGCATAAAATGTCCTTTGGAGTTGAGTAAGAGTGACTAGGCTCGTCTGACCGGTGTACTGGAGCGTGGGGTCGAGAGGAACGGGTTTATTGTCGGATATGCACTGAATCTGTCATCTTTAATCATCAATAAGCCACACTTGTATTTTCTTTCTTTTTTCTTCTGGGTATTATTATTTAAGATGATTTTGTCTTTTGTTTTGCTTTGTTATAATATTGTCTTGAAACTAATAGATGAAGTATTAAGGGGTGTAACGGTTCGGTTCGATACAGCAAAAAGAAAGAATTGCCTTGATTTAATTTTTGATTATATTTTATTAAAACAAACATCATAAAGTATGATATTTTTTTTTACTTTGAGCAATGATGGACCTACACTTGACTTTTCTTATGAGCATATAAAACAAAACAGCTCCTTGGACAAAATCAAATGTAGAATGGTGAATGTTGTTGATCTGCGGACACTGGATCGTTCGTTTATGACGCAATGTTTCTCCTGGTTTCCACGTCAGCGCTGTTTGATCCGTTAATAACGGAGAAATGTGAATGTTTCTCACTGGATCTCGCAGCGATGTTATTACTTCAGTGGCGAACTCTAAAGTTTTCTTTACTGGATTTGGCTGTGTAACAGTGCTGATGATCAAGATCGGCAAGATCGGTTCCACTTACAAGTAGTGGTCACGACAGCGTCTCATTATGAGCGAACTTGCCATGCGCGACATGCTTACACTGGATGGGCAACGATTAATCGCATCCAAAATAAAAGTTTGTGTTTACATAATACATGTGTGTAGTGTGTATAATTAATTCGTATATATAAATACCCACACATGTATGTGTATATTTAAGAAAAATGTGTTATTAATATATCAAATATTTATATTTTTATATAATATTAATTATGTATAAATATATATAAAGTATATACATGCAAATATTTCTTAAATATATACGTGCATGTGTGTGTATTTATATATACAAATTAATTATACACACTACACACACGTATATTATGTAAACATAAACTTTTATTTTGGTCGGCAGGAAAAAACGAACCGTTCGGTACGAATACGTGTATCATTACACGTGTCTTGTTACACCCATATATATATATATATATATATGAAAGTAGCCTGTATTTTTCTACATTATATACTTAAAGTCCCCGTGAACCGGAAGTTGCAAACGATTTTTCTCCAGTGCTGTGACGTATTTCCAAGTGAAGCGGAATATTGAACAGAGGGCAGGGTTTGACTCTAGCGCTCCTCCTCTCCATCTCTCGCTCATAGCAAACTGGTTTGAGGGGAGTGGTTAAGCGTTTCCCCACCCAAACTGAAACCTACGTCATCAGAAAAAGAAACCGTTCCAGACCGGAAGTAACTTTTCAGATTTTGATTAAAGATTACTAAGGTAAAACATTTTTTTAATATATATTCACTTGCACGGATTAACTGTTCACCACAAGACTAGTAATATGCGCTAACAAAGTAAATAGGTTCAATTTTGATTTCACGGGGACTTTAAGCAAAATTATTTTAAAGTGCATTAAAAGTTGTATTGTGAAAATGAGTAAAAGCATGATGCTAACTCTTAAATCATATTGTGGAGGTTTAAATTACTCAAATTGACCCCAGTGGGTAAAAACTGTTATCAGATTTGAGGGTAACAGGAGGATTAAAGATATATTTTTTAGTTATCCAGGCGTCTCTTTCCTCTGTGGTCTGCAGGAGGTGCCGAGACCTGAAGTTCTTCACCCTGGTCGGGGAGATCGGGAGCATCTTGTTCACGGTGGTCATCAGCGTGTACCGCTGCCAGAAGCTGCGCATGCGCGTGAACCGGCCCGTGTTGCTGGACGGCCGGGGTCCGGCCCGCGCGCTCGCCGTGTCCTGCGCGGCACTAGCGCTGCTCTTCGCCTCTCCGACGCTGCTCATAAACCTGGACTGGGGTCACTCCAACGCCTCGTCTCGGGCCTGCCCGGCGGATTTCTTCCAGTGCTCGTCCTCCCAATGCCCGACTCGGAACCGGATCTACAAGTACTCGTTCCTCCTGCTGTTTATCCTCGTCCCCCTGCTGGTCGTCACGCTCTCCGGCGCCGTGATCATGCGCATCCTCGTCATGCGCACTGCCTTCGCCAATCGCGAGTCCCACGGTAAAGCACTGTAAACATCTGTACAGATGAACTTAAAATATACTACAACTTCAGGATATTGAATAATGTATTTTGAAAGTATAGCTACTTTCAACGCATTTTTACAATTATAATTTTCGCGCTCCTCGTTCAGTTATACTTGCGGCCTGACTGATTCAGTACTATATATTTCAAGTGTGTTAATGATTAGTTAACCAATTAGTCCGGATCCTGATCCTCCGCAGTTTAAAGAATTAACGTGATTTTAACGTTAAAAATGCTACAGTGAAAAACTGTTAATTGGTTCCGTACCATATACGGTACTGTTACTGTGATAGATCTAACCGTACATTTCATGTAATTTTACAGTTAAAACTTACAGTTTTTGGAAGTGAAAAGAACAAGTTATTGTATAATTTACAGTGAAAAACCTTAAATTGATATTCCTACCATTCCCCTTGTTTTTTACTGTAAATTTAAGTTAAAGGAGAACTCCGGTGCAAAACAAACGTTTGGTCTAATAATACATCGGTACCTAGTCGACCGTTCTCTGAGATTTGTTTTCATGATAATCGAATATAAAGAGTTTTTTCTCTAAAATCTGTTTCGCGTTTAACGCTAGTATATAGGGCATTGAGTAATGAAAAATAAAATTCGCAAATTTATACATTCAAAATTGTATAATTGTATGTATTTATTTATACATGCATACAAAACAAATCTCTGAGAACGGTCGACTAGGTACCAATGTGTTATTAGACCAAAGGTTCGTTTTGCGCCGGAGTTGTCCTTAAAGTCTGTAAAACCTCAAATATTTTTACCGTATTTGTTTAAGTTTAAATTTAAGTCTGTAAAGCCTAAAATATTGCTACCATGTGTTTTTACTGTAAATTTAAGTAAAGTCTGTAAAACCTAAAAAGTTGATACCGGTATATGTTTGGTTACTGTAATTTACCGTAATTGTTTTTACAGTGCTGCAGAGAGGCGTGTCCGGGTTCCAGCGCAGCACGGTGGCCATCCTGGCGGCCATGACGCTCTTCCAGCTGAACTGGACTGTGTACCTGGTCCTGCAGCTGGCCTTTGACCCGAACACACTCCCGTCCTGGTCCCAGCTGGAGTTCCTCGTCACCAGCTTCTACTCCGCCGTCAGCCCGTACGTGTACGGCATCGGCAACAACCTGTTCAGCCGCACTCGCTTCACCAGAACGACAGGGGCTTAGTGTAGAAACATGTTTCATATGCAACCATAAGGAGATATGAAGCTGTTTACACACACACACACACACACACACACACAGTTACACTTTCCAGCGAGTTCTGTTTGTCAACATCAGTTAACGTGATGAACTATAAAACACATGTTCATTTCAACTTATGAAGTCCAGAGGTGAGATTCCCCACAACTTCCATTAAACCATCAACATTTGTCATGTTTTACTGCTTTATTTACTAGAGGTTTAGTCATTTTTGTTTAAACATTTCAGAAATAAACTCTGTTGCATTAATTTCCTGATATATCGCTTTTAAGCTTATTTGAAACACTCAGAGGTTTAGAAAATGGGATTTTTGTGGGGGGGTTTTTACATTGTGACGGTTTTGTGTGTGTGTGTGTGTGTGTGTGAGAGAGAGAGTTGCAGTCATATCTGGAGATGTGAATGACTGAAGCGTGACCTCATTAAACAACCAAACGCAGTCTGGAAGAATCGCTTTATAACTGGAGTTATGCATTACTATGTCAAGTCATAATTCATGTTGTTAGTGGTATTGATAAAGCACAAGCCAACATTAGCGCACTCTTTTCTGTAAAGATCTAATACAGTGATATTACAGTAATAAGGCAGTCAAAGTCTTCTGTGTTTAAATACAGGTTTAGAATAATTCAGATTAAGATTATTGACATCTCATCTGCTCAACAAGACTGCATTTATTTAATGAAGACAGTGAAATATTAGTAGTGTCTTATACCGTGATGCACTATCATTCAAAAGTTTGGGGTAAGATTAAAAAAATAATACTTTTATTCATTAAGGACGCATTAATTTGATCAAAAGTAACTTTGATCACAGGAATAAATTGCACTTCACTATATATTCACTAGAACACATCTGTACAGTCTAGGCCTAATAATATTTCACTGTTACTGTATTTTTGCTTTAATAACTGCAGCCTTCTCTTTCAGAAACATTAAACAATCTTAATTATTCCATTACAGTAGGAAGCCCAAAAGTGTGCGCGAGTTATAATTATTGACACCTAGACACTGTAAAAGGTGAATATTATAATGAGGATGAGTGTTGCTCGCTGATTGGCCGAGGGGGCCGCGCGCATCAGCATGCGAGTGTGTGATTGGTCCTCGTGGAGTTGGGCGCAGAAGCAGGAAGAGAAACAGCCGTGGACGAGCAGCGCGGATCCTCGACGCTCGCGTGTTTTACTGGTGAGTGTTTGTGCAGATCCGCGGGAATAAACACACGCGCCGCGTCTCATGCGTTCACCTGCACCGACGCCTCGACCAACGCGCGCGGATCGAGGGCGCTTTATTAGCGTCGTGATGACGCGAGCTATAAGTTGATCTCGCGTTGCGCGCGCTCGCGTTTTAATGTCACCTGATGGTGTTGTTGTTGTTGGGCAAGTGCTTTTTTCTGCTGTATGATGACATCAGCATCGCAACAAACATTACGACGTCACAAACTAACAAGTGTGACGTCACGACCTGTAACAACTTCTAAACCCTCGCGCGCGCGCATGTGCGTTACGCATCAGCTGCTCCTCATTAACATAACGTTACTTTAATATTCACACAAGTAACATAAACGTGAACTGTAGTTGTTGCTCTGGTCGGTGGTCACTGTTAAAATGTTTCTAGGTCAGTTACAGCGGTCGTATCTGAAGGGTTGGAGGTTCGAACCCTGCACGATCTAGACGGAATATTGTTATTTCATGTATCTTTAATTATTTTTCTGTCAGTTTTTATTGCTCTCCTTAATGCTGCTCGGATGGTGTTTGAACATGTCTCAGTATTGCAGACAGAACTAAAGTGACTCTGTGAAGTGATGCTGTCAAACTTCATCAGAACAGCATCTGCACTGTATTCGCCTAGTGTGATGAAACATAATTATCTCTTCCGAAGCTCTTAGTTACATTTACAAAATATTATTATTATTTTCAGCATCATTACTCCAGTCTTCAGTGTCACATGATCCTTCAGATATCACTCTAATATGAGGATCATGATCAAGACACATTTATGATTATTATCAGTGTTGAAAACCGTTGTGCTGCTTCAGATTTGTGAAGAAACTTTGATAAACTGCCGTTCAAAAGTCTGAAAAAGAAATCAATACATTTATTTATCAAGGACTTTTAAAGACATTTATAAAGTAACAAAAGATTCTATTTCAAATAAATGCTTTTCTTTTGAACTGAAAGAATCCTGAAAATGTTTCACAGTTTGTGTTCAACACTGATGATAATCATAACTGTGTGTTGATCATCAGATCCTCATATTAGAGTGATTTGTGGAGGGTCATGTGACACTGAAGACTGGAGCAATGATGATAAACTCAGGAATAAATTACACTTCACTGTATATTCACATATAAAACAGATGATTTACATTAGAATAATATTTCAAAATGTTTACTGTATTTCTGATCATATGAATTCAGCTTTGATCACAGGAATAAATCCCTTTTTATCCCGTAGGTCTTCTCCGGAAGCATGTTATGACCCACGCTCGGAAAAAAGGCTCCCTCGGCCAGTGTCGTGGCGAGGGGTGGGGCCACGTGGAGGGCGGGTCACATGGTGAAACTGTGGGCGGAGCCTGGCCTGCGCGATCAATGGTGAAGAAAGTCGAGGCCAGGAATCGTGAGCGGCATGAAAGTCAAAAACGTTCATTGAAAATGGTTGAAACTAAGAAGCACGGGAGCAAGAGAGGGAGCGAGCGCAAGCGCAAGCTGTACCCGCTACGAAGAAGAGCCGCGGCTTTAGACGGCGAGGCATTGAGCTGCCATGTTTTGCTCACGCGTTTGGACGGACAGGAGGAACCGATCCCAGAAGTGGATCCCAAAAAACAGAAGCCATTTCAGGATAAACCTTCAGCTCCGGAACCGCGTAAACGTCGACTAGCGTCTCTAAATGCAGAGGCGGTTAACAGTCTGCTGCTTGAGAAAACCGACACCAAACTAGCGAAGAAACACAGCGATGGCACCTCAACTAGTAAGACCTGCTCAAAAAGATCCTCGAAGGCAGAGACGTGCCAAAAGAAGAGGAAGAAAGACGAGCCTGACGCCAGTCTCTATGCTCCGGCTCCCAAACGGCTAGCCGGACTCAACGCCGCCGCGCTAATGAAGCTAACTAGCTCGACTACAGGAAGGACCAAACCAGACCGCTGCAAACCCAAAGCACAGATCCCGACCAAGAAGCTCATCCGCGATCCCGACGGAGCTTGTGAAGTGTGTAAAAGCAGGAGCTACGAGTCAGAACTGAGTAACTCGACGGCTAAACCGGGCTTCCAGTCGCAGAGCATTCTGGGATACCCAGTGACGGTGGTGAAGGAGGAGCCGGTGGAGGCGGAGCTGAGTGCGTTCTGTTGCTGTCCGCCGGACTGCCACCGGCTAGCGCTGTTCCTCGCGCAGGAGCCGGACGAGTCGCGGATCAAACACCTGGTTCCAGCGCATCCGGCGCTAACGCTCAGCGCTCATCCGTGTGTGTGCGCGGATCCGTGCTATGCCGGGTACCTCGTGCACATCGCTCACCCCGGGCCGGGTTTGAGCGCGCCGGCGCTGCTAGCCTCCTCGGGGATCGCTCATCCCTTCTGCGGTTCCGTCGGGTCAGGTTGCTGCCGCTGTGGAGTCGGACGATACGCCTTCGCTAGCCGGACCTGCTCCTTCCCCACCAGCTGCTCACACTGCAGACATCCCATCAAAACAGGTCAGAGATTATGATGACGCCTGATAACTATCATCAATAATAGGAGTCTAACGAGACCCTCACGATTCGATGCATTTCACAATACTGAACTCACGAACTGAACTTCTTTAAAATAAGACCAAACTTTTGTCCACTATGGACCAGTGTGTGTATCTTGTTTAAATTGAATCACTAGGGTTGATGAGCCTCACCTGTCTGTCATTGCTGTGTAGTAATTATGTGATTTGTTGTGCTGTTCCAGAAGGCTTCTCCTTGTCTCAAGATGAGCACAGTCGCTCGCTCCTGGTTCCTCCGCCCCTGCCTCTCTCCGGATGTCCCAGCATGCCCCGGGTGAACCCGTCCCCCCCGCTCGACCCGCGGCTCCTGTCCTCGATGTCGGACCGCAGGCAGGCTGAAGTCAGGCTTAAAGTGGGCAAAACATGCCCTCAAAACCCCAAGCCATCCAACGGCTCGCTCACTATGGGCCACACCAGGTTATCCAAGCGACCCACAGCCAGTCCAGCAAGTGCCAAACACCAGAGGAAAGTCAGCCGGCGCGAGGCTACGAACGGATGGCGTCCTGTCGGAGTCCCTACGGAGAAGGAGGTGTTTATTGCGGTGAGCGATGTTGCCGTGGCAATTCACCAAGACCGATTGGTGTTTAGCGCCAAACCGCGTCAGACACTGATCGGTCTGTGCAGCGCCCGTTCAAATCGAACACACCTTTTATGAGCGAGTCATTGAATCACTCATTCAAGAGATTCGTTCAAAAACGAAAAATGCTGATTCATCCAGTAATGAAACAAGTGAAGTCTTTATGAGTTAGTCATTGAATCATTCATTCAAGAGATTTGTTCAAAAACACTTGATTCATCCAGTAATGAAACAAGTGAAGTCTTTATGAGTTAGTCATTGAATCATTCATTCAAGAGATTTGTTCAAAAATACTTGATTCATCCAGTAATGAAACAAGTGAAGTCTTTATGAGTGAGTCATTGAATCATTCATTCAAGAGATTTGTTCAAAAACGAAAAATGCTGATTCATCCAGAAATTAAACAAGTGAAGACTTTATGAGTGAGTCATTGAATCATTCATTCAAGAGATTTGTTCAAAAACGAAAAAACGCTGATTCATCCAGTAATGAAACAAGTGAAGACTTTATGAGTGAGTCATTGAATCGTTCATTCAAGAGATTTGTTCAAAAACGCTGATTCATCCAGTAATGAAACAAGTGAAGTCTTTATGAGCGAGTCATTGAATCATTCATTCAAGAGATTTGTTCAAAAAATGCTTATTTATCCAGTAATGAAACAAGTGAAGTCTTTATGAGTGAGTCATTGAATCACTCATTCAAGAGATTCGTTCAAAACTCTGATTCATCCAGTAATGAAACATGTGAAGTCTTTATGAGTGAGTCATTGAATCATTCATTCAAGAGATTTGTTCAAAAACGCTGAATCATCCAGTAATGAAACACGTGAAGTCTTTATGAGTGAGTCATTGAATCACTCATTCAAAAGATTCGTTCAAAAACTCTGATTCATCCAGTAATGAAACACGTGAAGTCTTTATGAGTGAGTCATTGAATCACTCATTCAAGAGATTCGTTCAAAAACTCTGATTCATCCAGTAATGAAACACGTGAAGTCTTTATGAGTGAGTCATTGAATCGACTTGAATAATATTAATAATTCGAATTAATAAATTTTTTTTAATAGACTGAAGCAATTAACATTTTTCATAACATCATCAGTAATCATAAATGACATGTTATTTTGTTTAGAGAATGGTGATGTGTTATTGTGATGTGGTGTAAGCGCTGTGGTTTTGCAGGGCGATGACGAGACGGTTCTCCGCCAGTGTTACGAAGGAGTGGAGCGAGACGGAGAAGTGATCCGGGTGCGAGACACAGTGCTCCTGAGATCGGGACCCCGGAAGAAAACCCTGCCGTACGTGGCCAAGATCTCCGCTCTGTGGGAGGACCCGAGAACAGGTGAAGCAAACACAACACTCAAAACATAATAAAAGTCCTCTTTTCCGTCGCCTGACTCGGGATGAGTCTTGCTGTGGTGAATAAGGTTATATATGTGAGCGTGTGTGACCTGTTTCATGCAGGAGAGCTGATGATGAGCCTCTTCTGGTACTATAGACCTGAGCACACGCAAGGAGGCAGAGATCCCAGCATGCACTGCGAGGTGAGGCACTGCTTTCAGCTGCACACTCGAGGGATGTTCACACTCGCACGCTTCCTACAGATGCATTTAACACTCTGTCTTTCAGAACGAGATCTTCGCCTCTCGGCATCAGGACGAGAACAGCGTGGCCTGCATCGAGGAGCGATGCTACGTCCTGCCGCTAGCACAGTACTGCAGGTACGAGCTTTAAACGCACGGCAGGAATATTAGGCTACTGTCCCTTTAAGAGCGAATGCACTGATACACGGTTACGTTCACTCGAGTCATAACCTACTGTTTTCTCGCTTTTTTGTAACATAATTTTGTGAATTTGTCCGTTTAGCAGCGTGTTCACTGGCGTTCGGCTCTTGGCGAGTGCTAATGCTAAGCGCTGGTTGCAAACGTGTCGTAATCCTCTACTGTGATGTTGCAGATTTTGTGCCTTGGCCAAGCGGCGCTCTGAGGGTGTGTGTGAACGCCCGTCGGTGGTGCCCGTCTCCCCGGCCGGCGCCAACCCGTCCCACCGGCCCGTGCCCGCGGGCGTCGACCCGCAGCTGGTGTACCTGTGCCGGCACGTGTACGACCTGCGCTACGGCCGCATCCTGAAGAACCTGCAGTGAGCCAATCACAGCGTCCCGAGGCGGATCACGTGACCCTCCTCTGGGGGTCTTGATGTCCTAATGAGGCTTCCGTAGAGTAACCGCCTTCTTCATTTCCAACCCGATTCTGTGTCACGTACACTGGACTGACGCGCTGCTGAGGCCTGATGGGAGAATCGCTGAGGGGTTCAGAACGCTGACGCTTCCATAACGAATCTCTCTCGATCGAAACCCTCTGAGGTCCAGACGAAAGGTCCGTTCACACCAGCGGCGACGTGACGATAACTAACTGCGAATCTTTGAATCATTCAAGAGATTCATTTCAAAAGTGCTGATTCATCTAGTAATGAATCAAGTAAAGTCTTTATCAGTGAGTCATTGAATCAAGTGAAGCAATTCACATTTTTTTATAACGTCTTATAAATGACACGCTATTTTGTTTAGAGAATTGTGATCTCTATTTCAAAGAGAATTAATTTAATTTATCCAGAATCGTGCGGCTCTAACGTTTCACAAGGAAACTCTCACTTTTTCTCAATCAGTCTTTCTACGTCGGTGTTTCTTTACTAATTAACCAGTGAACGTGAAGTCTGACGTCGTCAGTGTCTGTAGTTATCGCTCCAGTTCTCGATCTCGTGTGAACGGACCGCTTGGGAAGAGGAGTGTGTGTGTGTGTGTGTGTGTGGAACAGATTTCTGATGCTCATATATTTCTGTGGCGTTTGCGTTCGGGGGGTCGGGACGTTTACGTGAAATAAATGATGAAATCGAACCTTTAGATTCACACGCTCTAGAAGGCAGGAATATATTCTAATATTTATTTGACGTTTGCTGTCGCTTCTTGCGCCCCCTAGAGGAAGTGCACTATTACATTCCCTGACGTGTGTGAGATCGATGCTGTCATTGATCAAACCGCTTATAGTTAATTATGTTAATGTTAATATTACAACATTCCCATCAGTGACGTGTGCGAGTGACGGTGTTCCCGAACTCCTGAAACGCCTCCATTAGTCTCGAGTTTCTCCCGGGAACGAACACGTCACAATATTCCTCATTATAATAATTATTGCGTAGAATAAAGGGGCGGGGCCAGGTTGAGTTAGTTAGTAGTGTTTTAGTACAAAGGGGCGGGGCATTTCCCCAAACACACTGGACCAATCACAACACACCGCTCCAGCCGACCAATCAGAGCACAGTGTGCTTTTCAGAAGGAGAGACAGGAAGTGAACAGAGCGTTACTGACAGACTGGGAAGAGAGGAGCCGCAACAATGGAGAATATGAGGAGAATAATCAACATTCGAGCAGGAGAACCTGTTCTAGGAGAGGAGATGAATGAAGAAAAGCAGAAGGAACAAACTCAACATTGTCTAACCGGCAGTGACAGGTTTTTTTTAAAGCTAATAAGTCTTTATTATATGGTTCAGTTTATTATTTCAGACACACCAGTTGAAAAGCAAGCACCTTAACGGAGATAGATTCGCTAGTTTTAAATATTAAATGCAAAATATATTTGGACGTCCGCTGACGTGAACTCAGAAGATGAAATTAGAGCATCAGCATGAATTACGTTTGTAGAAATGTGTGATTTTAAATGTTCATCGTGTCATCTTTATGATGTGGAATACGCAGATCATCCACTGATCACAGGAGGAGCGTCTCTGAAAAATTATTAATATTCAAATTTAAAGGCTTTTTTTTTACATTTGGAAAAGCTTCGTCTTTCTGCTTTCGATTTCTTCTAAACAAAAAAGGAGATATTTTATTAAGTCTGTTTCTAAAGCTGGAATATACCGTATATTTTTAGGACTATTTTTTAGGTTAAAAACAAATTGTATTTAAATTCCTGATCCTCTGATGACGAGCTGACCCGGACTGAAGCGTTGGCGTGTAACTGAGGTCATGTTCAGGCGCTGTTATGCTTTAAGACTTGTAACTGTATTTAAAGAAATTATTTAAGATAGAGTATAAAGCATATATCTATATTTCAAGTCCTCTTAGTTCCTCAGTGTTTTGAAGTGCTGTTGCAATATTGTCCTCTAATAAGTGCAGTCGTTTTTAATTATTATTTGTGTGTGTTAAATTATGAGTATCATCAGATCATGAAGTCTTAATGAATTCTTCAGAAATATCTACATTATGATGTTTTGCTTTCTCAGCTGATTTTGTAATTAATTGTCGGATGATTCCCGAAGGAAATATTCCTGATCATTCCGGTGAGAAACTGTGTTGTTTTCCTGATGGTCCATCAGTTCACACACATTCTGTTGCTTTGTTTTTTTGGACCCAGTGTCTCTTTTTTTTTTTTTTTTTTTTTTCATTCATATTTGTGATCTGATGTGTTTTCAATGGCAATGGATCGCTACTGTTTATTGTTCAATGAAAGAGTATTTATAAATTATAAACTGAAATCTTTTGTGAAATCATCGAGTCTCTGTTTGCTTGCTGTGGTTTATCGTAGACTGCAGAACAACACTAGGATTATATGTTTAATCTTTAATTCACTCATGGATGTTCAAATTCATATTTATAGTTTAACATAAAGATCTTATGAAATGAGTGAAGAATCGCTGCAGCTTTAGTCTCTTACATCCAGCAGATGGCAGCCTTCAGTCAACTAGTGTGTGTGTGTGTGTGTGTGTGTGTGTGTGTTTCAGGTCTCTTCTTCATCAGCTTCTTCTGTTCCTGCGGTGAGTCTCATCAGTTCAATCTAATCAAGTTTGAAGTCATCATGAAACTCATATTTTCCTTTATTGTGTCGTATATCGAGGGAAGCGCTTCAGGAACAGGAACACATGTGGGCGGGGCTTGATTGTGTCTGCGCGCGCTCTCGTGCTCGCGATGAGATCTGATCCTCTTTACGGATGGACTGACTATGGCAAGCCGTTTTAGCTTTTATTCATTTCTAGGATATGAATTCTTGATATCAACAATTGTATTTTCACTAGTGAAATGTCCCCATAGGCTGCCATTCAAAACCAATTGTTGATATCAAGAATTGATTTCTTACTAGTTGAAATTCCAATTTCACATATCAGAAATACAATTATTACTAGTAAAAACCTTTATTTTTGATATCAAGAATTAAATTGTTACTAGTTGAAATGTTATTCCTGATATCAACAATTGAATTGCTACTAGTAACAATGTTCATTTTTGATAACAATAATTAAATTTTTACTAGTGGCAATTTTAATGTTTGATATCATGAATGTAATTGTTACTAGTAAGAAAGCCATTTTAGATATCTGAAATAATATTGATATCAGAAATATATTTTCAGATATCAAAAATGGTAATTTTTACTAGTAACAATTGAATTGTTGATATCAAGAATAAACATTTCAACTAGTGACAATTTAATTATTGATATCAGGAATTCACATTTTTACTAGTAACAGTGTAATTATTGATATCAAAAATGACATTTCTACTAGTAAAAAATCAATTCTTGATATCAACAATTGAATTCTTTATATCAATTGATATCACAAATTTAATTGTTGATATCAATAATTTAATTGTTGATATCAAAAATGTAATTCTTGATATCAAAAAATGGCATTGTTGATATCAAGAATTCATATCCTGCGGATGATTAAAAGTTAAAACGGCTTGCCATAGTATGACTTGATCATGGATTTATTAGAGCTGATCTACATTTCATATAAATGAGTTTCATATTCCTGGAGAGAGACAGAGAATAATCTGCAGAAATTAGTCTAAAACCTGCAGCTCTGCAAAATTATTAAGATGAATTATTAAATTAAGATAATTAAAGTGTTTCAAAATCTTCTCCTGAAAATGATACATAGACCCATACTTTTCAAACAATGATGGCTTAATAAAAATAGACTAAAGGCATAATTTTGAAATGTTGATATGATTATTATTTTAATATTAAATATAATTTATTCCATATAATCTCCCAGAACTGATGATTCAAGCTGTTTTTTGTAAGTGCAGAGAAGAAAATAATCTGTGAAGAATAATGTATGACTATATGATTGTGAATGTGCAGCATTGACAGAATGCGAGATTATATGAGTGTTGATTAAACTAATGAACATACGGCGCTGATTAATTACTGATACATCAGCAGATCTCAGTGTAATTAATGATCTAACGACTCAGATGAGTCCGGTTCTGTGTGAAAGGCTTCCGGTGAACACTTTAATTAAGTGTGAACCTCAAAACATTAGTGTCTCGATCACACACACACACACACACACACACACACACACACTGGAAACTATTCTCCACTTGAAACTGTGTGTGTGTGTGTGTGTGTGTGTGTGTGTGTGTGTGTGTGTGTGTGTGTGTGTGTGTGTGTGTGTGTGTGTGTGTGTGAGGATTATGCAGATCATCAGAGAGGAGGAGCGTGTGTTGTGTTCGTCTCTCGATCAGCAGTTCCAGGTCGTCTCCTCTCTCTACACACACACACACACACACACACACACACACACTCAGCTGGTGATGGAGGTGATGGAGGTCCTGACGGAGGCCGGAGGAGCTTCACACAGCGGCGGCTTCAACAGCGAGTGTCTCCTGCCGCCGGACACCGACTTCATGACCGGTCAGTGAACATCTCCAGGATCCGCTTCTGTCCGTCAGCACTGACATCTACACACTCGTACACCGACACACACTCGTACACCGACACACACTCGTTACAGATAGAAACTCAATGTATGACAAAACAATTATCTATACTATTAGAGTCAGAAAAATCATGTTGTTTCTCTGTGAATGAAGTGTATTTCTCTGAGTCCTGCAGATATTTGATCTGGTTTAGCATTAAATCACTTGTTTTCAAAAGAAGACTCAATGTCTTCAGAAACTCTGAACATCATGTCTGCAGTGCATAAGATTCTCCTCTCTTGTTTTTATAAGTGAAAATATTATAAATATTATAAAATATAATATATATATTACCTACCTGTGCTATAAATATCTCAAAATCTATTTATAGCACTGGTAGACTTTCAGAAACTGGGCTGGTTATATAAATGTGCTTTTAGTTGTGAGGTTCAGATATTTATATTTTCAGTGTTAGGAGTGTGTGTGTCTTGAGTTGACTGAGGTTTATAATGTGTGTGTGTGTCGATCAGCACGCGTCAGGCTCTCTCGGAGACATCAACAGCTGATCAATCCTCTGCTTTAAAGAGTTTAGCACTTATAATTGTTGAAAACATCAGTTATTTTGCTTTGATCGCACTGTTTGACTGTGTTAAACTGAAGTGTGTGTGTGTGTGTGTGTGTGTTGTGGAGGAAGGTCAGGATGGATCCGGTGGGATTTGCTAGTCTTAATTCCTTTCTGAAGTGGGATTATGGCCGATATAATCCACACACAAACACACTATCGGTTCTCAAACATCAGCTCATAGAAGAAGAAACGCTTGTATAGTTTAGTTTTAATTCACTCATTTTTGTTTTACATTTGATAAATTAAACAGCTCGGAAATACACTTTATCACTATAACATTGAAATAACCAATCAGCATGCAGCAATGATACATTTTTCTAAATGTTATAATCATTTGTTAGTATTCATTACTTCAATGAGCTCATTGTTTATGCCTTAAATTATTACATTGTTTAAAATGACACGTTTTTCGCTAACTGTGCATTTCTGATACGCATAACTCTGATAAGATACGGCCCGGATCCGGCTGACTTCAGTAAACCGAGGAATAAATGGAAAAACTGACATTAGCGTAGTAGACGCCGTTCATCTAATGACGTAACGAGAACATCAGGATTAACGGTTCCGGCTGATCTAATCTATGCAGACTAACACTGAATTACAGAAGTCTATAGTGTGTTGTGTGTGTGCTAGATTAGAGAGGTGTGTGTTTAGTCTAGATTTGATCTGACAGAGTGTGTCTGCTTCCCGGACAATGTTAGGAAGATTGTTCCAGAGTTTTGGTGCTAAATAGGAAAAGGATCTCCCGCCTGCAGTCGATTTGGATTCGAGATTGGTTTCGAGATCGCAGCAGACGTGAAGGCGGTTCAGGACGACCTCAGACTCCACCGTAAAACCTGAATATTAAATTGAGTTCACTGCACTCTCAATACTGAAACTTGAAGGAAATAAACACAAGAAACACAAGGTTTAACGTCACCATGATGGAGATCAGTGTTTGATTTAGTTGGGCTCTTGACCCTTGACCTTTTCCTTGACTGCTGTAATTGTGTGTTTATTAAACAATTGTCATGGCACAGACGTCAAGGAAAAGTATGATCGGGTGATGATGGCCGAGGTTTACTGATAACATTTAGGGGTGTGCAAAGCAGCCGGTATTTGTATTCGAGTAAGGCCACGCCCCCTTGAGGAGTTCAGTGCGACTGCTGTGCATGTAAACGCAGCCGGTGTGCGTGTGTGTGTGTGTGTGTGACTGAATGGGGAGTGTTTGGCGTTTTCTGATGTTTGTGTCCGAGCCATGTTGGGCCGGCTCCTCAGCATGGCGGCGCTGGTACCGGTTACGACTGTAACACATGTTCCCTGAGAGCAGGGAATGAGACACACTAGCAGTGACATCATAGGCTGTCTCTGGCCAATAGGATTGCCGTGATTAGATAAGCGTTTAAAGCCCTGTTCGGACGGCACTAGCGTAGCATGGGGGGGGGTATGACTGAGAAGTGTGTGTTGTGAGTGTCAGTACTGATCAGTGTGTGTGTGTGTGTGTGTGTGTCAGATGAGCGCTGCTCTCCTCAGCTCAGCGACCGCCTCTCTCTCCTGGAGCAGCGAGTCCAGATGCAGGACGATCAGATCCAGCTGCTGAAGATGGCCATGGCGGATGTGCTGAAGAGACTCCACATCTCCGAGGAGCAGACCACCTCGCTCGGCAGCAGGGCTCCGGTCAAAGGTCACACACACTCACACTGTGTGTAACTGTGACTAATGTCTAGCCAAACACATGCAGATTACTCCAGTGTGCATATGCATGTGCTGTACTGTGTGTGTGTGTGTGTGTGTGTGTGTGTGCTCTTATGACTGATGTGTGTGTGTGTGTGTTCAGCTTCAGCGGGTCGTGCGGCGTCTCTGGTGTCTCTGAGGAAGAACTCCAGCTCCACTCTTCCCTCCTCTCCTTCATCCAGGACCTGCAGTCCGAGGTCTGGCACCGAGATCAGGTGTGTGTGTGTGTGTGTGTGTGTTCAGAGGTCACTGACGCTCTCTCTCTCTGCAGGACGCCCGGCACCAGCGCTAGAGCTCGACCGACCGACCGGACCCTGCAGGACACGTGAGTAGAACAGTGTCGGCCCAGATCCGGCACATGTGGATAAAGGCGCAGCAGAAGATGTGGGCCGGATGTGGGCCGGCACTGGTGCTGTGGATGTAGAAGCTCCTGCGGTTGATGAGTGACTAACGCCTCTCTCTTCATACAGCAAACCGAAGGAAGCCAGTGCGTCAGGTGAGATGAGGAATTATTACATGTTATTGTTATACGTGTTATTTTCTGGTAAAATAGTCTCAAACTTAAACAACACAGTTGCATAAACTAATTCCAGCTGATAAAACAACACTATTGTCTTCTATTGTATTGAATCTGAAAGTCAAGTCAGCTTTATTTATAAATCACAGAGTGTGTGAGAGCAGCTTTACAGAGAATAATGCAAGAGTGTGTTTCCAGAAGAGAATATCGTCACAGTCCAGATCAAGTTCAGCGGCGCGTCTCATTTGTTGTAAAAATGTAGTCATTTAGTTTGTTTATATATATATAAGACCTCTATATAAGAAAAGCGTGATGTCATCGTCAGCTCAGCTCAGTTCTCATATAATGCTGTCAGTAATATTGCTGAATATTAAATGTCCCGAAATAAGCAAAGACTAAAGACGAGAGACGACAGAGGAGCCAGAACTCGAGAAAGCAGACTCAGTCGCTCAGTTCCTCTGGCCAACAAACAACAGGGTGGGATTATGATTATGATTCAGGCATTACAGGTCAGAGGTCAGATTGGATCTGAACATAAACCTCGGGATAAACAGAGAGACTAATATTAGCGTAGACGCCATTCTTCTTATTTATTTATGGGGCGTGTTCATTTAGTTTGACTTGATGTACTTTATAAATAACATAAAGTAAAAAAACTAAGTAAAGTAAACATGACAAAAGCACAGCTAATATTCAGTTTTTCACTTTCTCACACTCGCTACATTACTGGTTTCATGATGAGTCATTATTATTCCTCTGTTTCTGTCCCTCAGGCTCCAAGCGTGTCGCTCGCTGCAAAGGTAGGTCTCACACCACACCATAACATAAGAACTATTGTGTGACAGTATGTGAGTTCGGTCCCTCTAGTGGCTAAAAACAGAACTGCATGCATGTAGCGGAGAGCGTTGTTGAGGTTGTGCTTCGGCTCTGTGCGGATGGATCTGAGTTTTACACTTTTTTTTAACATTAATAACACAAGACTTCCTGGACAATAAAATATTATAAAAGTCCTTCCTGGACAATAAACCCTCTGCCGGCTCTGCCGATCACAGAACACTGGAGGCACATCAAGACTATAATGTTCTCGATGATCGGCTCTCTCTTAATCCTTTCTCTTTCTGTTCATCTCCTCATCTCCTCCTCCTCATCTCCTCTTCCTCCTCCTCATCTCCTCCTCCTCCTCCTTATCTCCTCTTCCTTCTCCTCATCTCCTCTTCCTCATCTCCTCTTCCTCCTCCTCATCTCCTCCTCATCTCCTCCTCCTCCTCCTTATCTCCTCTTCCTCCTCCTCATCTCCTCTTCCTCCTCCTCCTCATCTCCTCTTCCTCCTCCTCATCTCCTCCTCATCTCCTCTTCCTCCTCCTCATCTCCTCCTTATCTCCTCTTCCTCCTCCTCATCTCCTCTTCCTCCTCCTCATCTCCTCCTCCTCATCTCCTCCTCTTCCTCCTCCTCATCTCCTCTTCTCCTCATCTCCTCCTCTTCCTCCTCCTCATCTCCTCTTCCTCCTCCTCATCTCCTCTTCCTTCTCCTCATCTCATCTTCCTCCTCCTCATCTCCTCATCTCCTCTTCCTCCTCCTCATCTCCTCTTCCTCCTCCTCATTTCCTCCTCTCTTTCTCATCTCCTCTTCCTCCTCATCTCCTCTTCCTCCTTCTCATCTCCTTTCCCTCCTCATCTCTTCCTCCTCCTCATCTCCTCCTTTTCCTCCTCCTAATCTCCTCTTCCTCCTCATTTCCTCCTCCTCTTCCTCATCTCATCTTCCTCCTCCTCATCTCCTCTTCCTCCTCCTCATCTCCTCTTCCTCATCTCCTCTTCCTCCTCTTCATCTCATCTTCCTCCTCCTCATCTCCTCTTCCTCTTCCTCATCTCCTCTTCCTCCTCTTCATCTCATCTTCCTCCTCCTTATCTCCTCCTCATCTCCTCTTCCTCCTCCTCATTTCCTCCTCTCTTTCTCATCTCCTCTTCCTCCTTCTCATCTCCTTT
Organism: Pimephales promelas; assembly: GCF_016745375.1. The sequence goes on along the minus strand of NW_024121377.1, from coordinate 633,208 downwards.
CCCTCCTCATCTCTTCCTCCTCCTCATCTCCTCCTTTTCCTCCTCCTAATCTCCTCTTCCTCCTCATTTCCTCCTCCTCTTCCTCATCTCATCTTCATCTCATCTTCCTCCTCCTCATCTCCTCTTCCTCCTCCTCATCTCCTCTTCCTCATCTCCTCTTCCTCCTCTTCATCTCATCTTCCTCCTCCTTATCTCCTCCTCATCTCCTCTTCCTCCTCCTCATCTCCTCTTCCTCCTCTTCATCTCATCTTCCTTCTCCTCATCTCCTCTTCCTCCTCCTCATCTCCTCCTCCTTATCTCCTCTTCCTCCTCCTCATCTCCTCTTTCTCCTCCTCTTCCTCCTCTCCTCTTCCTCCTCCTCATCTCCTCTTCCTTCTCCTCATCTCCTCCTCCTAATCTCCTCTTCCTCCTCCTCATCTCCTCCTCATCTCCTCCTCCTCATCTCCTCTTCCTTCTCCTCATCTCCTCCTCCTCATCTCCTCTTCCTTCTCCTCATCTCCTCCTCCTCATCTCCTCTTCCTCCTCCTCATCTCCTCTTCCTCCTCCTCATCTCCTCTTCCTTCTCCTCATCTCCTCTTCCTCATCTCCTCTTCCTTCTCCTCATCTCCTCCTCCTCATCTCCTCTTCCTTCTCCTCATCTCCTCTTCCTCCTCCTCATCTCCTCTTCCTCATCTGCCCACTTGGTTTAGTGACTCTGCAGATTTACCTGGTTCCGCTGGGAAGAGGGACTGGGTCAGCTGAGGAGTGTGAGGTGTGTGAGCCCGTAGATCAGAGCAGAAGCGCGGCGGTCACTGCAGTCGTGCAGAGGAAGAAGAGCTCGAGTCTGAACAACAGGAGTCCCGTCAAACCAGTCAAACCAGCCAGCCAATACTTCCAGATCTGCTACTGACAGAGACTCTCGCTCACAGACATCTGCTCTGACTGACTGATGTTAGCATTTTATTTTCTGGAGAAAGACAAAGTTTTTGGTGCAGAATTACAATAAAATCTGTTTCATATTATGGTCAATTCTGATTCTGCGAACTGCACATGTGTGCCACAGCGCCTGACTGCCCTCTGCTGTTTCATCCCGCTCTAATCCTGTCTGGCCCAGAATATACCTTTCATTATATAAGATGACATTGAGAAAGCTGAGTCACTTTTCTTGATGAACAAATCCTTCTAAAAATGATCAAAACTCGAACAGAGACTGAAATCTGGTGTTTAGCACTCCTGTTGGAGGATTAAATAAACCAAGGAAGATTCCGTCACACACATCAATATATTTGTGTGAGCATGTGTGTGTGTGTGTGTGTAATAATAATAATAATAATAATTTATATACACAATAACATCAAAAATGTATTGCCATCAATTCTTGTGTAAAAATGATTCTTCCCAACCATTCTCTCTCAGTTTGAGCCTGATGAATCTTGACATTATCCTGGAATATGAACATGATGTGTCTTCCTAGTTGTTCAAGAAATTAAAAGCGACACACTCCATCAATTAGGGTTAGAAGAACATGATAGAAACATGATAATCTCTACAATAATGATCCAAAAATAGAATTTGCCCATTTAAATCCACACAGTGACGTTTTCGGTCGTCAGTGTGTGTGTGTGTATAGGAGTGTAAGGGTTGGGTTAGTTATAGTTTAGTGGTTTATTATAAGGATATCAGCCCCGCTGGTGTGACTCTTCTGTGTCTGTTGTTGTTGATGATGATGATGATGTTTCGCGCGGATTGTGGGTTTGAACCCTTGTCTTCCCGCCAGATGTTCCAGTAGTGTGTGTCTGAGGCGCCCGTGGGCAGCACCGGACCGGTGAGTCAGTGAGCGGTTACCGGAGACCGGAGACCGTGAGATGGACGTGAGGAGAACACGGCCTCAACACGGCGAGAAAAACACCAAAACACCAGAAAACGACTCGGAATCTACACAGAACCGGCCACATTTGCATCTGTCGCATTTTTTCCTCCGCATCCGTGACTGGCTTTCGTAGCATCGGCGTTTTTTTATTTCTTTTTTTTTTACTCATAGCTTATTCCGTGGATGTTCGCTTTTTCTCTGCAGTGTTGGATCATTAATCACACACGGGGGATCGAGAGACTGCGGTGACATTATTCAACGTTTATAAATAACGAAGAAAAAGAAGAAAATATGAGGTAAGCGCGCGCTCTCACGCGCCGCGTCCGTTATCATCCGTTATTATTAACGGCGAATGCAGCAGATTATGTGACGAGATCTTTTTTGGGCTGAATTTAGTGTTTTACATGTCCTGTTATGTCGACATATTGTCTATGTATTTGAGTTATTGGTTAAAATGATTGGGAATAGATGAGGTTTGGAAACATCAGCCGGCGTGTTCACGCGAGGCCACACATTCTCATGCTGCCATCATCAATGTAGTGCACTTATGACTCTTAATGACTTAGATGTGATAGTCTGCTAAGGGAGGGACGCGTTTATATACACATATACTTATAATTGTTTGAAAATACAGCGACAGAAACGATATAAAATGGAGACATCATCATTATCATCATCAACGCTCGCCTCAGCAGCGCTGTGACGTGTCACGGAGGGCGTGGTCAGAGCAGCTGTTGTCATGGTAACGAGGGCACGCGCGCAGCAGTGCATGTGTTCATTGTTAACGATGATTGATAAGCGCTAATGTGAACTGAACACAGCTTTAACGAGTATAATGCAACGCGTGGTAACCAATTTTAACTTTGGTTACAAGTATTTAAGAAAATATATAATGCATTATAACGTACATTAATCTGCAATTAAGTCTGCTCCGCTTCTGCGCAGACTCTATAGCATCTGTCAGGTAATTAGACACCAGTCTTGGGCCTGTCTCTAAAAGTCTTTAGTCTTTAATTAGTTTGTGTGTGTGTAAATGAGAGAGAGAGTATGTGTGTGTGTGTGTATTATGAGACATGATAGCCTACTAGAGTGTAATTTTGGAAAGAAACATCGGGGTCATTGACATGCCGTGAATCCCGTGAAAACTTTCAAGGTGGTTATTGTTAATAGTGCTGAATCTTAATAGGCTCAATTTTCTTTGAGCAAAATAAAGTGAGTTATCTTCTCTTTTGATTTTTAGCCAGACATACCCATATCGTTATCAGGCTCAGATGGTGCAGATTGTCATGATCACACCGTTCTCCAAAATTTTTGTTTAAAAAATGTGTTGAGCTCCTGCGGCTCTTAAAGGCACAGCTCACCCTTAGTGAAGATGAAGTCATCATTTACTCATTCTGGTGTCGTTCTATTTCCGTACGACATTCTTTCTTTTATGGACCACAAAAGGAGAATTAAAAAAGTATTTTATTTTTTTGTCGATTTGTATTTCGTGTTGCGCTTTTGTCTTGTTTTCTGGGCGTGTCAGAGTGGGCAAACCTCGACCCCAGTCAGCCTGATGGTGGCGCTACAGCGATCAGGAGTACGAAATCGTTAATAACTCCTAAACCGTTTCGCCCGATCGGGACCAAACCACAGCAGAAAGATTCTCTCGGCTCTGATTGTCAATAATTATCAAATAAATGTGTAAAGTGCGATTCACGTTGGCGACGGGATGCCACAAGTTTGCAAAAGTAAAAGTTTTTTTGCACTTTTTATGGATTTAGTTGTAGTTTCCCTGGTTTGCACCACAGAACACACTCTGATCTCAGTGTGAAGCAGAAGTCAGTCGTTCCTGTCACTCGCGCGCTCAATCCCGTTAGCAGCGGATGAGCCGCGTCACGTGACCTTTAGCGCTCCTGTCGCGCTCTCGTCACGGCTCATACGCTGGCGGTCTGAGGAGCGAGGTCATGCATGCGGATCACTGCAGGTAAGATCCGGCGACAAGCACACACACACACACTCACACACACTCAGAACGTTGGCAGTTTCTCAGGGAGTCTGTGTTTGAGTGTGTATGTGTGTGTGTGTGTGTGTGTTTTCTCAAGGGTTTCTGCTGTGAATCTCCTGGTGTGTCAGTGATGTCTGGCTCGGTGGGTGAAAACGGTGTGTGTGATTGACAGATGCTCACTCTCCTCTACAGGAATCATTCATGACTACAGCACACACACACACACACACACACTAAGATTCCCTAAAGTACATTTGACAAAAAAATACTTTTTCAGTTTTTCCACTTCCAAGTTTCACGTTTAATTCAATGTTACTTGCTGTTTCTTTGTGAAATTATCTTTTTATCTCACAGTTCTGATTCTTCTGTCACTCAATTCTTAGTTTATATCTCAAAAACGTGAGAAATAAAACTCATAATCTCATTATTATTATAATTTCTTCTCTATTTTGAGTTCGGGGTTAAATATCCCAGTTCTAATGCGATTTGCCAAACTCTCTTTAACATCTATCTATCCATCCATCTAATCATCCATCCATCCATCCTTCCTTCCATCTAATCATCCATCCATCCTTCCTTCCATCCATCCATCCATCTAATCATCCATCCATCTAATCATCCATCCTTCCTTCCATCCATCCATCCATCCTTCCATCCATCTAATCATCCATCCTTCCTTCCATCCATCCATCCATCCATCCATCTAATCATCCATCCATCTAATCATCCATCCTTCCTTCCATCCATCCATCCATCCATCCATCCGTCCATCCATCCTTCCATCCATCTATCCATCCATCCTTCCATCCATTCATCCATCCATCCATCCATCCTTCCATCCATCCATCCATCCTTCCATCCATCTAATCATCCATCCTTCCTTCCATCCATCCATCCATCCATCTAATCATCCATCCATCTAATCATCCATCCTTCCTTCCATCCATCCATCCATCCATCCATCCTTCCATCCATCTAATCATCCATCTATCCATCCATCCATCCATCCATCCATCCGTCCATCCATCCTTCCATCCATCTATCCATCCATTCATCCTTCCTTCCATCCTTCCATCCATCTAATCATCCATCCTTCCATCTATCCATTCATCCATCCATCCATCCATCCGTCCATCCATCCTTCCATCCATCCATCCATCCATCCATCCATCCATCCATCCATCCTTCCATCCATCTAATCATCCATCCTTCCATCCATCCATCCATCCATCTAATCATCCATCCATCTAATCATCCATCCTTCCTTCCATCCATCCATCCATCCATCCATCCATCCATCCATCCTTCCATCCATCTAATCATCCATCCATCCATCCATCCGTCCATCCATCCTTCCATCCATCTATCCATCCATTCATCCATCCATTCATCCATCCATCCATCCATCCGTCCATCCATCCTTCCATCCATTCATCCTTCCTTCCTTCCTTCCTTCCATCCATCTGTCTGGGTATTTATTTGTATTTCGCTATGTCAGTCTATGATCAATTTGTTTTGTATCATTTCTATTCATTCAGCTTTTTTATGCTAATTGATTCATCCATTACCGTAATTGTGTCAGTGTGTCATTTCTCTCTCTCTCTCTCCCTCTGTCCCTCTCTCTCTCTCTCTCTCTCTCTCTCTCTCTCTCTCTCTCTCTCTCTCTCTCTCTCTCTCTCTCTATCCTGTTAGATGCTGTGTGTGGATGTTTAATTGAAAACTAGTTAGTGCTTCAGACCATTTAGATCAAACTTAATTTTCCTGTTTAATTCAACCCTAATTCGGTTTGTAGCCTTTTCATTTTAAGAGTGTGTGAGAGAGCGAGTGAGAGAGTATCAGTGAGAGAGCGAGGAGTTTCCTATTCGAGAGAGCATCTGTGAGAGAGAGAGTGAGTGAGAGAGAGCGAGCGAGAGAGCATCAGTGAGAGCGGAGGGGGGATGATGTGAGGGTATTCACTGGAGAGAAGGGGGAGGAGCCTCGTAATCCACTCAGCCAATGGCTCGTCAGGGAGGCAGAGTGAAGGTGCCAACATCAGCATCATCATCATCATCATCATCTCAGTGAGTGCCGGACAAAGGAGAGCATCACCACACCCTTGTGCTCGCCGAGGGGTTTACACTCGCCACACACTCCTCCTCTCCTGACCACGCTCCTCCACGGCTCCCAGGGCACTGACGGAGGGAGGAGGTGAAGGAGAAGAGGAAGAGGGGGAGGGGAGAGAGAGCTGTTGCTCGGCTATGATCATGGACGCTAACCTGCAGTCCCAGCGCTTCTTCTTCCCGCAGATCTTCTGTGATCCCGCCGTTCAGCTCAGCGAGAGCAAGAGGTACGAGCGTCCGTACGAGCCGCCACACCGCCGCCACGGTCTCCATTGTCCTGCTCTCACAGCCTGCGCCGTTACCATGGAAGCCAGTGTGTGTGTGTGTGTGTGTGTGTGTGTGTGAGAGAGTGAATATGTGTCTGTGTGACAGCGAATTTGTGTGTGTGTGTGTGTGTGTGTGAGAGAGAGAGTGTGTGTGTGTGTGTGTATGTGTGTGTAATCAGATTTGTCCAGATATTGAGTGTTTGGCACAGAGAAAAAAGATTTTCACACAGAATTTTGATAATGCATTAATAAATGTTGAAATTAATATAAACTCCGATTATTAAATGCTGTGGAAGCATTGCTCAGTCACTGCTCCTGTAACTAATGAACCTTGTTGTAAAGTGTCACCGATTCACTAATGAACGGCAACACTGAATTAAACACTAAAGACTGAAATAGTATTTTAATGCAAATTTCTTATGTTACAGTGCACCTGTCATCATAACGCATTATACTGTAAATAAGTAACCAGCGGTAAAATGCATTACAATATTTACTATTCCGTTGTGTTTTTTATACGTTCTAAAGGTGTAATAATGCATCATAACTCTGGGTACAGTTATTCATGACATCATACAAGGTGCATAAAATGAATGCATTAATACACATCAATAATGCATTATATACGAAGGATTTACTGAACTTTTTGTCAATATGACGGTTATCGTGATGTTGTATTTAACGGGCGATAAAACCTGATTTTTTTTCCCTAAAATTTTAATTTTGCAATGGAACATTCCAGATCGATTTGTTGTTGTTTTTCTGAGATGTTTTACCATTTCCTTCTTTATAGTTGTAAAAAAGCAGCCGTATTTCATTCAAAGCTTTAATTGTTGGTGTTTTTTGTAATTATTTGTCGATTTCTAAGTAAAAAGATTTCAAGTGTACATGACGTTCGCTATATTTGCTTACTGTTTGAATCGATCAAGCGTGAACCGCTAACTTGTGTTAAAGTTACCGAAAGTCAGCTTTTAGCCGATGCATGAGGTTCATGATGAGATGTGCAGAATATGACGGGTTTAATATGATAGAGAGCTGTAGATGTGCAGAATATGACGGGTTTAATATGATAGAGAGCAGTAGATGTGCAGCTCGGGTCGATGCGGATCCATAATGCGGTTATGAATACAGTAGATGCGCGGGAATAATAGTGTTTTCATGCCGTAATGTCTGGCTCACTCTTATGAATGAAAGAGCTCAGACTGCATCCCCAAGGCTTCTGTTACCATGGAGACGTGTGGCTTCTCAGCATCCCATAGTCTCACCAGCCAGGGCGCCATGGCAACCACAGAACCCTCCACACACTGACAGACCGAGGCCAGCCGAGAGTGATGTTCACTGCAGCGTTACAGTGATTACAGTCACAGACAGTTTATAAAGTCCAGATAAAGTTAGTTTAGATTGATTCACTTCCATTGTAAAGATCATTAGTGATTAACTTGTGTTTGATCAGTGTTTGCTCTCCTTACGGAGAGACTCACGTTTCTCAATGTTAGCGGAGACGTTTGTGTAGTTGTTGTGGAGTTCCCACTGGTCATCTCATCATCATGTTGTGTGTGAACGTGTAGATTAAGGCACAGGAATATTATAATAAGATCCTCTTCATACAGCAGAAGGAGCGAAATCTGATCGGCTTATTTAATGACATGCTCTCAGAGAACGGCTCACCAGAACACAGTTACTGGGTTTCAGTTTTTGTTTACCTGATTTGCAGATGCTGAGATAAAAAATACAACAAAAAAAGTTTTTTTGTAATTCTATATACAGTAGATATATCTGCTCTAACACAGATCAGTCAGATGTGAAGGGTTTGTTGACTGGTTGTGTTTTCTGAGCTGTGTTTCGAGCGGCCGGTTGATGTCTATGAGGACATTCATTGAGCATCATTGACTGACCCTGTGTGTGTGTGTGTGTGTGTGTGTTACAGCGAGCAGAGCATCTGTCAGGCCCGCGCCTCCGTCATGGTCTACGACGACACCAGCAAAAAATGGGTGCCGATCAAACCGGGTCAGCAGGGCTTCAGCCGCATCAACATCTACCACAACACCACCAACAACACCTTCCGTGTGGTGGGCGTCAAACTGCAGGACCAGCAGGTGCGCTCACACACACACACACACACACTGATGCACTCGCGCTGGTCTCTGTCCTCGTGTGTGTGTGTACATGACCTGCTGCTCTTAAAGTGACAGCGCTCATATTCCTCCGTCTCTATAATAACACTCATCACACACCAGGAGACTGAGAACACACACTCGCTCTTCACTTCTGTAACTATATCTGTAATGTATATTTTATTGATAAACTGCAGTGGTATTTTACATTTGATACAGATTTTGAACCTGAACATCTCAAACATGTTAATTTCTGTCGTATCTGTGTTCAGTTGTGTCTATTTAAAGGTGGAATACCTAAGATTTTTGCATTAAAATATCCCATAATCACAAGGCCAGTGTTATATATTTAGTTAAGATGATAACTCACAATATTACAAATGTTTTTAAACAATGTTTAAATGGCGAGAAAATTGAGATTTTAACCAAGGAAACGGAGCTGGGAGTCGCCAGTCAATCGCGTCATATCCGCGTGACCTCAGTTTCCGCTCGTACTGCGTGTAGTCCTGGACAAATGCGTAAGTTGTAGTTGTGTGTCAAACGTCAGCTTGTTTCGCGCGTTTGTTATGGAATGGAGCACAATTACTCTTTAGCGATTGCACCTGGTTCTGTCGACAAAGACAAGTCTCGTAAACGCAAACGTCAACGAACGGGTCAACCAAACGACCCAAGAAGAATTTGGGACAAGAGAAATAAAACCAGCTCAACATCGGTGAGGCATTTCCTAAATGGAGAGAACTTGGTGAAAAACTCGAACTAGAAAGAGACGCCGATCTTGCATGTGTTTTATGCCGAGTTCAGACTGCATGATTTTAGCCACGATTTTGGCTCGCCGACAGGTTTTGAGAAATCGCCGACAAATGCCCGAAATCACAGGCAAATCGGCGCTCGTTCACGCGAGTGACAATCACGCAGTGTGAATGAACAAAGACGTGAACTGAGAGAATCACCGACGAGTCGCCGACGCCCGTGAGATATTTGGCATGCTAAATATCTGGACCTGTCGGCGATTCAAAATCCTGCTGTGTGAAAAGTGTTTTGACTGAAAACTACATCGGCGATCACCGGCAGCCAGTGAGAGAGCAAGATACAGAGCAGCAGGGAGTTCGGGGAGGAGTTATAGATCACATACCAACATGATATGGCATTGTTTCAACAAAAAAAGCTTCTTCTCGGTCTATTTGGACACAATAAATGGAAGAAAAATTAGTAGAAATTTGGCAGGAGCACTCGTGTCTGTTTCACCAGCTGTACCACAACCGGGTCGAAAAAAAAGTCTCACGTGAGAACTCCGGTCTTGCACGTGTGGTGTCGCGCGTTGTTTCCTTTTCATATCTCACGCGTGTTTGTTGTGAAATGTAGTTTGCAGCGTGCTAGACAGAGTCTGTCGGCGATTTTTCTAAAGTCATGCAGTGTGAAACCTTCTGTCGCCGATCCATCGTCCAGTGTGAACACAGCAGCGACTGAATGCTGGCCAAGATAGTCATGCAGTGTGAAAAGAGCAGCGACCTGACTACTTTGAAAATCGTGCAGTCTGAAAGAGCCATTACTTGACAGGTGAGTTACACCGTGTTCTGTATTCAAATTGCATGTCAGTAAACCATGCAAAACAATTAGTATTATTGTTCGAATGTCTTGTTGTCTATGCATATGATGTGAAAATCGTAAGGTCATGTTCACCGCGAATACTTCTGGGAATGTGAACTGTTGGCTGTATCTTAGAAAACGACGTTTACCTGAAAAGTGTTTCCCGGCTCTCCCCTGACATCTGTGATAATAACTAATTTACTTTCAAACCTTACTTTTCTTGCGGTTATTTCAGTTTAATGAAAAACAAGCATGTCATTAAACGCAACAGTTATAGAAATCGAACTTTACCTCATCCATGACAACTAATTTTCGATTCCCGTCTGACTGAGTTGAAAACAACAGTTCCCATCATTCCGCGTTCCTCCACGGCGTCATCAAGCAAAGCCGCTGTTGTTGTTTTGAATGTAGCGCCCTCTAGCGGCAGAAAATCTTAGGTATTGTAGCTTTAATGAGATTGCTAATGTTTCATTTGTTCTTTTTTAATGACTGAGTGTGTGGAAGTGTGTATTAGTTGGGCGAGTTGTTCAGGTGCAGAACACTAATGCGAATGAGATCCAAGTGGTTTTTTTTTCCTTACTGGAATCGATAAGAATTGAACAATAGCAGCCCTACCCCTGACCTTTGACCTGTGACCTCTGACCTGTGACAGGTGGTCATCAACTACTCCATAGTGAAGGGTCTGAAGTATAACCAGGCCACGCCCACTTTCCACCAGTGGCGGGACGCGCGGCAGGTGTACGGCCTGAACTTCGCCAGTAAAGAGGAGGCTAACACCTTCTCCAACGCCATGCTGTTCGCCCTCAACGTGCTGAGCAGCGCAGACGGAGGTACACACACACACACACACACACAGTAACAGGATCCGCGGGGTCTGCTAGGTGTGTGTTACGTGTGTTAGTCACCGGACACTGTCGGAGCAGGTTAGAGTCGAGCGCAGGACGGTGATGATCACACACTGGATCTGCCACTGCTTCTGTGTGTGTGTGTACAACGGCCGCTTCGTCCTCTTCAACATGTCCTGTACGTACAGTGTGTGTGTGTGTGTGTGTGTGTGTGTCTCTACGCTTGCTTTGTTTCTGCTGTAAACTTCATCGAGGTTGTTTCTGGGTTTATATTTGTCAACTTATTTGCTATGATGTTCTGTGTGGTTGCTAGGGTGTTTAATGTGGTTGGTTGGGTGTTCTGTGTGGTTGCTAGGGTGTTTAATGTGGTTGGTTGGGTGTTCTGTGTGGTTGCTAGGGTGTTCTGTGTGGTTGCTAGGGTGTTCTGTGTGGTTGCTAGGGTGTTCTGTGTGGTTGCTTGGGTGTTCTGTGTGGTTGCTTGGGTGTTCTGTGTGGTTGCTTGGGTGTTCTGTGTGGTTGCTAGGGTGTTCTGTGTGGTTGCTAGGGTGTTTAATGTGGTTGCTTGGGTGTTCTGTGTGGTTGCTAGGGTGTTTAATGTGGTTGCTAGGGTGTTCTGTGTGGTTGCTAGGGTGTTTAATGTGGTTGCTTGGGTGTTCTGTGTGGTTGCTAGGGTGTTCAGTGTGGTTGCTAGGGTGTTTAATGTGGTTGCTTGGGTGTTCTGTGTGGTTGCTAGGGTGTTTAATGTGGTTGCTAGGGTGTTCTGTGTGGTTGCTAGGGTGTTCTGTGTGGTTGCTAGGGTGTTCAGTGTGGTTGCTAGGGTGTCTAATGTGGTTGCTTGGGTGTTCTGTGTGGTTGCTAGGGTGTTTAATGTGGTTGCTAGGGTGTTCTGTGTGGTTGCTAGGGTGTTCTGTGTGGTTGTCACCTGTATAGTGCTCTATAGACCTCATGTTCCTGAGAGAATAGGAAAAGGATCTCCCGCCTGCAGTCGATTTCGATATTCTCGGTATTATAAACCGGCCGGAGTTTGAGATCGCAATAGACGTGAAGGACTATAATGCGTTAAGAGCTCGCTCAAGTACTGGAGATAAACCATTCAGTGCTTTATAAGTAATCAACAATATTTTATAATGTATCCGATGTTTAATGCAGTGTTGACAGAACCGGGCTAATATGGTCATACTTCCTGGTTCTGGTAAGAACTGGACCGGCTGCGTTTTGGACGAGCTGGAGTTTGTTTATTAAGCGTGCAGGACAACCACCCAGTAGAGCATTACAGTCATCTAGCCTTGATGTCATGAACGCATCAACTAACTGTTCTGCATTCGTCAGTGAGAGCATATGGCTTAATTTAGAGATATTTTTAAGATGGAAAAATGGGGTTTTTACTTTTTTTCAAGGTTTTAGGGCCAATAATTAGAATCTCTGTTTTGTCAGAATTTGTCAGAAAAGTGGTAGGAAATTACTAGTCATCCCGTTTTTTATATCAATTATGTTTCCATTAATTTTTTTAAGTGGTAAGTTTCATCAGGTTGTGTGTGTGTGTGTGTGTGTGTGTGTCAGATGGCGTCGGGTTGCAGTGTTTTCTTGAAACACGAGCTTGAGGAATCGTTGTGTTATAGACGTGTTACAATATTTATCATGTTGATGGAGGATCTGCCATGTGTCTGACTGCAGCGAGGGTTATATTCCCGATGACCCACACTCGTCACTAGGGATGGGTATCGTTAATGTTTTATCGGTATTACTACTCTTACCGATACCGCTTATCGATCCAATACTTTAACGGTATTCTTATCGGTTCTTTTTGGTGTTTTTTTTTAATTATTTTTTTTAAGAATTAAGAACATAATTAAACTCTATATTTTGAAATGTAAAATAGAAAAAGCAAAACGAAGAAAAATATATTTTTGTTATGCAGCAATGTGCAGGCTTTTTTTTTGTTTTATATACAAAAAGGACACATAAGAAAAAAAAAACACAAAGTACAAACACAAGAATACAAGTAATCAAAGATACAAATTATATACAAAGTGCTTTAATTTCAGGAAGGTTTCAGGTAATTGTTTCTGACTGAAAAGAAACCTAATTTAGTAATCAAATATAAAATAGCACTGTATCATAGATAGATTAATGCTTATTAAATCTGAAGTTACTCATTCAAAAGCTGTGAGTGATTTTCTCTGCCTTTTGTTGTTTGATTTGCATTAATGGCTGAATCGTCAGCAGGTTTAGGCTATTAGATATATCGAGTGCATAGGATCTAATGGGACTGATGCACCATCATTTTCTCCCTATTATTTACGTCCATTTAAGACATAATTGTGTTTAAAAGTGAATAAACTGTGTTGAAGTGAATCTCAGAGCTGGTCATTTTGACATTTTTATGTATATTTGATAGTTAAGGAGGTCGCACGAAGCCCAAAGTATAGGCTACTTTTCTTGTCTCGTTGCAGTCCGTTTCGGAGCGCGCACCGCCTTGTGAACAGCGTCTCTTGCGCAGGTTTTTGTGTTTTTAATAGCCATTTTTTGATCTTGCAACAGTAGAAGAAGATCGTGCTGATTCTGACGGTACGTTTGGGTTTTAGGAAGAACTGACAGCGCTCCGCAGTGCTGTGAAGTAGGCTAAAGGACGTTAAGCTGTTGTTTTTTAACGGTTTTATCTCAAATATCTTCTTTTTATAATCTTTGGAAGCCGAAATACAAAATATATTAGAATAATATCCCAGATCTAAAGTGTAACCTCGCTGAATGTTTAGTTCTGTCCTCATTGTCCCTCATTAAGCGTGGGCTGTCGTGTTTTCTGTGGGTGTGTGTGAGCACGGTGAAGGCATCATGTGTGTGTAGCTGTGGTGTGTTTATAGGTGTGAGCGCTGATGAGCTTCATCTGTCCTCTTCATCTCCATCATCATCATCGATCTGAACTGAGATAAACACTCTCCTGACGGATCCACTTGTTTCCCCCTTGAATTAAGTTTATTTTTCAGAGATCTGTTCCTGTTTACGCTCGAACGCTTCACTGACTCCGCTGTGTTTCTGACGCGCGAGTGTCTCTTTCAGGTCCAGCTGTTCAGCGGCAGCTCCAGAACGGGCCGAACACAGAAGAGCTCGAGGTGCAGAGACGGTAGGATGAAATCATGCACCATATTCACACGCACTCCGATATATTACAGCTTTACGGATATTAGTTTTCATATAGTGTGTAATAAAAGTTTCACAGATCAAAGATAAACAGAGTTTTTGTCTCCTAAAAGAAAGAAGTGATTCTGAACTAAAACGAGTAATTCAGTCTCATTAGCATAATACGGTCTTGATTGGCTGAACAGCGTCTCTTGGCCCCGCCCTCAAACACTGCAGTGTATCTGAGACTGGAGGAGTTCGGCTCGTGGTGTTCGTGTCGAGAAGAACAAAGCAAATCCCCTTCGATGAGATTGATCCGGTGAAACCCTGAGATTGAGATGATATGATAATGAGCGTTTGCTTTCTGGCCAATCAGAGCAGAGCAGCTCTCAGAGAGGCGGAGTTAGAAGCGTTTCAGACGCTGAGAGGAAAGAGCTGAAGCTGCCGTGGACATTATGAGGACATTAAAGTGTGTTTGAGCTTTGGATGCGTGTGAACCAGCCTTTAAAACAGCATTATAGGGCTCTATAAATGTGACATGATGAAGCGCACGCACACAGGCGCCCTCTGCTGGTCAGAGGAGGCAGTGGATGCATTATCATGATGCTGTGTCAGCTCCTCCAGCGTCCCATCATGCATCTGGGTCGCTCCACATCTCTGTGTATTGAGCAGATCTGTGTCATCTGATCGATCTTCATCTGATATCTGATGCTGTCAGGCTCATTATTCGATCGGGAATGTTCCTGACCCGTTCTACTGATGCATTATGGGTCCCTAAAGTCAATGGCTTCTTATTATTATAATGAACACATGAGTATGTGATTATAAATGCTGTTCTTTTGAACTTTCAATTCATCAAAGAATCCTGAAAAATGAAGTGTATCACAATTTCACCAAAAAATATGACTGTGTTCAACACTGATAATAATCATAACTGTGTCTTGATCATCAGATCCTCATATTAGAGTGATTTCTGAAGGGTCATGTGACACTGAAGACTGGAGTAATGATGATAAATTCAGGAATAAATGACACTTAACTGTATATTCACATAGAGAACAGATGATTTACATTCTAGTAATATTTCACAATATTTCTGTTTTTTGATCTAATAAATGCAGCTTTGATGAGCAGAAGAGACTCTTTCAATAACATAAAAAAATCTTAATTAATCCAAACTTTTGCGATGCGGTTCATCATGATTTCTCTTGATAGCATAATTCAAATCCTACATGAAATCTGACAGTTTTGCAGTGTGTGACTGTGTGTGCAGTGCATGATGGGAAGGTTCAGTGTGTTTCTGTGTCTGCAGGCAAATGGAAATGCAGGCGCATATCGAGCGGGAGAGGCGATCGTCCAACTCAGGTACGAGCAACCCAGCGCCGATCGAGGACGCTAGCACTGTCAGGGCGGGGGGAGATGAAATGCTTTACAATATTGCCTTACTCCCTTAGAAATAACTAATTGCATTATGGGTTACTTTTTAAAAGTGTCAAAAAAATCAATTCATACTCCACACTCCACACCAGATGGGGGCAGTATAGCTCCAGAACGTGAGTATGTCAAGAAACGGCACAGTCCCTATGCTCCGCCCCTACGACCCTAGCGCCGCCATAGCCGAAGCCGAGCAATAGAATAGAATTAATAGAACGAGGCCCTTTTCTGACTACGTTTGGATGTGCGAGTATTAAACCGTGAGATGGGATGAGGTAATGTAACGCTGACGTGACAGTTGCATAGATGTGTGTGCGTGTGCAACTGTGCATGCTGGGAGTTGCGAACCGGAAAATGTCCGATACCCGGTAACTTTACCAGTAATAACAAAATTAATTTAGTTCATAGTTAACGGCTCCTGAACGCTGTAACTAAAGCTGACCTGTCTACGTGACTAAATGAGCCATCAACCCAGCCGTGTGTGATCTGTTTACATACGAGCTGCGGTAGGTCTATCTGTTGAGTATATACTATATAGCCTACACTAGATATATGTTGTGTGTGTGTCCAAATCAATGAATAAAAAGAAGTTAAACACAACGCCTCTGCTCTTACTCACAGTTTCTCTCAGCATGAGGACAGGAGAGCTGTCGGTCAATAAATGTAATAAAAAGTAACTTGCGTTTCATATTTGAAAAAGAAATTCAGATATTTTGCTGTAAATTTATAATGTTTTACTTTACTAGTTACTTGAAAAAGTAATCTGATTACGTAACTCACGTTACTCGTTCCTGTGTTATTTCACCAGGTTCCCCGTTTCAGGGTCACGCGGTGCTGTCCGTAGCTCCGCCCATTGCCACACCCCCTCCGCTGCTTATGGGCGGCCCCTGCCCGCCTCCACCCCCGCCCGGGCCCCCGCCCCCCTCCACCGGGGCTCCGCCCCCTCCCCCGCCGCCTTTGCCTGCGTGTGGGTACGGGGGCCCCGGGGCCGCGCAGGACGACGGTCAGGGCCCCACAGGACTCGCCGCCATGATCGCCGGAGCCAAACTGCGCCGCGTCAATCGGGTCAGTCAGAAACTCACAACAACAACAACTGCTAAACACATAACATGATCATATTCAGCTTCTTTATCAGCATCCAGGGTTGAATTTTAAAAGATTCTTGATATTAAGAAATGCTCTAAAACATGGTTCTTTTAATAAGGATATGAAGGTTTTATGCATTATAAATAACTCAAACACTGGGTTGTTACGTCTGACCCAGGATCTGGGTAACTACCCAAACTAGTGCTGGGCGGTATACCGGTTCATAGTGAAAACCGGTGTATATTTTTGTTATGATATTAATTTTTAATATACCGCCATACCAATGTATTACATTTTGTTGAATTAAAAAAAAGACGCATGATATAATTTTTTGGTTAAACCGCCCAAACACTAACCCAAACACTAACCCAAACACTAACCCAAACACTAACCCAAACACACTAACCCAAACACTAAGCCAAACACTAACCCAAACACTAACCCAAACACACTAACCCAAACACTAAGCCAAACACTAAGCCAAACACTAACCCAAACACTAAGCCAAACACTAAGCCAAACACTAAGCCAAACACTAACCCAAACACTAACCCAAACACCAAACACTAAGCCAAACACTAAGCCAAACACTAAGCCAAACACTAACACCAAACACTAACCCAAACACTACCCAAACACTAACCCAAACACTAACCCAAACACCAAACACTAACCCAAACACTAACCCAAACACTAACCCAAACACTAACCCAAACACTAACCCAAACACTAACCAAACACTAACCCAAACACCAAACACTAACCAAACACTAACCCAAACACTAACCCAAACACACTAACCCAAACACTAAGCCAAACACTAACCCAAACACTAACCCAAACACACTAAGCCAAACACTAAGCCAAACACTAAGCCAAACACTAAGCCAAACACTAACCCAAACACTAACCCAAACACTAAGCCAAACACTAACCCAAACACTAACCCAAACACTAAGCCAAACACTAAGCCAAACACTAAGCCAAACACTAACCCAAACACTAACCCAAACACTAACCCAAACACTAACCCAAACACTAAGCCAAACACTAACCCAAACACCAAACACTAACCCAAACACTAACCCAAACACACTAAGCCAAACACTAAGCCAAACACTAAGCCAAACACTAAGCCAAACACTAACCCAAACACTAACCAAACACACTAAGCCAAACACTAAGCCAAACACTAAGCCAAACACTAAGCCAAACACTAACCCAAACACTAACCCAAACACCAAACACTAACCCAAACACTAACCCAAACACTAACCCAAACACTAACCCAAACACTAACCCAAACACTAACCCAAACACTAACCCAAACACTAACCCAAACACTAAGCCAAACACTAACCCAAACACTAACCCAAACACACTAAGCCAAACACTAAGCCAAACACTAAGCCAAACACTAAGCCAAACACTAAGCCAAACACTAACCCAAACACTAACCCAAACACTAACCAAACACTAACCCAAACACTAACCCAAAACACTAACCCAAACACAAACACTAACCCAAACACTAACCCAAACACTAACCCAAACACACTAAGCCAAACACTAAGCCAAACACTAACCCAAACACTAACCCAAACACTAACCCAAACACACTAACCCAAACACTAAGCCAAACACTAAGCCAAACACTAACCCAAACACTAACCCAAACACCAAACACTAACCCAAACACTAACCCAAACACTAACCCAAACACTAACCCAAACACTAAGCCAAACACTAAGCCAAACACTAAGCCAAACACTAACCCAAACACTAACCCAAACACTAACCCAAACACTAACCCAAACACTAACCCAAACACTAACCCAGGATCTGGGCAACATAAGAACTACCCAAACACTGAAACAATAACCCCAAAAAGTTTACCCAAAAGGTTCAACCCAGGTTTTGGGTAGAAAAAATAACCTAATTTTTTAGAGTGTAGCGTATAGAAGCAGAACTCCAAAAACACATCCCACATTTTGCATGAAACATCTACATATTTATCCACAAGTTTCCGAGGGGCGCTCCTGTAAAAAATAAAGTGGGTGAAACTTCCGGTGAGGCGGCGGGAGTAGCATTCCAATGGTGTTTTGTGTGTTAGTTAGCGAAGAGGCTAGCTGTTTTTCTGAGAATTATTTTACTATTTAAAGACGCAAATCTTTATGAGAGATGTCGTTACGGAGCTCAGGGACAACATGTGCTGCTCGCGGTTGTATGTATAACCGGACTAAACTAATTCAGTGGCTTAAACGTGATTGTTTTGAACATAAGCTGAAAACGAAATCAGAGTGATCCTGCCAGAGCCCGTCTCTGATCCTGCCAACGACTGTAGTTTCCATCACCTCCCAAAAGACGACGAATCTTCCTGTGTACATTTGTTTAAATTCTTAATATTCTATAAACTCTATCAGCATGTGTTTGGCTGTTCGCTACTGATGTTACACCTAAACTCAGGATCAAAGCCTGTGTTGACAGAATACCAAATGTCCCGTTAATGTATTCAAGCAGCATATTCATTTATAATTTTGAATAAACTCCAAAGCACAATGACTAAGTGTGTATTTTTTATTTGAATTGTTTGTCAGCTCACACAACTGTCTGTCACCATGCCTTGATGAGTATTGATTATTAATAATGTTATTATAATACTCCCAATCAACGACTGCGGAGGGTAAAGGTACTGTTATTTCACCCTTTTTAATTTCGTTGAGGTTGTGTTCCCACATCGTTAGCTAGTTTGGATCGCTATAACTTGAATGACTGTCAACTGTTGAATGAACGAGTGTTAAGCATGTCAAATCGCGCTTTGTTTACTTCCAACCGGAGGTCGCGCCCACTTTTGACGCAAGGCCTCATGGGGCGTAGGAAACTTGTGGATATAAACCCTAAAGAAGGAAGTGATTGAGCTGAGAGCGTGTGTGTCCTCAGCCCGAGGAGAACTCCTCTTCCGGAGCCAAGAGCGAAGCCAACCGGACCAGTGGCGGGAGCGGAGGCCTGATGGAGGAGATGAACGCGCTGCTGGCACGCAGGTGAACACACACACACACACACACACACACACCATAGATCATGACTGCTGAGTAGCTCCGCCCATTCTCACGTCTCATCGGCACTGTGTGTACAGTATATAGACATCAGATATAAACACACACTACGTTTATTTCCCATGACAGACGGAAAGCAGCGGATGAGAAGAAAGATGGAGACAGCCAAACCGTGAGTAAACCATTACTCAAATATACGAATCTCAAACGCAGGCTATTGTTGCGTGTTGTTGAACGATGGAATAGTGGCGGGGTTGTGCTGTTGTGTGTGTGTGTGTGTGTGTGTGTTATTGCCTTGAATGATTCTGATGTGTTTCAGGACGATCTGAACTCTCGTGGGCAGAACGCTTCAGGTAAACGACACATGACATCATCAGGAACCGCATTTACACCGCCGATCTCTTCTTTAACAGTGACTGATATCTGCACTTACACACACTTACACTCGAGGAAACAGCCAAAGGTGGACACAGACGACTGATAGTACTAACCTTTGCTCTCTGCAGCATCTCTCGGACAGGTTTGACCACACATGGGGATGAAGTATAACTATAAGCACAAGGTTTTGTCTCTTGCTGCGTGAACACACACATAACTCATGGCCGTGATGTGAACTGGTTTAATGGTGCTGTGATCAACAGTCTCACTTGTGCTCCTCGTGTCAGAAATGAATGGAGAGTTTCCTCTAGTGGAAGCGTTTGGAACTGCAGCCGAACACACTCTCACTGAACGCTCGTTTACGGAGAGATCGGCTCACATGCGCACACAGTTGTCTTGCAGTTTTAGAGTCAAACGTGTTTTTGAAAATATGTATTGCATAAAAAAATTTTAATAGTATTTTTTTACGTTTTACACAAAAATAAATGTAAAAATGTACAACTTTTTTCATTTCAGCAATAATCTGCCAAGCTTTACTGTGTGTGTGTGTGTGTGTGTGTGTGCGCAGACGGAGTGAAGAAGCCGTGGGACCGAGCGAACTCTGCCGAGCGATCGTCGCTGGTGTCCAGGTGAGAGCAGGAACACACACACTTTACCGTCACACACACTATATGCGCTGGGGTCATGTGACGCGTTTGCCTCCGCAGGGTTCGTCCCGTGGGCAGCATCGGAGACTCCGACGCCTTAGACTTCGACAGGATGAAACAGGTACAGATCGAGCGGTGGATATACACACACACACACACACACACACGTGTTCTCTTCTGCGCTCGTACTCACACACACACACACACACACACACACACGTGTTCTCTTCTGCGCTCGTACTCACACACACACACACGTGTTCTCTTCGACAGGAGATCCTGGAGGAGGTCGTCCGGGAACTGCACAAGGTGAAGGATGAGATCATTGATGGTACGTGGATTGAGTTCTTGGGTTTTATGTGGCGTATCCATTAACTTTTTATATATTGTACAATTTGGATTTCAAATATATATTAATTTCTTATTCAAAGAAATCCTGTTATCCTCCCTCTTTCATCCTTTTCTCCAAAAATGTATTTTAGGTGGAAAAATCAATACAAAATATTGTTTAAGAAAATGTTGGATGTTGGAAAATAACAACGAATAACCAAATGATTTTGAATCTTCGCTATTGCTTTAATGCAGCTGAACAAGAGCGTCAGAGCGTAAAGAGTTTAAATTTGTGCTAAATCTGCGTAATATTCTATATTTAATATATCATGATGACTCGCGAGTTTAAATTTGTGCTAAATCTGCGTAATATTCTATATTTAATATATCATGAGGACTCGCGAGTTTAAATTTGTGCTAAATCTGCGTAATATTCTATATTTAATATATCAAGATGTCTCGCAAGTTTAAATTTGTGCTAAATCTGCGTAATATTCTATATTTAATATATTATGTCTCGGGAGTTTAAATTTGTGCTAAATCTGCGTAATATTCTATATTTAATATATCATGATGTCTCGCGAGTTTAAATTTGTGCTAAATCTGCGTAATATTCTATATTTAATATATCATGATGACTCGCGAGTTTAAATTTTTGCTAAATCTGCGTAATATTCTATATTTAATATATTATGTCTCGCGAGTTTAAATTTGTGCTAAATCTGCGTAATATTCTATATTTAATATATCATGATGACTCGCGAGTTTAAATTTGTGCTAAATCTGCGTAATATTCTATATTTAATATATCATGATGTATCGAAAGTTTAAATTTGTGCTAAATCTGCGCAAAACGCTGTATTTAATATATCATGATGACCACAGTTGATTTTTACCTGCATTTGGTGTGTGTTCATTTCAAACTCAGAGCGTATCGCTGGGAAACTGACGGCGTTTGCTCTTGTTTTCCAGCCATTAGACACGAACTCAGTAGAATCAGCACGACATAATGTCCATGTTTCCCGAGAGCCAAACCCACTGTAGCCGAGGAAGAGGAAGAGGAAGAAGAGGAGAACGTTACGCCGTATTAAAGCCCACAGACGCTAATGCTAACGCGGCGCAGGACACTGCACTGACTTACTGTTCTCTGGAAGAAACTGAAGAAACTACACAACTGTTTTTATGAGGTGTTGTTCTGTTCATTTTCTCTGCATTATTATTATTTTTTTATTATTATGTAGTAGTAGTGTTTTCATGTACACTGCCTTTCAACATTTTTAATGTTTTAAAAAGAAGTCTCTTCTGCTCACCAAAGCTGCATTTATATGATCAAATATACAGTAAAACAGTGAAATGTTATTCTAATGTAAATCATCAGTTGTCTATGTGAATATACAGTAAAGTGTAATTTATTCCTGAATTTATCATCATTACTCCAGTCTTCAGTGTCACATGATCCTCCAGAAATCACTCTAACATGAGGAGCTGGTGATCAAGACACAGTTATGATTATCATCAGTGTTGAAAACAGTTATTTACATGTTTATTTCAGGATTTTTTGATGAATAGAAAGTTTAAGAACCGCATTTATCTGAAATATAATCTTTTGTAACATTATAAATGTCTTTACTGTGAATTTTATCAATTTAATTCATCCTTGATGAGTAAAAGTATTGATTTATTTTATTTATTCCCCCCCCATAAATGTAATATAAGTTCTTACTGAATCCAGACGGTAGTGTTTACTGTTACAAACGCTTCTGTTTCAGATAAATGCTGTTCTTAAACTTTCTATTCATCAAATAATCCTGAAATAAAAATTTTAATAATTGTTTATAATAATCATAACTGTGTGTTGATCATCAGATCCTCATATTAGAGTGATTTGTGTAGGATCATGTGACACTGAAGACTGGAGTAATGATGATAAATTCAGCTTTGATCACAGGAATAAATTACACTTTACTGTATATTCACATAGAAAGCTGATGATTTACATTAGAATAATATTTTGCAATATTTCAGTTTTTGATGTATTTTTAATCAAATAAATGCAGCTTTGGTGGGCAGAAGAGACTTCTTATAAAACATTAAAACTCACCTTTGACTGGTAGTATAGGTAGATGTAAGAATGAATAATAATAATAAAAATTATAATAATAATAATTGCACATCACTTTTAGTATTTTTTATTGCTCTTCATTTTTTTCCTTTGCTTTTTTTTAAAAAAAAGATTCTCAATTTCTCGTTACCTCTCAGTACATTTTTTAAAAGTTTTTTTTAAATCCTTTTTGCCATAAAAATATGTATTTAATCACCGAATGAGAGTTTTTGTCGGATCTCAACCGTTATTATTTCCGTCTGATGAAGAAGCGCCGGAGTATTTGTGATCATGTTGTTAATAAAATGTTTATTGGCTGCAAGGATATGGTGAAGTATTGTTCCGTT
This sequence comes from Pimephales promelas, assembly GCF_016745375.1. Next base: position 609,965 of record NW_024121377.1, on the reverse strand, counting down.
TTATGATTTCTCTTTTTGACCAAGTGCTTCCTGGTTTTGAAAAAAAAAAAAAAAAAAAAATAAATAAATAAAAGATATATGTGACATTTGAAAAGAACTGAAATAAAACTGTGACGGATGTGTTGGATGAAGTGTGAGTGTTTCTTTAAGATCTTCCGACCTTCAAATAAAACAGAAACCATATTCATAAATGACAGAAATACATGTTTAAACCCACAACATTTTAAAATATTAACTAAATCAAATGTATAAAACTACATTTGAATATTTATTAAAATATTTGTGTATACAAATTCACAATTTATCTTCAACTGTTTAATTAACACTAATACACAGTGAAAATCTGGATTTTAAAATAATAATTATATAATAAAAGTTTATGGTTTTTATTTATTTTCAGTTTAGAAATCATCAATATTTGAAAGTTAAATCAAAATCATATTACAAAACAACTCGATTTGAATTTATTTACATATTAATGTACAGTGAAAATCTGGATAATTATAATAATAATTACATGATAATAGATTAAAAAGTAAAAACAACACAGTTACATTATCAATAGGAGATGTATTGTTGGTTCAGAAATGAAAACCCACAAACCATAATAATAATATTATCAAAATCATATTTGAATGTATACAAACAACTCCATATGTTTTCAACATATTTATTTATTTTATCAGGGTCAGTACACATTAATAATACATGGAGAAGGATGAAAAATGTGCTAGATTTGATTCCATTCACATTTATTTCTATAGCTCTTTTCACAATACACATCTTTTCAAAGCAGCTTTACAGAAAATGCATGAATCCATAAAACAGTGTACAGTGATCTGTTATCAGAGGAGACTGAGTTATGTATTTCAGAAATAGTATACAAAATCACATTTAGTGAAACATGTAAAGGCAGAAACAGTGATTTAGCCAAATTGGCATCCGTTTATCCAGATTTAAAAATAAAAATAATTTAATGAACACAATCAACACATTAAAATGTAAACACAACAAGCATATAAAATAACAAAATGTATTTTCTGTTTTATGCGCGTGCACGTGAGCAGCCAGTCCCCACCTCTCGCGAGATTTGGAGGTGGAGCGTAGTAGTGGCGGCGTGAATTCATGCGAGAAGTGGAGAGTTATTTGTGTTATCGGAGAGTGTGCGGGTATCAGGGGGTGTGTTTGTGTGTGTTTGCGGGGAAGCGAGCGAGAAATTCGTGCGTTTCACGCAACAGCTAAAGCGAGCAAGCTGGCGGACTTCGACATGGCATCGGGCGAGACGCTGTACATCGAGGCGGACGGCTCGGAGATGCCCGCGGAGATCGTGGAGCTGCACGAGATCGAGGTGGAAACCATCGAGACTACGGTGATCGACGGGGACGACGAGGACGAGCACCAGCCCATGATCGCGCTGCAGCCGCTGGGCACCGATGACCCGGGTCAGGTCCACCATCAGGAGGTGATCCTAGTCCAGACCCGGGAGGAGGTGGTCGGAGGGGACGACGGCTTCGAGGACCAGATCCTCATCCCGGTGCCCGTCCCCGGCGCGGAGGACGAGTACATCGGCCAGACTCTGCTGACAGTCGCGGGGAAGAGCTCCATGGGGCGGGTGGGGAAGCGAGCGGGTTCGGTGGGGAAGAGAGCGGGTAAACGGAGTTACCTGAGCGCGGCCGAGGCCAGCGGGAGGAAGTGGGAGCAGAAGCAGGTGCAGATCAAGACTCTGGAGGGCGAGTTCTCCGTCACGATGTGGGCATCGGGTGAGTGAGTGAATCTATTTCTAGTGCCAGCAGGGCGTTGTCCGTCCGCAACACGCCCTCGATCATTCGCACCGAGAACGCGATTGTACCGGTCCGGGTGTTTTTGTTTTGAACGGAGGCCATGTTTTTATCAGCCGATGGGCGCCGCCATGTTCCCCGAGTCCAGTATGGCGGCCCGTAAACATGGCGCCCGTGTAGCGGGTTGAAGATGGCGCGAGCGCGCGGCAGATGCTGAGTGTAGGCCGCGCGCGCTGCGGCTCCCGAGTCCCGACCAGGAGACCGTTAAACAGTCGCACGGTTTGAATACCAGATTCAGCGGGCTGTGCTCGCGCCACTTTAGATTTAAAAATCCGAGACGGTTAATCACTTTTACGTTTGGACCTGAAAGTAGCTGTGAAGAAGACCGAACTACTGATGTGTGTTCGTGTGTTAATTAACATAATTTAACGTTACCCCTGTGGATTTACTCTTACGTGGTTAAACGATTCATATGTCAGATTTATAGCAGAAATCATCGTGCGTGTGTGTTGTTTATTTGAACTTTTGATGGTTTAAAAGTGGCTTGAAGTCGCTTGGAGGACCCGGATGTGTCGCCGAGGTTGTTCGTGTAGAACTGCAGCTCCGGAGCGAATTCATTTAAACTCCACTACATTTCGAATCGTTGACTCGTTTGAACCATTAACGTTAGGCTTTGTGTTTCAGATGACAAGAAGGACATCGATCATGAGACTGTGGTGGAGGAGCAGATCATCGGGGAAAACTCTCCTCCGGATTATTCCGAGTACTTGACGGGAAAGAAACTCCCGCCTGGAGGAATCCCGGGAATCGACCTGTCAGACCCGAAGCAGCTCGCAGAGTTCGCCAGGTCAGAGACACTCACGGTCACTGCTGAATAATAGAACCACTAAATGTGCTGGATTCATTTTAAAGGTAACCTGATGTGTGTGATATATAATCAGGATCATAAATGAATCTGGACGCAAAGTAAGTGCTTCCGATATTAAAATGTGGGCAGAGAACTTTATTTGGATATAAAGTAACTAACGTTAGGGGTGTAACGATTACCTCATGTCACGATTCGATACATATCACGATATTATATTATTGCGACAATCCAAGACATGGTAAAAGGTTAACAAAAAATGAAAGTTGATTAAAATGCTAAATTTGTTATTTCATTGTGGATGTGACGTCAAATAAATAGGCTTGGATTTGCTGCTGAAACCCAAAGCAGGACATTAGAGACACCAGAATATCAATATGATTCTGAAGTTGGAAACTATTTTAGACGAATATTCTTGCACTCTTTCACTGACTAGGGAAATATAATATAATAATGTAAATAATGAAGGCTGCTTTATGTATATATATATATATATATATATTAGTAGTTTAATTATATTGTAGTTTAATTTTATTTAATTATATTGTGAATATATTGTGACATGATTTATTGTTGCACCCCTAATATAAATCATACCTATATTTATTTACTGTCTCAGATGTGAATCTGATGAAACTTTCAAGTCAGTTTAAGATCTGTGTATTAGGGCTGGGTATTGTTAAAAAATATATATATATATCTAATATCGATACTGATACTTTGACTTCAATATACCGGTTCCTGAACGATACTTTTTTTCGACACCAATTTTATGAAATCCGTTTTAACAAGATTATATTAAATATTGAAATTTTTTTTTTTTCAGTTTCTTGACACTTTTTATTGTGTGTATGTATGTGTATATATATACACACCACTGGGGGGCAGAATATGTGCCTCGCAAATAAAGCTTGCCACAAATCACTGGCAAAAGTAGTCTAATGATTATAAATGATATTTTTTTTTAAATAAACTAGTGTTTTCTGAGTCAGTGTAGACTGGTCATCTCCACATTATAACGAACACACACGTCTATAGAGCAGAGAGTGTTTGTTTTTCGAATCGGTTCGTTTAAAATCTCCAGCTTTCCTTATGCCTATTCCTCATGTCTGTGAAGCAAGTATCCTATACGCCAAGTTGGCAGCAATTATCTCTCGAAAATATAGCATCAAACCTGGAGAAACGTAGCCACACTTTTGATCTTGGTGTTTGGGACGCATACACACTACAGCCTCACGTAACCGGCGTATAAGCTCGTGTTTTTCAATGATGCCTCGCCACAGCCAATCATTCTGCATGTTTATCGGCTCACTGACGTTGACGAGATTGACCCTTTAGGCAAGAGATTTATTTGATCTTCAATTTGGTCGGTGGTTGGAACAGAACTCGATACCCAGCCCTAGTGTGGATGCAGCCAATATCAGTTTCTGTGAAAAATGAAAATCTTTTTTTTTTATTTTTTTTTATTCATGTTTATCTTTTTGAAAGACATTAAATTGCAAGTAACAGGACGTTGGTCTTCTGAGATGGTTTGGACGCAGCATGTTTTGACGTGACATTTACTGTTAGTTGTTTTGTTTCTCAGCCCCCTCGGTAACAGTGGCGGTCATTTTGCTCGTAGTCCCGTTCGGTAAGTCTAAGATTGGGGAATAACGTTACACTGGTCACATGAGGGGCTTTTTATTGGTCACTGGGTAACTGCATCGAGAAAGGGTGGAAGTGTTCTGAATATGATGAGCATTCTGGGATATCTGAGCAGTGATTGTCTTCGTGTTTGTCTAGAATGAAGCCCAGGAAGATCAAGGAGGACGACGCGCCTAGAACGATAGCCTGTCCTCACAAGGTGAGCGGATCGCTCCGTTTGTTTTCATCCGATCGAGGCTTGACGTGTGCAAACCGGTGTTTCTCTGCTGTGTTTCTCACAGGGATGCACTAAAATGTTCAGGGATAATTCAGCCATGAGGAAGCACCTTCACACGCACGGGCCGCGGGTTCACGTGTGCGCAGAGTGCGGAAAGGCCTTCGTGGAGAGCTCCAAATTAAAGCGCCATCAGCTGGTTCACACAGGAGAGAAACCCTTCCAGGTACGCCGTCATGCACTCTGTAACATCAAGGTTTTTCATTGGGTCGTTGTGGCAGCGGGGCTCTTTTAGATGCCAAACCCCTAAAAATGATTCTCTGCTTTAGATTATTAAAATGACGAAAATAAAAATCACTGTCCGTTTAAGAACTGACCAATGGCTGCGTTTACATGCACCGCTTCTGTTTGAGCCGCACTGTTTGAGGAGTTTACGTGTGATTGGGTCCATGTGTGTGTTTATATGTCACACACTTCAAATCAGGATATATTATATATACACGAATATACAGAGTTTCTGCTGAGCGAGCACACTACTCTATTTCTACGTCATTTCATTGTTCTTGCGCTGTTCCTAAGTCATTGCATATGCGCAGTGATTTCAGATTCGGTTTTCAATCCGGTCAAGTGATGAAATGTTCTCTCCATCGGATTGGAGAAGGAATAAACCACGGTTGCATGTAAACGTAGGCAGTGAAGGGTTCTGAGATGAGCGTCTCGATTGATATTGATATTGCTCATCTGCTCTGAGATGAGTTGCAGAGTGACTCTGACACACAGAAGTCTCCTATCTCAATGAAAAATGTGTTTTTAAACACACGGTTAGTGTCATTGCAACATGAACACTACATGCTCTTCCTTAACCCGATTAAAGGAGGAGTTCACTTCAGAATGAACTGGTTTACTCTCTCCTCCTCATCATAGATGTTCATGTGTTTCTGTCTTCAGTGGAAATGAGTGTTTTTGAGGAACACACTCCAGGGTTTCTCCATATAGTGTCTTCAATGGGGTCTGACGGGTCGAAGGTCAGATGTGAGGTCTCGACACGATCCAGCCGAGGAATAAGAGTCTGATCTAGACAAACCAGCGACATTCAGAACAAAATAATGAATGAATGAAGCCACAGTACAATACACACACACACCGACACACACACACCAGCTACAGGTGGAGAGGAGAGAGAGTGATCGAGTCAAAGGTCAAGCGGGACGTAGACGGAAGACCCATTTACACACAAAAAAGTGATGTCAGGCGATTTTGAAGTTGGAGGAGAAAATAAGGAGTTCTTCGCTTGTGACCTTTCACCCTGATGACGTAATGTGTGTCGCAAGACCAGCATTAGTGGTTCTAAAGTGTATTTTGTTCTGAATGTCGCTGGTTCGTCTAGATCAGACTCGTATTCCTCGGCTGGATCGTGTCGAGACTTTGAAGCTGCACTGAACTCGCATCTGACCTTCGACCCATTGGACTAGGGCTGAACGATTAATTGCATTTGCGATAAAATCGCGATATGATGAAACGCGATTTTGTAATCGCAAGATCTGCGATTACACTGATCACGTGACACGCGAGAGAAAAGCAGTCTGCAAGATCAAGCATCAACTTGCCACGCTACGCGGTCTGGCGTTCAGAAAAGAACAGTTTATTGTGTTATTTATTCTCTCCTCAACAATCCTGGATTGATTCAGAGAATTTCGGAATCGAGTATGAGCTTATAGTTTTTAAACACAGATGCGTGATGACGCTGCGCGTGCTTTAGAAACCAACCGTGAACTGAATCTGCTTGCTTCTATTCTCTCTCTCTCTCTCTTCCTCACTCACACACACGACACCGCTCGAACCTTACAAAACAAGTTCGGGATTGAACCGAATTACAAGGACATTCGCGGGCTTCATTGAACAGGTTTTGCCGCTTTGCTTGATGTTATAACGTTACAGTGCGCGTTCTTTCTCTCCCGCGGGAATTTTACTTACAAATGCTTCACAGAGGCATTATTTATGTGTTTTGGAATGCAGTTGGCTTATTAAAACCATGAAAATCACTGAGAGGGCTGCTTTCATTTTAAAATACTAACGCGTGCTTTGTGAAGAGCGCTCGTGCATGCGGCCGTGAGCGACACATTGGTAAATGTACTTGCATGTCAAAATGCTTTTATGACGCGAAATTAATGTAAACACGGTCAGTTGTATTAAACCAACAGGACAAACCACATTTACAATTTCAAAAGAGATATACTGTATGCATTAGTGTGAATGCAGCTTATCGTATCTAAACTGAGGGGAAATCACTCCAGCTCTTGAATGAAAAACATTCAGACAGCCTACTTTTAAATACTGAGACCACTCTTTCTTTATTGCTTGTAATGTTTTTTTTTTTTTTGTTTCTCTTTATTTACTAGCTTTTATATTTTGAAGCTATATTATTTTATATAGCCTATTTAAAATTCTTAACATGTAATTGGTTTAATTAAATGTTTTTTATATTTATTTTTATGTGTTTTTACACATGTAATTAAATACACATTTTAAGAGTTATTAAGATTAATTAATAAGAAAAAAAGTAGATCGGATCATGAGCTATCTAAAGATTCCCATCCCTACTGTACAATGATTTATTGCTTGTCTTTGTCGACTAATACAGAAGGTAAATAACTTTTTTTTTTTTAAATCGCATATTAAATCGCAATCGCAATATTGGTTAAAAAAATCGCAATTAGATTATTTTCCAAAATCGTTCAGCCCTACATTGGACCCCATTGAAGACACTATATGGAGAAACCCTGGAGTGTGTTCCTCAAAAACACTCATTTCCACTGAAGACTGAAAGACTATGATGAGGAGGAGAGAGTAAACCATCAGGAAGTGAACTCCTCCTTTAAGCTTTTGCATTTTAGAGAATACTCATTTTGATGTTCCCTTACATTTGGTGTTAAATAAGTCTCGAACCCCTCCGTGTTGCGGTTTCTCGCTCTGACTTCCTGTGTTTGATTGGCGGTTGTGTGACGCTGTCCTCTTCTGGTGTAGTGCACGTTCGAGGGCTGTGGGAAGCGCTTCTCGCTGGACTTTAACCTGCGGACGCACGTCAGGATACACACCGGGGACCGGCCCTACGTTTGCCCGTTCGACGGATGCAATAAGAAGTTTGCTCAGTCCACCAACCTCAAATCACACATCCTCACACACGCCAAAGCCAAGAGCAGCCAATGAACTCGCTCCACCCTGGCGGACCGTAACGGACTGAACAAGCGAACCGTTCAGGAGCCCCGACTGATGATGATGATGGTCTTCATTTCCCCCACTTGTACTTCAGTCTCTGGGCTTCATAGATATATAGCTTTTAATTTTCTATTTCTCCAAGTGTGCATATTGTACACTTATTTTTGGGATATGCTTCGTAATGCGACCTGAGAGTTTATGACACAGACTGGGTGATGATGCGTGTGAACGATGCGTACGCTTCTGTGACGATCTGGGTGTGTGTGTGTGTGTGTGTGTGGAACGGCTGTAGGGATCATGTGGAGTCGGTCGCGCCGCATCATTGACGGTAAACTGCAGTGTTACCTGTCCTTTCTTTTCTTTCTTAGAATGTACTGTAAAGGTCTGAACATGAACTATCCTTTGTTAATATTTACACGCCTGTATTTCAGCAAATGCGATTAAAGAGGGGAAACTGTCTGCGTTCTGGAGTCCAGGTGACATTAATGAGCTTTCAGACTCTTCCCAGAGTTCAGTGTGATGAAGACATGTGATAGGAGTCAAAGTATGAAGAGATTCACACACCAGATTTAATTGTTGATATGTTTTCACGAGTGTGATCAGGACACTATAGTTCATGTGTGTGTGTGAGCAGAATAAAGTAAACTGCACTATATTACACACACACATTCTTCACACAGAGACTACAGTGACATTTACACACATTACACACACTCTGAGCTGATGATGTTCTGCTGAAGTGTGTTTTCTGTCATTTACACACACACGTTCAGTGGTTCATTGGTCACTGGTTGAGCTAAACTGGTATTATCTAATTGAACAGCTGACAGATATTCAACATAATTCATGTGTGAGAGTCCAACAGAAGGACGGACAAAACCAGTCACACATCCACTGATCTGAGACCTGAGTTCTGCTCATCTTTATAAACTGATGATGATGATGTCGGAGTGTGTGAATACACTGGTTTGACTGTATTTAGATTTTTTGTCTGATTTATCGGCCGATGTATCGTGATCGGCTTTCACTTATATAGAGTTATCAGTACCGAAACTATATCTATATATATATATCTTTGTTTTAGTAATTCAACTTAAACTTATTTTAAGTGACATTTCTAGTTTATTTGATTTATTTATTTTTTTTTAATTACCAAAATGATTTTTAAGACTGAAAAAACTTAATTTAGTATTTTTCTTGAGACCGTCTTCACTCAGAGATCGCAACATTGAATTAAACACGCAATTAAAGCAGAGACTGAAACTGAATTTTTGTTTAATTTGCCATTTTGAAAAGAGTTTTGTTAGGGATGCATATCGGTATCGGCCGATATATGTTCATTTTTAATGTTATCGTTATCGGCCTGGTAAGAAAATGTGGCCGATATATTAAAGCCGATAAATAATGTATTATTCCCTTCAGCTGAGACGCTTGTTGAGCACTGTTTATGTATTTGAATTTCTTGAAATATGATTGAAATCTCTTCAAAAAATAAAAATACGGTTCGGTACAACATGTGCAGCGCAAATCTGTCATATCGGCTATACAACACAATAATGAGAACATCATTATAATCGTGCGCTTGGGACGTGGATTTAATTGTGAGACTTGTATTTGTAATCAGGTTCTCAAAATTAGGTAAAAATTTGGATTTCAATTTATCGGACGATATATCGGTTATCGGCTTTCAAATATAAAGAATTATCGGCTATCGTAATTGTGTTTCGGGATGCCGTTTGTGTGTGTCACACACACACACACGCTTACATCATGAGAAGACATCCTGATCTGAACAGTGATAGTGTGTGTGTGTGTGTGTGAGAGAGAGAGAGAGAGAGAGAGAGTGTGTGTGTGTGTGTGTGTGTGTGTGTGTGTGTGTGTATGTGTGTGTGTGAGAGAGGGAGTATGTGTGTGTGAGTGAGAGAGTGTGTGATAGTGTGTGTGTGTTTACGTCAAGTGGTCAGTGCCGTCAGTACGCCGGTGCTCGTCTGACGCGACACACTTTCATTACACAACACTAGAGTTCCTGAAGACCAAAGTGTACACACTCTCGCACACTCTTGTCACACACACACTCTCACTCTCGCACACTCTTGTCACACACACACTCTCACTCTCGCACACTCTTGTCACACACACACACTCACTTGCACACTCTCACTCTCACACACTCTTGTCACACACACACTCACTCTCACACACTCTCACACACACTCACTCTCACACACTCTTGTCACAATCTCACTCTCGCACACTCTTGTCACACACACTCTCACACTCTCACTCTCGCACACTCTTGTCACACACACACTCTCACACTCTCACTCTCGCACACTCTTGTCACACACACACTCTCACACTCTCACTCTCGCACACTCTTGTCACACACACACACTCACTTGCTCACTCTCACTCTCACACACTCTTGTCACACACACACTCACTCTCACACACTCTCACACACACTCACTCTCACACACTCTTGTCACAATCTCACTCTCGCACACTCTTGTCACACACTCGCACACTCTTGTCACACACACACTCACTCCAAGGCCCTGCTGGAAGAAAACACTCAGCTGGAAGACTGACCACTAGAGGTCAACACACACACACACACTCTCACACAGACACACACAATTGATTGTGTGAGTGTGTGTGTGTGAGAGAGTTTGTGTGTCGAACATTGCAGGTTATTTTAGCTTGTGCCGCCTCTCTCTCTCTGTGTGTGTGTGTGTGTGCTGCTCTGCATGTCTCTGTTACCGTGGCAACATATTTCTGCATATAAAATCAGATCAAAATGCAGCAGAAACACTTCTGAACGCAACATGAGAAGAATCAGCGTAAATAAGAGTGTGTGAACACATGACTGAACACACACACACACACACTCGACTGACCGCAGCTGCATATCAAGCAGCCAATCAGTGATGCAGATGCTGAAATACCACACACACCTTCTGTTTGTGTGTGTGTGTGTGTGTGTTCTTCTAGCAGGGTCATGGAGTGAGTGTGTCTGTCTCTCTCTCTCTCTCTGTGTGTGTGTGTGTATGTCTCTCTGTATTCACCGCCACTAATCGCATTCAATATTAACGAGGATGTTCGTTCAAACCGCATTTGCCTCCATTAATAATGCACACGCGTGGAATTGCTCCTGCATATTATAATTCTTTGTTTATGATATCTGCAGATCTGGTCTAGAATCAGCCGCTTATTCCTCGTCAATAATGCAGAGTGTGATGATGAAGAGTAAACATGAACGACTGCTTCATCAGATGAACTGCTCAGGAAACCCAAATTAATTTCTGTAAGTGCGGTGTGACTCCGGGCTCTGCTGTATTACATCAGTTCACACACACACACACACACACTGATTTATTATAGTTTGTAGGATTTGTAATAGTAAATGTCAGCGATTGAATGGGAACACCCGTTTCTTTAAATCTTTTGTGATTGTTGTACTTTTAACAATGAAAATATGCCTTTTAATGCGATACACTTGACAGTAAAGGTTCATTAGTCACTAACATGAGCAATACATCTGTTAAAGTGTTTATTAATCTTTGTTAATGATAGTTCACAGTGCATTAACTATAATGTTAACAACACTTTAATGTTGAAATTAATATTACCTTAGATTAATAAATGCTGTAGAAATATTGATCATTCTTAGTTCCTGTAACTAATGAACCTTATTGTAAAGTGTTACCGTTAATCTTAATGTTAGTTTCAAAACATCATTAGTTAATGCACTGTGAATTAATATGAACATAATAATTAAAAAAATGACAAAAATTAAGATTTTTTAAAGTCCCCCTGTGGTGTAAATCCAGCGTTTAATGTTGTTTATGTGTGTGTGTGTGTGGTGTTTTTAATCCGCTTTAACACACACCGTGTGTAAGTTGATAAGTGGACAGCATTGCTGAGTATTTCCTCCTTAAAACTGGAGTGAACCAAAGACAGTCTCAAAAACATGGTTTCTGACGTCACAAACCACCTTGTAACCAATCAGATCAACGTGTGATCGACAACCAGTGGATCTCTGAGTGAGTGAATTTGCATATAGAACCGCGCATACTAAATGAGGCAAGGGTGTCATGTTACATGCAAGATATTTTAAGGCATGAAGAAAACGCATTTAAATATGCAATTTTGGTGATTAAATATGAGTTTTAAGGGATACAATGATTGACTACAGACAAATCTTTATAAATGCTGTAGCCTACTAAATATACTGTTCATACACACACACACAAAAAAATACCATTTTCACTCAGAAGTAGCTTCTAAAATTCACAAGCAATTAAAAATTAACGACAAGGAACGTATTAAATTAAACATGCAGTTTTGCAGTGTAGCCAAGGGATGAAATGGTATTTTCTTGTAAAACCATCCAATAATCTTTATGTGTCGTTAGTTCACGCAAACTAATGCATTACCTGAAGCGGAGTTTATGCAAATCAATTAATCTCACATGTAAGTCATAAAAATGGTGGTAAAATACAATAAGGCAATTCCATATTTTCTTTTAATATTAATAGTAATATATTAAATAGAAGCTCCTCCGTTGATGTTAATCTCTGCTTTATGCAGATCATCTTTACTGATGTGAACCTTCAGGACTCAATCGCATTTTAATATCGAGGAGATGGAGAACACCTGATGGGCACGAATTAACGAGTCATTAATCGACATCGCAGGCTCGTTTGAACAAGATCATGATCCTGATGCTCATCCCACGTGACACACACACACACACACACACACTTGTCTTTAGTGTTGAGACTCATGACTGAAACTGCTCGTCTCTCAACGTTTCTTTGAACAATTACAGGATCTCGCCTCAGTCTCCTGAGAAAGGCAAGGATAACACTTCTAAAAATAATTACCCAGCATGCAGTGCAGCTCTTCACTGCGAGACGTGTTGCTTCATCAGACACGGCGAATCTTCTGTGACGGTGCGTTTCTACCTGAGTGCCTTTTACAGCGAGATGTATTGCCTTTTCCCTTTAATATCAAATGCATAACTGCACAGGATCCATTTCTAGCTAACAATGAATATTCTCTCGAAAGTTATGAACAAACGGTCTTCTGGAGTTTTAATAATGTTCCCAAAACGCCAGCGCAAAATGGCTAATCTGTGTTGATGGTTTTCTGAGGCGGTTCATAACCGTTACTCGAGGACGTTCAGAGGACTTTAAAAGTCTTTTTTCTTGTTAAATGTAAAAATGAAATGTTCAATAAAAGGCCCGTTCACACAACATATAAAGATATAGTTTTAAAAATAGAAATGTAAAAATTTTAGAACGATTTTTTTTTCTAAAAACACTGACAGCCAATCAAAATCCCTCCTGCTTTAAAGAGACAGAGACACTGCAGCGCTTATAATAAACGGAGCAATATCATGTATTGGATTTGGCGTAGATTCAGTTCTAGTTCTTGTATTTGGTGTGAAATGCAAAAGTTAACAATAATCAAGGAAAAAATATTTTAAACATTCAGAAGTAACGTTTTAATGGGAACGTAAGCAAAACGTGTGAGGCGTCATCTCAGATTCTTCAAAATCACGAATCTGTTGATTTAAAACATTTTAGCAGAAAGTTTAACTCTCATTAAAAAACTAATTTATATCAGAAGCATGATGCATTAACATAATCAGTATGAACAGATGAGTCATTTTCACATTTTATTTTACACAATGTAACATGTTTGTATGCAGTGTCTGTATTATTCCATAAAACAAAGAAATATACAAGTCATAGTATTATTTTACTATATGCAGGAAACAGTATTTAATTTGTGCTTTAAAAAACATGGGCTTGTCCATTATCCTTCTGATCTCAAAGTCTGATCCTCGAGTGTGTGAGACGACACCGCACACACACACCGTTCCTCCTCAGTTTCTGTCTCGCTCTCCAGCACTGTGATCTAAACACTCTTACATCAGGATACACTGGAGGAGAAGCAGGCCTGAAGATATTGAGTCTTAAAGGGGTATAATGCCCTTTCACAAGATGTTAATAAGTTTTAACTCAAAATACCCCACAGATATTTATATAGCATGTTAAAATCGTCACCTTTTGAGGGTGAAAACGCACCGTTTTTGTGTGTGTCCCTTTAAATGCAAATGAATTGCTGCTCCTGGCACAGGGGGCGGAGCTTCAAGAGCTTGTGTGAGTATATGTGTGTGTGTGTGTGTTAGTAGCTCAGATTACCTCACATACACACACTGAACTTTTTAAAAACATTCAGCCTTTTATGTTCAAACCGGAGTCAGAATGATGGAGAGACTCGAGAAGTGACGACATGTAGAAGCAACATCTCTGAATGGTTAGTTGATGAGTTTATGTATCCAATGTGTCTAGTCATTGATTAGCATATTCTGTCTTGATAATCTAATAATCGTGCTCCGGGGTGGGGTTATGTAAATCTTAGGGTTAGTGATGTCACTACCCCGGGAGGAAGCTCGTGTAGTTCTTCCAGCCTTTTTTTGTAGTCCTTAAAAAACGATTTCTGTAAGAGCGAATCTCTCCCTTTGCTCTGAGCGGTGTAACTTTGCAGATGATGTTTTCGCTCAAACAGCAACACAAATTTTATCCTTTACAGCAGCTCATTTGAATCACATTCAATTACGTACAATCACTAGTCCTATTAAAATCCATTTTGTAGTATATCGTCCCCCAGGTCAACTTGGCAGTTTCTTGGAGGAGCTTGACGTGCTACTCCCTGAAGATGGCACTCCTCTCATAACTCTCAGACTGCTGATTTCCACACCCTGCTAGCTTAATTCGACCTCAAACAAGTCTCTACTGAGGCTACTCACTAATCAGGTAACCAATTGGACACTTCTCTACTGCTCTACAGACAATACACCGGTCACTCCGCTGCACGCCTCAGATCACTTCCTCCTCAACCTGCCTCATGACACAACACACACTCCTCCACAGGTCACCTTTCGGCCGAACCTACGCTCACTCTCACCTCTCACCGATCCTCTTTGGTCTCATCCACCTGATCGGCTCTCAACACCAGATACTAACAGTAAAACGGATACTGTTTTCTCCACTTTAACATCCTACTACCCGTCCGCTTGATCCTATCCCCACTAATCTACTTCAAGCCATTTCTTCCTCAGTTGTACCAGCATGAACACCTCTCTCCACATTGGTACCTTTCCCACAGCTCGGGTAACCCCACTGCTTAAAAACCCTATCTAAATCCAGCACATCTAGAAAGTTACAGACCGGTATCTCCTCTTCCATTCGTCACAAAAACACTTGAAAGAGTTGTTTTCAACCAGATCTCCTCCTTTCTTACACAGAACAACAATCAGTCTGGTTTCGAAAGCAGTTACTCAGCTGAGACTGCCCTGCTCTCGGTCACTGAAGCTCTGAGACCGGCAAGAGCAGCTTCCGAATCCTCAGTCCTCATCCTGCTGGATCTGCTGCCTTTGACACAGTTAACCACCAGATCCTCCTGTCCATCCTAAAGATGACGAACTGCACTCTAATGCCTCGAGTATTACCTCTCAGGTAGGTCCTTTAGGGTGTTGTGGAGAGGTGTGGCATCTAAGACCCGATATCTAGCTACTGGAGTGCCTCAGGGCTCAGTGCTGGGACCGCTCCTCTTCTACATCTACATTACATCACTAGGATCTGTGATGCAGAAACATGGCTTTTCCTATCATTGCTACACTGATGACACCAACTCTACCCCTCATTCCAGCCTGATGATCCGACGGTAGCTGCTCGTATCTCGGCCTGTCTGACGAACATCTCTGGCTGGATGAAGGACCTTCAACTGAACCTTGCGAAGACAGAGCTGCTTGTGATCCCGGTCAACACAACTTTTCATCACATCTTCTCCATTCAGCTCGGCTCATCCTCCATAACTCCATCAAGGTCAGCTAGGAACCTTGGGGTTGTAATTGATGATCAGTTGAACTTCACAGAACTGCCCGGTCCTGCAGATCGGCCTTGCACAACATTAGGAGGATCAGGCTCTTCCTTACAGAGTATGCTACTCAACTCCTTGCCCAAGCGCTTGTTCTCTTCAGACTGGACTATTGTAAAGGCCAATTTATACTTCTGCGTCGAGGGTACGCCGTAGTGTACGGCGTTGGCTACGCACGTAGGCGACGCCGTTGTGAGCATTTATACTTCTGCGTTCAGGTCTTGGTTGCTCTGCAGTACTGCTCCGAAACGCTAGTTGGCGCCGGAGAGTTTTAATGTTCCACTGTGTTTAGATTCCTCGCGGCTAGGTTACTACGAGTGAAAGAGAGCTGATCATGTTGGAATTGGAGCTTATTAAGGTGGAAAAACAGTTCACTTTAGTGAAATTACTAAAACTGAAAGGCAGAAATGAGGGAAGACTTCGGAGGAGATGAAACTTGTGGAAATCATAGACAGTGGTGGAAATGCGTGAGAAGGTACGTGCGGAAATGCGTAGGAGGAAATGCGATGCTACCAAGCCAACCAATCACCGATCTTGCGGTCCGCGTCGTCGCGACGTGTAGTTACATTTTTGAGGAGGTGCGCGTCAGGCGACGGCGAAGGGTACGCGGTATGGGACGCGTCTGTGCGTATGCTACGCCGTACCTACTGCGCGCACCCTACGCAGAAGTATAAATTGGCCTTAATGCTCTCCTGGCTGGTCTTCCAGCTCGCTCTGTCAAACCTCTACAACTGAAGAGAGCACACGTCACTCCTCTCCTCACAACACTACACTGGTTGCCAGTTGCCGCTCGCATTAAATTTAAGGCACTGACGTTTGCCTACAACCACTGGCTCTGCTCCTTCTTACCTAAACTCTCTACTCCAAACTAGAGCCAGACCGATATATCGGGAGACTGATATCATCGGCCGATATTAGGCATTTTCCAAACTATCGGTATCGGCAGTTATAATGGCCGATAAATGAATATTTCAAAAATAAAATAAAAACGGACGAAACACGCTTGAACCATGTCATGAGTGTTGGAGTTGTATAGTTTGTCCACCAGAGGGCACTCTACACCGTACCTGTTGGCAACACTCATTGAGTTGGTCACGATACATACATTGCTTGAATAACAATTAAAAGATCATCCCCATCAGTTCTCTTAACTCAAATAAGCATGACAAAATTTGTGACTAATCATCTCCGGTTTAAAATAAATAAATAAAATATCGACCGATATATCGGAATATCGGATTTTAAAACCCAAAAATATTTGTATCGGTATCGGCCTTCAAAATCCTTTATCGGTCGGGCTCTACTCCAAACTTATGTGCCATCCAGAAACTTACGCTCTGCTAGCGAATGTCGTCTCGTGGTACCATCACTCTCTTTCTCGGACCTTCACCATGACCGTTCCTGCTGGTGGAGTCTGTAGTCTTTCCAGCAATACTAACACTTTCTCTTTTCGTGTTAAATGAAACTGAGAGGGGTTAGAGCACTTACGTATTGTTGTCCTACTGTTAGTTTCACTGCTTCTATTGTTCTCATTTGTAAGTCGCTTTGGATAAAAGTGTCTGCTAAATGAATAAATGTAAATGTAGACTACAGTTAGAAAAGTTAAATCATAATCACCCCCCCCCCCTTAAATGTATTAAAATCTGCTTAAAAGAAGAACAAATATAATTTTCTCCCCATGACCCCATGGCAGATATTTGTTCTTCTTTTAAGCTCAAAACTGAATTTTGATGGATTTTTCAGCCATTTTGCTTCTTCTCCACTAAATATCTTGATTTAAGAATGTTTAGATATTTGTATTTGTGCTGTAAAAAACAAGACGGATCATTTGCAGTAACACACACACACACACATCAGGTGTCCCACACAAGTGAAGTGCAACATCCTCCATTATAATGTGCTTTCCAGAACCCACTCCGACTGGGTCAGAGCCGACCTCGGTCTCTCTCCGGCGGTCATCTTGGGGATATCCCCCCCGCTCGCGGATAGACTGCGCTGGGAGCGACTCAGGCTCGCGGATGGATGCTTCAGACCCGTATACGGGTGTTTATATGTCTCTACGTTGAGGGAGTGACGCCGGCTAACCCGGACACATCCCACCGGCACCGTTTTGTACTGGTGGAGGTTCTGGAGCTGTGCTCTCCGGGACGCCGGCGTCACCATGGTGGAGTACGCGCGTACGGTGGGGTGGCGGACCTTAGCCGAGTTGTTCTTGTTGGAGTTGTCTGGCGGCTCTATGTTGATTTGCGTGTCGCGCACCGAACGCAATGGACTCGGGGACGCCGGATGCCAGCTATGGCTAGCTGCGGATGTGCTAACGGTGCAATTCGACAGTTTAGCTGGGATGGTTTCCGACTCCGGCGACACTTTCCGACACGCATCCGGACCCAGAATCTGCTTGGACATGGACTTGATTACGCCGCAAACCTGAGACTGCGAGCGCATGTCGCCGAGCTCCACGCCTTTGTCCGCGCCGTCAGGCTGGCACACGCGGTAGCGCGCGATGAGGAAGATGATGAACGCCAAGACTGACGCTACGATGACGCCGCCGATGATCACCACAATGGTGCCGCCGAGGAACTGCGACTGCATGAAGTGACAGCGCATGTACTGCGGCTCGGTGGAGAAGTGCACGCAGCCCACCACACGCGTGGCCGTTAGCGTGGTCATGGCGTCGTCGTAGATCGCCAGCACACAGAGGTCGTACATCGTGCCGGCCGCCAGGTTGTTGACCGTGATGCTTTTACTGGTCGGAGGAATCATCCTGCAAACAGAGGAACAGCGATCAGCAAACATGCACATCGGCTAGCACTAGCGATGAGCTAAGCTAGTTTAGCACTGACGGTGCGTCACAATTCGTAGTGTCCAGAGGCGATTCCAGAAAGAAACATTGCACTTTAAAACTCAGATGACGCACTTAATTAATGGAAAAACGTAATTGAATGACAAAATAAGTTAACCGTATAAAATGACGCCACTAAATGTCGAACAAAACATTTGTGTATTTGTTTTTGAGAATTTGAGGATCTGGATATTTGATTTATTATTTTATTTTTATTAGGAGAAACTTCCCTAAAAGTGTTTAAATAATGTTTTAAAGACATTAAAGAAGTCCAATTGTAAATGAGGATTTGATGGCAAATCACTTTTAAACAAGTATTACAAAAGCATCGATCATCATCTGAGCAACTTTTAATTTTTAATTTTAGTTGGATAACCTCCATAAAACGTCTGTCAACACACCCAATGATAGACTTTAACTATAAATTAAATAACAATTGGAAAGTATGACAGACAAAACAAAACATGCTGTCACGAACAAACCAATGAGTAACGAAGTCGTCTAACTGCAATTCCATTCATTTATTTGTATAGTGAATAAGTGCATTTGTAAGTGCGATAAAAGTGTATTTTATGAAAGCAAAACTCTGAACTGACCAGTGCATGACCACAACACTTGATCCACTTAATACAAACACTTTCTTTTCTGTTCTTTTCTTCTCTATATCGATGTATATAAAAAAAAACGGGACTGCGTTGGGAAGGGTCGCAGCACTTGCATATGGTTGTCCTATTGTTAGTTTAACAGCTTCTATTGCTCTTCACATTTGTAAGTCACTTTGGATAAAAGCGTCTGCTTTTGAAATCTATCAGATGCAAATGAAGATCAAGAGTGATAAAAGTGTATTTTATAAACGCAAAACTCAAAATTGCCCAGTGCATGAAAAAGCTAGTTTTGTTTGAAGTGTATGAATCTAAACCAACAGCCTTACCTGTACACTAACGAGTCGTCGTATGTGCCGTTGTATTGGACCTGGAACATCCGGATCCCGGGAATATTCCTCTGGAAGTTGAACTTCACCAGAGCCGAGGAAGCGGTGATGTCCGAGATCAGGACTCTCTTCTCCTGCCCTCCCTTAGCGTTGCCTATGGCAGAGCCGGCTTCGGTCTTGGCAGAGGTGGCGATGTCGGAGGATCCCGGGTCCGGCTCCTGGACCAAACTGGTGTCGTTGGTGAAGTGCGGGAGTTTAGTGATGGTCAGGTCCACCGTTTGCTGAGCCTCTCCGGACGGGTTGGATGCGACACAAGTAAACGATCCCGAGTCCTTCACCGTGCTGATCAGGATGTCCAGCGTTCCGTCGGCGTGGACGGCGGTCCGACTGGAGTTGAACACGAGCCTGCCGTCGGGAGCGATCCAGTGTATGACGGGATCCGGGTCTCCGCGGGCTTTGCATCGTAAAGAAACCTGCTGGCCTTCGAGCGCGCGGGTTTCCTGCGAGTGACGAGTGATTAGCGGCGGCTCGCACAAGAACTCCTCTTCGGAAACGGTCCAGAAGTAGCGTCCGGCGAGATGTTGTGGCGCCGCGCACGTCTCCAGATCATCCTCGCGTCGTAGCCGTCGAAGCCACAGCAACTCGCAGTTACAATGCAGCGGGTTTCCCCCGAAGCTCAACGCGAACGACGACGGACCCAGAACGCCTGATGTGGCCAGAACTCCCGCGCGCTGGAAAACCGGATCGGGCGGCAGCTTATGCAGCTTATTAGACGTGACGTCCAGTCGCTTGAGCTTCTGAAGCCCGGAGAACGTTCCCTCAGGGATGTAGTTGATCATGTTATGATCCATGTTTAAAGTGTGCAAGCTAATCATGAGCTGGATCGCGACCCAAGGCACGCTTTCCAAGTTGTTGTAGGACAAATCGAGCTCTTCGAGAGCCAGGAGGTCGTTGAACGCTCCGATGTGGATGTGTGTGAGCTGGTTGTTATTGAGGATTAGATGGTGAAGCTTTGACATGCCGCTAAACGTGTCGTTGGTTATATGCGTCAAGCGGTTGCTGTCCAGATGAAGCGCGCGCAGGTTCTCGAGGTCGTTGAAGGCGTGAGGCGTGACGGAGCCGATGGTGTTCCTCGAGAGAGTCAGGTCCACCAGTTTGGTCATGTTGGCGAAGTCCTTGCGCTTGATTCCCGTGATGAAGTTGTCCCCCAGTCGGAGTTCGACGGTGCGCCGGTCGATGTTCGGAGGGACGAACAACAGACCCTTTTTATCACACAGGGTTGCCAGATTGGGGGACAGAACCTGGCAGACGCAGCGCTTTGGACAAACCTGGATCTTCTGGGCTTTCAGCGCCATCACAACAACCAGCAGGTAAACGAGTAGCATCTCCATCTGGGTTGCTGGTGTCGGTTAAACAACCTGTGGGGAGAAAACACGTGAGTGTGGAGAGATTAGTTGTTTAATCAGCAAGGACGTGTTCGATTGTGATTATAATGCTACAAAAGATTCTATTTCAAATAAATAACTTTATATTCACTAAACAATCCTGAAAAATAAAATGCATTCACGTTTAACACTGATGTGTCTTGATCACTCTGGAGGATCATGTGACACCGAAGACTGGAGTAATGATGATAAATTCAGCTTTGATCACAGGAATAAATTACACTTTACTGTATATTCACATAGAAAACGGATGATTTACATTCGAATAATATTTCACTGTTTTACTGTATTTTGATCATATAAATGCAGCTTTGGTGAACAGAAGAGAACCAATTAAACATTTCCAATCAATCTTTTGAATGGTAGTGTACACTACTAAACGCAACGACTTAGAGTATGTTGTGTTAAAGTGTTCTACAAGCAGTTTCAAGCAGTCTTGCATTGAAGTATTTCCTTTATTTTCCTTTTAATGTTAGTGCAGATTTAGCTTTTTTAATAGTTATTTTAGTTTTTAAAAATGTGGATGTGACCCCACGAGTCGTCGATACGTATTTCAATTTCTATTCATTATTAAGTCTGTTTTCCAAGAAGTCAGATGTGTATTCAGGAGCGTAACACACGAGCTCCAGGATCTTTAATAATCATGTGTTTCTCACAGAACTGCATGTCTGGAGCTTTTGGGACATTTACACTAAAGCTCATGCTCTGTCTCTGATATGATCATGTTGATGCTTTCATCTGTGTTCGTTCAGAGAGATGAAAGACAGAATTATTCTGATGTCTCAGACACAGAAAGCATGAACACAGATGGAGAGACACGTCAGTGATTTCGCTCGGCTCTTCGTCGTTCCTCATGTTCCTCATTAACTTGCACCGCGTACTCTCTGGATGTCTCTAAAGTCCTTGACAAGATTTAACATTTCGGTTTTTAATAGGATGGTTCTTTGCTAAGATCATGAATGTTTAATTGAGGAGTGTTTAATCATGTGTGAATTTGTATTATACGGTCTCAGATGACAAAAACGTGTTTTAAATCTTCCCATTAATTATTTCTCAATGCTATTTGAACATTCAAAACATCCAGATTTTTTTATGTTTTAAAAACGTTTTTTTTGCTTGGTCATGTGAACGTTAAGCATGGAAGCTTGTTTCCGCCACAGAATAAAACATTTTAAAAGATAATTCTGACTTTATTAAGCAGAATTGCGAGATATAAAGTCAGAATTGCGAGATATAAGGTCGCAATTATGAGAAAACGTCAGAATTGCACAATTCTGACTTTATATCTCGCAATTCTGACTTTATATCTCAAAGATCAAAGCTGAATTTATCTTCATTACTCCAGTCTTCAGTGTCACATGATCCTTCACAAATCACTCTAATATGAGGATCTGATGATCAAGAAACTTTAGAGGAATCCATTTTTGTGCCGAAACCTTTGGCAAGTTTCGTACCATTCCGATGAAGTTTAAGAAATAAAGAGTTTGGGGTCACATGGTCTTCCACTGTTCATCAAACTATATGACGGAAGTCACTCAAAACTGATTCCCAGCATCCCTCAGAATATCTCCTCTTGTGTTTAACAGAAGGACAGTCGTATACATGAGGACAATATTCATATTCAGCTGGACTGTCCCTTTAACAGGATCATCCACATCTACACACACAACTTATTTGAATATTATAACAGATTATTTTAATTTCTTAGAATATTAGAATATTTTTTTATCACATTAAAGCCTAAAAACAGATTTACACTGATCATAGATGTATGAGTAAAGATGTGAGGCTTTTAACCCTTTAGAACCTGAAGACAAAATCCATCCCGCTTCAAATCCCGAAGGCGAATCGACCAATAGACGAGCCCGTTATTAAACTCACACACAATCCAGTGTTTCCTACAAACGCTAAATTAATATAAAAATATCCTTCGAGGCTGAATCCGGCATACCGACACGGGCTGAAGGCCAGTGCTCATACTGGGACTAACCTCGAGCCGCCACTCAAACCAGTGCGAACTGCGCTCACAATAACACGGAGAATCCAGCGATATTATAATAACACATCATTTATTAATCCTCAAACACGCATCCGTTCGCGTGCAGGAACGGCAGACTGACCTTGCAGAGGAACGGCACTGCGTTCATCATCGTTATTTGCATCTGCTTTCTTAAGATCTGGGAAATGAAGACGCGTCTGGAATAATAACGCGTCTAAAGGACGGACGGACGCAAGGATGAGGATCCATCGGGAGTTCAATCATTTATTGTTATGATCATGATTTACCTGTAGAAGGATCAGCTTTGCTTCATAAAGGCAAAGCGCGTTTTCCCACAGAAATCTCCAAGTCACCGCATTTTCAGCAGGTCCTCCTCCTCCTCCTTCTTCTTCTTCTTCCAGATGACCCAGATATATCCCTGGACATCAGAGCCTCTCGCATCCCTCTCTCCTGGCGCTCTTCCACATCTGTGTGACCTGTGAGTGATTAAAGCCTCGGTGTCGATCTTATATTCATCAGATGTGTGCTAATAAACCCGCAGGCAGGATCGCCTCTCCGCATTACAGTGATGCGCCCAGTCCGCCAATCCTAGCACGGCGAGGGCGAGGCTCATGAATATTCATTAGGTCATGCTGCAGTCCGTCCAATCGGCCGGCTCGCTCTGGAATATTAATCAAACCATGCTGACGTTTAGACATTACCCTTATATATATATTGGATGTACAATAAAAATATACGTTATTTAGAAAGCAACCAGATAGCGTAATATATATATATATATAGTATTAAAACATTACTATACAATATATAACGAGTAATGTCTAAACGTATTACGCTAATATTAACAAATAAAAATATATTGATTTGTTATTATACACACACACACACAACCATATATATATATATATATATAGGAATGAAATACTAAACAATTACATATTGCTATTTATTGTAGCCCATTAGTGTGTATAATTTGGTAACACTTTACAATAACATTTTATTTTTTAACATTAGTGCAACTGAACAATACGACATTACCTGTTATATATATAATGTTTATATATATATATATATATATATATATATATATATATATATATATATATGTGTGTGTGTGTGTGTGTGTGTATTTATGTATAATGCTATCTGGTTGCTTTTCAATGGGTCATCATGAGTTTGAAATACTAATTAATTAACTACATGTTGTAGCTTGTTAGTTTTTATTTTGCGGTCACACTTTTCAATAAGGTTTTGTTTGTTAACATTTACGTATTACTGAACAATACATGTATTACACTTAGTTAATGTTCATTTCAATGCATTTCCTAAATGAGATCTTACTCTAAAGTGTTACCGATATTGTATAATACTCTATTATTATTCATTTGATGTTATTGACGGTGCGTTGTTATCGTCCAATGGGGAAACGCGGATGTGGAATATTAATCTGGCGGTGAGCTCGTCTCCTCCAATGGCGAGCGCGGGCTCATGAATATTAAGTGCGTGTCCTTCGCCATAGTAGGACTGACTGGCGGATTCTGGTCTTTCTCAGAGAAAACGCCTTTCTGGAGACATGCGCCGACTCAGATCGCAGATAAACAGCCAGATGAAGTCGGATGGATGGATGTGATTGATTGATTGATGTCAGGAGACACATCATCATTGATCAACTCATATCTGAGATCAATAAAACATGCATGTGTTCGCGCATGTCTGTTTTCTCAAATAGAGTGGTGGATCCTCATGACAAACTGCAGATTACAGCAAACTCTCCTTCAGTACTGTAGTTTGTTTTGTTAAAATAAAACACTGGTTTACAGAATTTCAGCATTCAAGCATAAGCAATTTTATAAATGTAGGGGCGATAAGGTGTCCTCTCACGTTTATGAGGTTTTGAGCCGTGAATGCCTGTTTTGTTGCTTTTAATAATTTTTAGAGTAAAACACACTGACACATAACCGCCTCTTTTCGAGACTTGTTCACATAAAATGTCTAATTGTCATAAATGTAACAATTTATTGATTGCAATTTGTATTTCCGTACATCATTTGCATTCTGTTGTGTTTCATGAGTAGTTTTATGATGACTAAAGCTTGAAACGACACGTTTATCTGCTGTTGTTGATGAGGAACTGCTGGTGTGTGAGGGAGTCTGTGCGCTGGCCGGTCCTGCTCTTCATCTTCAGGAAACCTGTCAGGTCATCATGAGGAGGATCCGCTATGCTACGACTCCAACGCGGCTCCGAGACCCCGAGCAGCTCTGCTACCTTAGCGGAGATAGTCTGAGACACACACACACACACACACACATCAGCAGAGACAGACATTTGTGTGTGTGCGCGTCCAACTCAACGCCATGAAGCTATAGAGCCATTTCAGGAGTTTTTGGAGGTTGCTAGGGTGTTGCTATGTGTTTCCTAATGTGCTCTAGGTGGTTGCTAGGGTGTTGCTATGCATTTTCTTAATATCTTTAGGGTGGTTGCTAGGGCATTGCTATGCATTTCCCTAATGTGTTGTTCCTAATATATTCAAGGGTGGTTGCTAGGGCATTGCTATGTGTTTCTTCGTGTGTTTTGGGTGGTTCCTAGGGCGTAGCCACTGAATGTGTTTCCTTATCAGTTTTTGGAGGGTTGCTATAGGGCATTGCTTTGCGTTTCCTAATATGTTCTGGGTGGTTGCTAGGGGGTTGCTATGTGTTTTCCTAATATGTTTTGGGTGGTTGCTAGGTTGTTGCTATGTGATTCCTAATATGTTCTGGTTGCTAGGTTGTTGCCATGTGTTTCCTAATATGTTTTGGGTGGTTGCTAGAGCGTTGCTCTGCGTTTCCTAATATGTTCTGGGTGGTTGCTAGGGGGTTGCTATGTATTTTCCTAATATGTTTTGGGTGGTTGCTAGGTTGTTGCTATGTGATTCCTAATATGTTCTGGTTGCTAGGTTGTTGCCATGTGTTTCCTAATATGTTTTGGGTGGTTGCTAGGTTGTTGCTATGTGATTCCTAATATGTTCTGGTTGCTAGGTTGTTGCCATGCGTTTCCTAATATGTTCAGGGTGGTTGCTAGGGCGTTGCTCTGCGTTTCCTAATATGTTTTGGGTGGTTGCTAGGTTGTTGCCATGTGTTTACTAATATGTTCTGGTTGCTAGGTTGTTGCCATGTGTTTCCTAATATGTTTTGGGTGGTTGCTTGGGCATTGCTATTTGTTTTCCTAATATGTTCTGGGGTGGTTGCTAGGTTGTTGCTATGCTTTCCTTAATGTGTTTTGGGTGGTTGCTTGGGCTTTGCTATGTGTTTTTAATGTGTTCTGGATGGTTGCTAGGCCGTTGCTCTGTGTTTTCCCAATATGTTCTGGGTGCTTGCTAGATACATTGATTAATTGTACAAAAATGATATATTATTTTGTATGCGTCATGCAGTTTAAATCTCAGAACATATTTCCAGTATTAAAATGAGACATTTATGTATGACTATGTGAAAACATCCTGACTTTAACTCAATAATGTGTGTGTGTGTGTGTGCTGGTGTGCCGTGCCTTCATGTGCTGGAAGTCGCTGATGCCCAGTTTGGGAAGGCTAATGCAGGAGATGTGGACCAGCTTTCGGCCTGTGATGAAGTTCTCCATGAAACACGCCTGAGGGAACCACACATCACGCTCACTCAGATCAGTGTCATGCACACGTCTTCCACTATACTTCAGCTAAACACTTAACTTATTATATACTTATTATCTTTTATATAATATAAAGATGAGCCAGTGAATCTTCTGCTGATGCAAACGCAGCACAGCTGAGTAATGATGCTTCTCAACTAACAGATCAACTTTACTGAGGAGAACTAAACACACAAGATAACAGTGTGAAGTGTGTTACCTTTGCATTATAAATAACCTATCCTCCTCATCACTATATTTATAATAATATATTATAAAATACAGTTGACCTTATACTGTGGAAATCCAATGGACTCGATCCAGAGCGCCACATCCTGACAACTCCAGTGCAGGAACTCCATGTTGTGTTGGGTTGCTATGGGAACCAGTCAACCAACACCAGTCAACCAACACAACAGCCTGAGACCAGAGAGAGAGAGTGTGTGTGTGTGTGTGTGTGTGAGTTATACTGTACACGTTAATACACACTCATTTTAGCAACATGAATTGTAAATATACAAAAAAAAATTCTAAATAAGTGTTCACATTAGAATCGATGAGAAATGTATGAATTGAGCTTTCTTTGCTCAAACCTGTTTTTTTTTAAATAAGGAAGCAATATAAAAAATGAGTACAAGTAAACAAACAAAACAGTAAGAGAACAAAAAGCAAAAGAAAAAACAAACAAACAAATGAACATACAAACATAGGATAATAATAAAAGAGGAGACAAGTGAGCCAACGTAAACAAATATACAAACAAAATCGACAGAGGGCAAGGTTTGTTTTAAACTGGGCTAAACCTGTTTGTTTTGATGGAAATTGACATTTATTTTCTTATGTTGGTTAATCTGAAGACTGCAGCATTTTTTATTCCAGTGTAGAATATTATGTCTGTGTTTATTGTACTGCAAATGTATGCTGATTTAAATAAACTTAAAAACTCCTGGTTCCCGGCGGAAAAACATCACGTGTTTGTCTCTTATTTCTGGCCACGCCTACACGCAGCACGTCATCAGCTGCTGCCGTCACTCAAACTCCAGTTCGGCCAAAAACACGAGCTGGTTACAATCAATACATCGACACATGAACGCGACACAATAGACTCACAATCTGAGTCACAGTCAAACCTTCTACTCGCGTTTTAAAGGTTTAACTGAACTTGTTCAAGGTTTGGGTGTAACTTTAGCGCGTTGATTCATTAACAAACAACAACCGCCGTAAGTTAAATTTGACATAAAGCATAAAAGCGTTTGACTGCAAAAACGAGTAGAATGTGAGAGTTCAGCAGAGTTTAATGCTGATTCTGCAGTGGAACACGAAACATGCTGAAAACACGCAAGAAAACCCACTGATTTCGGCTGAAGCTGCACCTGAGGTGTGTGTGTGTGTGTGTGTGTGTGTGTGTGTGTGTGATTGTTCAGGCTCATGTTCGGTCCTGTATTTGACTGATGGATTTGAAGGATTGCTGACGGACCATCTGTGGAGCTCCCTCAGGGGAAATTCATGTTTATTGATAATATAACATGTTAATTACTGTAATAATCTGCTGAAACAGGGAGTGTGTGTGATATTTAAACCCCGTCAGAGTCTGGCAGTGTGTCTTTCCTTCCTGCAGTGATGAAGAAGATGCTGATGCTGATGATGCTGCTGCTGCTGATCCAGGTGTCCTCTTCCTCCTCCTCTTCTTCTTCTGCTGGTTTGTCAGTGGGCTTTGGGAGCGCTCTTCCTTCGCTCAGTCGTCCTGCTAATGCCAGTCAGATCTTCTACAGCATCATGTTCGACGCGGGCAGCACCGGCACTCGCATCCACGTCTACACCTTCATCCAGAGAGATCCAGGTGAGACTCAGGTGTCAGTGAGGAAGAGCGCTTTATTTCCACAGCGCTGTGTACAGAACAGCTCGTTTCAATCGATGAGGCAAACTTCATCAAATTTAGGGCTGTGTGGGACGATTAATTGCATCCAAAAATTTGTGTCTTCATGATATATAGGGTTGGGAATCGAAAATCGAATGTCATCATAACAAATTGTTATAAAATTAAAAATTGGATTCCTATGGTGATATCTACGGAAGCGTATTGCATTCACTTGAAGAAAAAAAATCTACTCTGTTTTTCTAAATTAATGAGTTAATTATCTCAGAATTACGAGCGAATTTTTCATGGAAATGAAGTTTTTGCTCTGAGTTTTTGAGATAATCGAGTCATTAATTCAGAAAAACAGAGCAAAAACATTTTTTCCATGAAAAATTATCTTACATTTAGTCATTTAGCAGATGCTTTTATCCAAAGCGACTTACATCTGAGGACTAAATCTCATAATTCTGAGATAATTAATTCAGAAAGATTATCTCAAAAAAAGTAGATTTTTTTTCTTCAAGTGAATGCAATACACTTCCGTATATCGATATTTATTGATAATGATATCTACGTTGTTTTTTTATAAATCTATAAATCTGATTTATAGTTGTGTATTTTAAGTGTTTTCATAAGTGTTTTAATATATTATCAGGTAAAGAAAATTAAGATTTTAAGTTTAATGTCAGATTTATTTATCTATTTAAATCGTAAAATATTTATACATTGCATTTTTATTTGTTCAATGCACATTTATGCTGATTTAAATAAAAAAAAATACACCAATTAGAATGCAATGGACTGTACATTTTTAGATGCATTAGATTTTTGCATTGTGATTATTAAGCACATTTTCAATTTACATCTCATTACTGTAATGCAAAATAATCGGATTCTAATGACTTGAACATGAGAAATATTTGATTTAAATTGTGAAGTATTATTATTGATGTCTGAATAGATGCAATGTACGTGTGTGCGGTGTGTTGTGCGTGTGTGCGGTGTGTGTTGTGTGTGTGTGTGTGTGTGTGTGTGCGGTGTGTGTTGTGTGTGTGTGTGTGTGTGTGTGTGCGGTGTGTGTTGTCCTCAGAGGGATTTCCCGTGCTGGATAATGAGATGTTCCAGTCGCTGAAGCCCGGTCTCTCTGCGTACGCCGACACTCCAGAGATCGTGAGTCGCTGTTGGATTTTATTTTATTGTTTGTTTGTCATTGTGAGTTTTGCGAGCATGTGCTGGGGAAAGTTACAAAATTGCGTTACTCCCAAAAAAAGTAACTAATTTTGTTACTTTTTATAAAAAGTACAGTAGAGTACAGTAGATATGGAGTAGAGTAGAGTAGAGTACAGTAGATGTGGAATACAGTAGAGTGCAGTAGAGTAGAGTACAGTAGAGTTCAGTAGAGTAGAGTACAGTAGATGTGGAGTACAGTAGAGTACAGTAGAGTAGAGTACAGTAGATGTAGAGTACAGTAGATGTGGAGTACAGTAGAGTACAGTAGATGTAGAGTACAGTAGATGTGGAGTACAGTAGATGTGGAGTACAGTAGAGTACAGTAGAGTAGAGTACAGTAGAGTACAGTAGAGTAGAGTACAGTAGAGTACAGTAGATGTAGAGTACAGTAGATGTGGAGTACAGTAGAGTACAGTAGAGTACAGTAGATGTGGAGTACAGTAGATGTGGAGTACAGTAGAGTACAGTAGAGTAGAGTACAGTAGATGTAGAGTACAGTAGAGTAGAGTACAGTAGACGTGGAGTAGAGTAGAGTACAGTAGAGTAGAGTACAGTAGATGTAGAGTACAGTAGAGTAGAGTACAGTAGATGTGGAGTAGAGTAGAGTACAGTAGAGTAGAGTACAGTAGATGTAGAGTACAGTAGAGTAGAGTACAGTAAATGTGGAGTAGAGTAGAGTAGAGTACAGTAGATGTAGAGTACAGTAGAGTAGAGTACAGTAGATGTGGAGTAGAGTAGAGTACAGTAGATGTGGAGTACAGTAGAGTGCAGTAGATGTGGAGTACAGTAGAGTACAGTAGAGTACAGTAGAGTACAGTAGAGTACAGTAGATATGGAGTACAGTAGAGTACAGTAGATGTGGAGTACAGTAGAGTACAGTAGAGTACAGTAGAGTACAGTAGATATGGAGTACAGTAGAGTACAGTAGATGTGGAGTACAGTAGATGTAGAGTACAGTAGAGTACAGTAGAGTACAGTAGAGTACAGTAGAGTACAGTAGATATGGAGTACAGTAGAGTACAGTAGATGTGGAGTACAGTAGAGTACAGTAGAGTACAGTAGAGTACAGTAGATGTGGAATACAGTAGAGTACAGTAGATGTGGAGTACAGTAGAGTACAGTAGAGTACAGTAGAGTACAGTAGAGTACAGTAGATATGGAGTACAGTAGAGTACAGTAGATGTGGAGTACAGTAGAGTACAGTAGAGTACAGTAGAGTACAGTAGAGTACAGTAGATATGGAGTACAGTAGAGTACAGTAGATGTAGAGTACAGTAGATGTAGAGTACAGTAGAGTACAGTAGATGTGGAATACAGTAGAGTACAGTAGAGTACAGTAGATGTAGAGTACAGTAGATGTAGAGTACAGTAGAGTACAGTAGATGTGGAGTACAGTAGAGTACAGTAGATGTGGAGTACAGTAGAGTACAGTAGAGTACAGTAGAGTACAGTAGAGTACAGTAGATATGGAGTACAGTAGAGTACAGTAGATGTGGAGTACAGTAGATGTAGAGTACAGTAGATGTAGAGTACAGTAGAGTACAGTAGATGTAGAGTACAGTAGATGTAGAGTACAGTAGAGTACAGTAGATGTGGAATACAGTAGAGTACAGTAGATGTGGAGTACAGTAGAGTACAGTAGAGTACAGTAGATGTGGAGTACAGTAGAGTACAGTAGAGTACAGTAGATGTAGAGTACAGTAGAGTACAGTAGAGTACAGTAGATATGGAGTACAGTAGAGTACAGTAGAGTACAGTAGATGTAGAGTACAGTAGAGTACAGTAGATGTGGAGTACAGTAGAGTACAGTAGAGTACATTAGAGTACAGTAGATTACAGTAGAGTACAGTAGATGGCGCCACTCAAACAAACCTTTCATCTGTTCTGGGTTAAGGAACATTAGGATACAGGAGACTAAATCTAATCTAAAGTCATTTTTGTTTATTACTACTGTTGAAAAAGATCGTTAGCCATTAAATTAAACCATTAAACTCAAATATATTTATTATAAATGTTTTGGGTAAAATTCTAAAATTGCATTTTAGTGTTTTTATTCATTTTGAGGAATATTGAATGTTTTTGTGCAGGTGAGACGAGTAAATGCATGTTCACATTTAGTCTAGACTACAATAACCATCATGTTTACACACACACACACACACACACAGACACACTTTATTTCTCTCAACATGGGGACAGGACAGCTGTCAGTCAATAAATGGGAAAAATAATCCTGTGTTGAAGATGTAATCTGATGATGTAACTGGAGTAATGTGTTTTGTAATTTAACTTCTGTAAATGATGTGAGTGAGTGCGGCTGCTGTGCCCAGGCCGGACACACGGTGGCGCTGCTCCTGCGAGTGGCCAAGAGGACGGTCCCAGCGCTGGAGTGGAAGAGGACGCCGGTGATGTTCAGAGCCACCGCTGGACTGAGACTGATGCCGGCCCATAAAGCCCACGCGCTCCTGGAGCAGGTGCAGCACACACACACACACACACACACATTAAACACACAGCTCAAACAGCATGGAATTTCATTGGTAATTTTTGTCGTTTAAATTGTAAAATATTGTTTGTGTTGTTATGCAAATTTATGCTGATTTTAATACTAATTTGAATCCAATAAAACACTGATCTGTGTGTGTGTGTGTGTGTCTGCAGGTCCGAGACGTCTTCGACGAGTCTCCGTTCTACGTTCCCGCTGACAGTGTCAGTATCATGAACGGGACGAATGAAGGTTTGTCCTCACACAACAACATATAGACGGCAACATCGTGTCGGCCCAGATCCGGCCCGTGTGGAATCTGTAGAACTAGAATAAAGGAGCATTAGCCCAGATATATCAGGGGAACGTTCTCTGCTTATGAAATTTATGATCAAACATTCTTCCAGGAACATTAATTAAATCTACTTTCAAAGTTATCTGGTCTTTAATAATGTTCACAAAATTTTAGCACAAAAAAATGTATGCTGACTAAAAATTACACTTACTAAAATCCAATGAAATATCATATATTTTTATAGGAGCATTTAGTTTTTACATTGGGATAATTAATAATGCACATTTCATCAGTAAATTCAGTCATGAATGTGTGTGTGTGTGTAACAAAGAAGAACCAGTCATCTCCTCCTGTTTACTACTAGTTACAGCAGCAAATAAACATGATGAACATCAGAACTGATATCCAGAATAACTCTAGTGGAGCTTCTAGTGTGTTTGAATTTGACACCATTTAAAAATATATATTAATGTCTATTTATAAAGTTAGTTTTATAATTTCCTTGAGTGTAATTTAAGTGAAGAAACAATACTAGAAATGGAGTACAGAACAAGTGTGTGAGTTGTGTGTTATAAAGAGATGTGTGTTGTTCTCAGGGATTCTGGCCTGGATCACAGTCAACTTTCTGACCGGTGAGTGTGTGTTTGCTGGATATGAGCTTATGAATCTCTGTCAACATTTAATGCTGTTTTACTTCAATGAACAATTGTATTTATTACCTAACTGTTATTTTACATCAAGTTCACATGCTCCTTCATTCATAGTCAAACTCTCAGACGAGGTCTCGGTGTGTGTGACTGTGACGTGATTTCTGCGTGTTTGCTGAGTGTTTCAGGTCGGCTCGGCCGCGGCGCACAGAAGACGGTGGGAATCCTCGACCTGGGCGGCGGTTCCACGCAGATCACATTCCTCCCGAGGTCAAAGGTCAGTGCCAGGTTACCAGAAACATATTGTAGTTTTAGACTGAACTACATTACTGATCATTTTGTACTGTAACAGAGAGAGAAGAATCACTGTACGACATTAATGAGAAACTAATGAGGATTGCAAACAGAACTCAATGAAACGTCTGCATGCATCACACACATCGGATGGTTT
Source organism: Pimephales promelas (assembly GCF_016745375.1). Next base: position 576,469 of record NW_024121377.1, on the reverse strand, counting down.
TTTTTATATTATTTTTTGATATTTTGAATGAGCTTTTATTTGTGTTTCGGGACAAAATCTCCTGTCAGAAATGGTTTTCATGTTTATATTTGCGTGTTCTGCTTCCTCCTGATTGGTTCGTCACAGAAGACCGTTGAAAGCGCGCCGACTGATTACATCAGCAGATTCCACATGTTCAACTCCACGTATGAGCTCTACACACACAGGTACACACACACACACACACACGCACTCACTCATACACACACATACACACTTGAAGCTACGTTGAAATGACATCTGGATAATGTAAAATCAAGCGCTATTTGAGAATAAGAATGAATGCTAATAATATCTCATCTTCACAGTTACCTTGGGAACGGGATCAAAGCGGCTCGGCTGTCGGCGCTCGGAGCGCTGCGTTCAGACGGTGGGAAAACACGGATCAGGAGATTAGCTCAGGGTTTGTGTGTGTGTGTTGATGTGTGTGTGTTGATGTGTGTGTCGCAGGTCTGGAGAAGAAGGTTTGGAGAAGCTCTTGTCTGCCCATAAAACACACTGGACACTTCAGCTTCGGGGGGTTAACTTACCATCTCAGCGGGGTCACCCACGGTAAAACACACACACACACACACACACACACCTCTTCAGGTGTTTTCAGGTGTTGTGGTGTTCATGTGTTCAGTTGTTGTGTTCATCATGTGTGTTCAGGTGTTCTTCATCGTGTGTTGATGTGTGCAGGTGTGTGGGGCTTCAGGACGTGTTACCAGGAGATGCTGAAGGTGGTGAAGGGCTTCATCAAACAGCCTGTCGAGCTGCAGGACAGCGCCAGCTTCTACGCCTTCTCGTATTACTTCGATCACGCTGTGGAAGCCGGACTCGTCGGTAAGAACATCAGATATCTCCCAAAGGAAAAACATCAAATGTGTTGTGTACCTTGTGTACTGTGTGTGTTTGTATGCGTGTGTGTTATTGTGGCTGCTTTCTTGGCCAGGACACTCTTGTAAGAGAGTTTAATCTCAATGAGTTTTTTTAACCTGCTATAATAAAGAACGAGTTAAATAAGCTTTTTTATTTCCACCCACAATACTTAATCCTTCACCTAATTTGGTCAAAAATGACCCGCCTTTTAAAAATGTCTTGTAAATCTCTGGTTATGCTATTTTATCACCAAATATTGGATTTATAGTTTTTGATCAACTTGTTTTCCTTCAGTTGGTTTCGTGTCTCTTAATGGATATGATTGATCGTAGGCCTCATGTAAACACACAGAAAAGTACACAAATAATTAAAAACAACAAAAAATGTTTTAAGATATTGTCAATAAGTTTGTCCAATGTCTTCAAGTAAAAAGTAAATCTCAACATCCCTCAATTAAGCACTTATTTAAAGGGTTAGTTCACCCAAAAATGAAAATTCTGTCAGTATTTACTCCCCCTCATGTTGTTCCAACCCCGTAAGACCTTCGTTCATCTTCGGAAAACGAATTAAGATATTTAGGATATTAAAATCGCACCTGCATACAGTCCATAGGCTTCTTGAGGGACTGGCTCTTGCTGGCCTCGAAAAGTAATTGAAGACATCGTTAAAATAGTCCAAGTGACTACAGGGGCTCAATCTTAACTTTATCAAACGACGAGAACACTTTTGTGCGCAAAAAAACAACAAAAATAACGACTTTATTTCAACTATTCACTTCCTTCACCATGGGCCTGTAGTCAGTTAACGTAGTGTGATTGCGTAAAGCTACGTCACACGTAGGCTCACTATTGGTCGACGCTGGTCATGTGTGTGTGATGCGTGTGACATACAATAACAGAAGCTTACGCTATTAAACTAGTGACCTGACTCGTGCAGAGGGAGAAATAAACGAATAGTTGAAATAAAGTCGTTATTTTTGTTGTTTTTTGCGCACAAAAGTGTTCTCGTCGTTTGATAAACTTAAGATTGAGCCCCTGTAGTCACTTGGACTATTTTAACGATGTCTTTAATGACTTTTCGGGGACGGCAAGAGCCAGTCCCTCAAGAAGCCTATGGACTAGTATGCAGGAGCGATTTTAATATCTTAAATATCTTAATTCGTTTTCCGAAGATGAACGAAGGTCTTACGGGGTTGGAACAACATGAGGGTGAGTAAATACTGACAGAATTTTCATTTTTGGGTGAACTAACCCTTTAATAAATGTCTCACTTGCTGGTTTTGTTTGTTTTTTGCTGATAACGAATCTCAGATGAAGCCAGAGGAGGAGCCGTGAAGATCCGAGACTTTAGGAAACGAGCGAAAGAGGGTGAGCTTTACCTTTAAGATGTTCTCATCTTATATTTGAGCATGTTGAGATATGTACAATATAATTCATATTATACAACTCCAAACTGAAAGTTCACTCGTTGCAGTGTGTAACCGAGCGCCGAAGCGCAGTCAACCCAATGAGTTCCTCTGTATGGATCTCACGTACATCACCTGTCTGCTGAAAGACGGCTTTGGTTTTAAAGAAAGCACCGTTCTGCAGGTACGTCAGTGTTTCTGTCGTGTTTAATCTCCTCCAGGTTAGATATTTAACGCCAATGCTTGTGTTCACACAGCTAACCAAGAAGGTGAGGAACGTGGAAACCAGCTGGGCTTTGGGTGCCGCCATCGACCACTTCCAGAAGTTCCGGATTCATTAAGAACCAGCCATAAACACTCCTAGAAGTGCAGGATTTGTTCGGAATGATTGAGAAATGAACTGATGGTGTGGAGCTCATGCTAATGTGTGATGAGATCAGAGAGCATTAGCTTCTGGCGGTGCGATGCTACAGACGCACAAGGAGTTCTGGAAACTCATCGATTACATTACAGCCCATGCATCAGTCTGAGCATTTCTTATAGTTTGTTTTTTCTATTAATAATGTAACAACATGCTTATGAATGTTTTTCTTTATTAGTCATGATGTATATTTCTATCTTTAATCCTTTAAACATATTCTAAACAGAAACTGTGTAAATAATAAACAATCTCTTGACCTGTATCTCATGACTGTATTTCAACCACACACGACAACAACTGAACGTCACATCCGCGATCAGAATTATCATAAATACGAGTTTACTAGTTGGATATTGGACATGAACGCCCTCAAGTCGTATTTACAACTGAGAAACACTAAGATCATTTTGACTCGAGTTTCGGAGTCATAAACGTTCAGCATGGCGGAGGAGAGATCGATTGGGGCTGATAAGATGAATAACAGCACAAAACACCACAGAATTCATCGAATCCATCGATTTAACGAAGTTTGTTTTCCCTCCAAAATATGACGTCACTTCCTGGAGGATTATGCCGCTCGCGACGTCACGTGTGTTAAAGGGATTTTACAAAAGGAAATTTTGTTTAAATGTCCTGTGTTTTTTTTTTATTACTACTTTAACTGTACTGTTGATTATTTTTCGATATTTTTTATTATTTATTTATTTTCTGTGCTACTTTGATTGTAATGTTCTTTACTTTTAATAAAAAATAAAAATAAAAAATATATAAAAAAGGAAATTTTGTTCGACACGTTTCGATTAAAAAGTCATTTAAACAAATTGATTATTTATTAATGTGTTCCGTTTGTATTGTAAAATTTTGTTCGGTTCAAAAATGAACTCTCCGTATATTAACGTAATAATGACACACACAAAAATTAGTATCGTTAATTGTATGAGAACATGTTCTGTTGAAAAAGCTCCACTGTATAACTGCCAGAGACTATTATAAAAGGACTTTGATTACTGCCCACGTTATTCCCGATGAATTAAGGCACGCTTCGATGACTCATCGCTGCATTAGGCAGCGGCCAGCCATTGGTCCGGAGGAAGAACCGCGTGAGCAGGGAACAGTAACGGTGAGTGACGTCACTTGCCCGCCTCGCGCGGCTGATGATCAGTTGGTTTGGGAGGCATTTCGGTTGGGAAGCGAGAAACCTTACACTACACACGTCCAATAATGACTTAGACTGAATCCTGCACAAGTTAAGAAAGGTAAGTGAGCAACAACTCGAATCTATAAGCGTTCAGATGTTCCCGTTCTGAGTTAAACAGAGACTCTGTGTGTTTGTTGTCTCGAAGCCTCCTGACAGACTCCCGCGCGCCGTGCGCGTGCTCGACTAACTTCGGCTGAACTATGTTAATGTTTGTGTTAATCTTCACTTTAAATACACGTTGCACGATCCCTAATTAGTGTTTATTACTGTAGCTGTAGCAGCAGCGATCGCCATGTTCACTGTCCAGCTGCCTACAGTAACTTATAAATGAGTAAAACTCATCGCGTTCATTCGATATTCCTTCTTGGAAAAATTGCATAAAATAGCAAAACATGGGTTTTATGTTAAAATCATAATAAACCTGCAGTTGTCTGGAAGTGTGTAATTTATTTGCTCCAAACTAATTTTTAATTTGCACCAAACAGGTTTGCAACAATAACAATAGCTGTTACAGACAGGTTTCCGGAACACTCCCCTCGTCTGTAATTGGTCAGTCACACAGATAGCCCCGCCCCCAACGCATAAGTTGACATGTCGGCGACAGCTGCTGTGTGTGAAATCATATGATTCTGAGAAGATTTTCTACATCAAGTGTGTTTTTAATTATCTTTAGGAAAATTTCATATATCGTTGTTTACAATACATACTTTTTCAAAGTAGCTTTATGGAAAATGTTTGTTTAGTTAGTATTATGTTGTCAACCAGAGACAAGTGTCATAATTATTATATTAATATAGTAACTTACATGTTATGTTTAGTTATCATCATGAGATTTGTACGCTTTCAACTTCTCCTGGGTATAAACACTTAACACACTATAAACACTATAAACACAGTGTCGATCAGGAAATTATGTATGTCTGGCCACTGAATGCTTGGCCGTTTCGTTGTATGACCATGATGGACGAGGCTGTATGGCAAACGAATCAGACGTATCCCACTCATTAACGTAAGCTTAGTTGAATAACAGTCCTTATCGCTGGGTGACAAGCTGTTGTAGTACGCGGAAAACATTTTAAATATGTACCATCTAATCAATAAAATGTAATGTTTATATCTAACTACTATGTATAACGTAACGTATCATTTTGCTAGCTAACTCCTCTCCCGCGCTACCTCTTCTGCAACCATGCTGCGCGCGCATCCCGAATGTTGACAAACATATAATTGGCCTATTCAGTTTATGTTAGCTAACAACTACAACTTCCTTATGATTACAATATAAAATGAATAAAGGCACAGAAATGTTTCTATTTAAAGTTGTGTTTACAAGCTACTGGATTACACACACACACACGTGCGCGTTCACCACTGTGAAGATGGCGAGTCCGCATCTCTAACTTCATCTCTGCAGCCGACGCTGACACAGAAAACACTAGTTTATTAATAAACAATTAAAATGTCTCATGCATTCTCATAACTCACTCATCTCACACACACTCTCACACACACACTGACGCACACACGTTTCATGTTGGTCGTTTCACAGTAATAAACAGAAAAATAATGATTCAGTGATGCAAACTTTTATTTTTCTGTGTTTCTCCAGCAGGTTCAGATGCTGAAATCCCGGGAATCCTGTGTCCGATCGGGATGAGCCTGTAAATGATCCGGCGTGGGATCGTCCCGCAGCGATGGAGGAGAACACAGCGGAGGAGCTGGGAAACACTGGGATCAAAAACACGACAGAATTTGCTGGATCGGGAGAGAAGGATCATGGGAAGGGTGCTGGGATCGAGGTGAGGCTGGAGAACGAGTCGGTGTGGAGCCGCTTCCACAGTCTGGGAACGGAGATGATCCTGACGGATCGGGGAAGACGCATGTTCCCGTGCTGCCGGTTCCGGCTCACCGGATTAGACCCGAGTCTCAGCTACTCCCTCCGGATGGAGTTCACTCCGCTGGATGATTTCTCCCACCGATGGAACGGGGAATCATGGGAGCGTGACGGAGCGGCGGATCCTCAGCGTCCGGAGTGTGTTCGTCCCGACTCTCAGCGTCCGGGGTGTGTTCATCCCGACTCTCCGGCTCCGGGTCAGCACTGGATGGAGGGCCCGGTCTCCTTCTATAAGGTGAAGCTCACACACTCCTCTCCGGATCGGGACCGGGAGAACTCCGGAGTGCTCCTGCTTCCCATGCGCCGCTACATGCCTCGACTCCGCGTGATTCCCGCGTATCCCGAGCCTCATCCCGACGGATACGTGTTCTCGTTCCCGCTGACAGAGTTCTACGCGGTGACCCGCTACCAGAACCCGCGGATGACCCGGATGAAGATCGACTGCAATCCCTTCATGCTGGCGTTCCGAGAGGACGAGTCCAGCGCTCGCCTCATCCAGGATAAACTGGGATTGGCTCCGATCGGCAGGTGTTCGTCTGAGGACGATCCCAGCGGGAATACTGGAGATCAGCAGCACAGGTGTGTATACTAGCGAGTGTGTGTGTGTGTGTGTGATATATATATCAACTGCGATAATATCGTAATTGTTTTAACGAAGTGTGATTTGACACTATCGAGTAAAGCATCCCTCACACACACACACACACACACACACACACACTCAGATTAGACTAGTGCGAGTGTGATTTAGTCTTTGTTTATATCATTTAGTAATAAATATCACAAGAGTGAAGTTTTTCTCCAAATATCAGAATGATAACAAATGTGATATTGATTTTATACAAGTTTAATAAACAAGAAGTTAATATTAAGTGACTTACATTTTAGACTTGCCTGTTTTTGATATATTTCGCCAACGATAGTTTAAAACTAAGCCACACACGGCGGTGTTTCCTTGTTGAGTGAATCAGCCGCTCGAACGAATCGGTTGAATCTCAGTGATTCGCTCAATAACAGCGACGGGCTGCCCCCTACTGGTGGGCTCAACTTAATTTAGATTTAAAGTATCTTTTCTTATTTGAAATCATTTTAAATATCATAAATATTCAATATTGCAAAAATGGATTTTGTTGATAGTCAAGTCACATTTATTTATATAGCGCTTTTCGCAATACAGATTGTAGCAAAGCAGCTCAACACAGATCAATAATATTGTTAGATATTAAATATTAAATATCCCCAACTGAGCAAGCCAAAAGCAAGGCAACAGTGGCAAGGTTACTAATACTGATTTCATTTGATTGGTAACAGCCCTATTGTGTCTTATTTTTTAAAAATAATGAAATGTATGAAATTGACACAAAAGATGATGCAAACATATAATTAGGTTTAGAAAATGGCTTTATAAAGGTGAAAATGGCAATATTAGGTAAAAATCAATTGAAACATATTTGGAAAAAAAAATGTAAATAAATTTCCGACCCTGCTGTGAACTGAGCGCCACACGGAGAACGAAGAATATCGAAGACTTTAGGAGTCGGCCGTCCACGACAGTCCTAAACCTGCCAGAGTACACACACGACACACACACTCGGTATAATCGATATCGAGAAAATACCTGAAAATATCAAGAAATCATTTTTTGTCAATATCGCACACCCCTAGTGTGTGAGTGTGTGTCTGCCTGTGAGTGTGTGTGTGTGTGCTCTTTTGTAAAATAAAGTAAAGAGTAATGACAATCCTTTGCAGGTGGTGTTTTGAAACTCTGAAGTGTTGCTAATGCTCATGTGTTTCCCGCTGGACGTTTGCTCGTAGAGATCATATCTTTCAAACCTGTCTTGTGTTTATAAGTGTGAGCCACACATTGTTCGTGAACATGACCGTGATTCCTCTTGTTCCCGAACGGCAGCTCAACACGTCCCGAGTCCCGTGGAGGAATCCTGTCTCCTGACGGCCCTGATCCGGCAGTCGTGAGGTCGGGTCCGGCGAGGTCTCGGATCAGTCGAGCGCTGAAGCCCGTGAGCAGCCGCTGGAGTCCCGCTCCTCCCGCTAGCGATCCGGCCGGTGTTCCCAGGCGTGTGCGGGCCCGGCGCTCGAGGGGAGCGTGGAAGCCCAAGGCTAAGCGTTGGTCCAATGTGAGGTACTACAGATCCGCGGGCCGGGTCAACAGAGCGGCGGAGCCGGACGTGCGTCTGCAACCCGACCTGGAGGACGTGGACGGAGTTCTGTTCGTCTCCTTCACTGCCAAGGTATGATGGGTTTAAGGGATCCTTCTCCCAAAAATTACAATTAGATTTACTCTCCCTGAAGCCATCCTACGTGTAAATGACTTTCTCCTTTCAGACGAACACAGTCAGAGTTGTATTAAAGCAAGTTGGTCTCTGTTGGACACTTTCCCACCCTGCCTTTAACTATTACTTTTCTAATTCGAATTGTGCTAGTATTTAAGAAAGAAATTCAAATTGAGCTTTTCAGCCCTAGTGTGTGTGTGTGTGTGTGTGTAGAGGTGTTATTACATCATGTCTTGAGTTATGGAGTTATCCACATGAAAGGTTTATTATCCGGTGGATCTGTTCCTGTTTATTTCACAGGAGGCGCTCGATGTTCATGTGGGAAACATGAGGAAATCTGTGCACTCGACTCCAGCATCACACACACACACAACACACACCCAGATGGAGATCCTGCCACCTGATCCCGGTTTAACGACAGCAGAGCGAATCTCTGAGCAAGAGCTCGAGTTACTGACACACCTGAAGCAGCTGAAGAACAGACAGATCCTCCATCCTGCGCTGCAACACGGTGAACACACACACTCACTCACACACACACTCACTGACTCTCACACACACTCACTGACTCACACACTCACTGACTCACACACACACTCACTGACTCACACACTCACTGACTCACACACTCACTGATTGACTGACTCACAGACACACTCACTGACTCACACACTCACTGACTCACACACACACACTCACTGACTGACTGACTAACTGACTCACTGACTGACTGACTGACTCACTGACTGACTGACTCACTCACTCACTCACTGACTGACTGACTGACTGACTCAACGACTGACTCAACGACTGACTCACTGACTCACTCACTGACTGACTGACTCACTGACTCACTCACTGACTGACTCACTGACTGACTGACTGACTGACTGACTCAACGACTGACTCATTGACTGACTCAACGACTGACTCACTGACTGACTCAACGACTGACTCACTGACTGACTCAACGACTGACTCACTGACTGACTGACTGACTGACTGACTGACTGACTCAACGACTGACTCACTGACTGACTGACTCACTGACTGACTGACTGACTGACTGACTCACTGACTGACTGACTCACTGACTGACTGAGTCACTGACTGACTCACTCACTGACTGACTCACTCACTCACTGACTGACTGACTGACTCAACGACTGACTCACTGACTCAACGACTGACTGACTCACTGACTGACTGACTGACTGACTCAACGACTGACTCACTGACTGACTCAACGACTGACTCAACGACTGACTCACTGACTGACTCAACGACTGACTCACTGACTGACTGACTGACTCACTGACTGACTGACTCACTGACTGACTCACTCACTCACTGACTGACTGACTGACTCACTGACTGACTGACTCACTGACTCACTGACTGACTGACTGACTGACTCACTGACTGACTGACTCACTGACTGACTCACTCACTGACTGAGTCACTGACTGACTCACTCACTGACTGACTGACTGACTCAACGACTGACTCACTGACTCAACGACTGACTGACTCACTGACTGACTGACTCACTGACTGACTGACTCACTGACTCACACACTCACTGATTCACACTCAATCACTCACACACTGACTGACTCACTGACTGACTCACACACACTCACACTCACCCACACACTCACTGATTCACACACACTCACTGATTCACACACTCACTGACTCACACACTCACTGATTCACACACTCACTGGTTCACACACTCATTGATTCACACACACTCACACTCACTCACACACTCAGTCTGTTGCTCTGTTCATGTGTGTGTTGTCTCCACAGTGGGGCTGAAGCTGAGTGTCCTGGATCCGCTGTCCCCCATAGACCTGCATTATCTCGGTGCTCCGCTGCCTCCGCCGGCGCTCACACCATCCTCCCGTGAGTCGTGCGCTCGCTTCATTCATGCACATTTAATTAAAGGAAGTGTGTTAACGGTCTGTTTATTGTAAGCTCACGCTGCGGTTTCAAAGTGAACATGTTTTAGTGGCTCTTGTTGCACTCACAGGCTTTAACCAGCAGGTGTCCTCAGCGCGCTGTTACGAGTGACGATAGCGTAATCCAGCTAACAATCTAACAGTGAATTCGCTGAACTTACACGTGAAACTCGAAACATTCTAATATGGTGCAAAAGTTCATTTATTTCAGTAATCCAACTTGAAAGCTGAAACTAATATGTTATATAGACTCATTACATGCAGAGTGAGATATTCTTTTTTCTGGATTCTGTTTTAATGGTTAAATTCATTTTTGATCATCAAAAGCATGTCTAATTAAATGAAATCGTAATCAATTCTACAATAATTAATTTAAAGTTGAACAAAAATTACATTTTCCTGACTTATGAAATAACATTTGACTTTTTTTCTTGATTATTTTTCCGGATTCTGTGTTTTTAAAGGAGCCGAATTACAGTAATGAGATCACTTGTTTGTTTACATTATTAACATGTTTTACAGGATTTATTAACCCTTTGTTAATGTTTGTTAATAAAAAAAAATATGGTCATGTTAGTTCCCAATGCATTAATATTAAAATCGAGCCCCGCCTCCACTCACTCAGCTCACCACTGGTTGTCGATCACACGTTGATCTGATTGGTTACAAGGTGGTTTGTGACGTCAGAAACACCAGCGATTTCAAAGCGTGTTTTTGAGACTGTCTTTGGTTCACTGCAGTTTTAAGGAGGAAATACTCAGCAATGCTGTCCACTTATCAACCTAACACACGGTGTGTGTTAAAGCACATTAAAAACACCACATACACACATAAACAACATTAAACACTGGATTTACACCACAGGGGGACTTAAAAATACAGCAGTGATAGATTAACTTTAGTATTAATAAATGTTGTAGAAGTATTGTTCTTTATTTCATGTTAACTAATGAACCCTCATTGTAAAATGTTAGCAATTTATCCATATTAGAATATTTTCAGTCATTAATGTTCCCATCTCTTGGTGTGTGTGTGTGTGTGTGCAGCTACGGGCTTCGTGTCTCGGACCGGGAAGACGAACGACGTGACGCGGATCAAGGGCTGGATGGAGAAGTTCAGCTCGAAGACTGCAGCTGACAGTACGCTCATAATCATAAACAATAACAGACGCTTGATAATGATAATCAGCTGAAGAGCCGCCGAGGGACTGGATCTAACGGGGGACATGCGAAAGCGCCTGTATAATTTCGTGAAGCAAATTAGCCTGTAAATGCTTTAGATAAATACAATATTGGTCTAAACCCATGTGATCACTTTTTATCAATGTTATAAACATCATCATATTGTCCAACACTAAAACGTGCAGGTTTTTGTCAGGGTTTGTTTAAAAACATCCAAACTGATGTGTGCGGGACACTATAGTGTGTGTGTGTGTATCACTTAGAGCTGATGATGTGTTTTCTGTCATTTACACACACACACTGAACAACATGAAGCATCGCTTACACACTCCACTTTTTGAGCCGTCACTTTATCATGTGATGTTTTGTTTCAGGCAACCGTTCTGCCTTCTGCTCGGACATGTTGGACGAGTATCTCGCGAGTGAAGGCCAGCGGATCAGTGATCGCGCGGCTGTGTTCTCCGCTAGCTCTCCGGCGCCGGTGGCCTATCAGCTGCCCGTGCGAAGCCAAAGCTACGTGCGCACGCTAGCCAGTGTCCTCCAGACGCGGCGCGTGTTTCCGTACACACCTCCAGCGCTCGGCGTGCGCTCGTCCTCCAGGAGCAGCTCTCAGCGCTCGCTTCAGGACCAGCATCAGGACCATGATCCTCCAGTGTCCCGCGTGACGCTCGGGAAGGTGCGTTCCAGGCGCGGGAGAAAGCGCCGGCGGCTCCAGCTCAGGTTTAACAGAGACGCTGATGATGGATCCGCTAATAGTCTCGCGCAGCTCTTGATACACGAAGAACACGCCGTGGGTCATGGGAAGGATTCCGCTTGCATCACTAGCGAGAGAGCGAGCTTCGCCTTGAGTTCACTGCTAACGTCAGAGGTATGAGCCATCAGAAACAAATTACTCGCGGGCGGGTTGTGTGGTTGTGGGGTGTGTGTGGTTCAGGGAAAAGTTGTTTTTAATAGAGCCAGACCGATATAGAATATCGGATTTCAAAACCCAAAAATATTTGTATCGGTATCGGCCTTCAAAATCCTTTATCGGTCGGGCTCTAGTTTTTTTAGAGAACAGCTACACTTGCAATATATACTTGGTCAGAATATATGTAATAATTTCAATGTTATGTTTTCCTGTAAACACTGTTTCCGTTCGTCTGCGCAGCCCGCGGTGATGACGACGCAGCTCCGCGCGCGGGAGGCTAGCGGCGACTCTTGCGCTCAGCTCTTCTGCCGGCTGGGGTGTGTGTGTGAGAGTCTGGGCCGAGAGATCCGCGGGCCCACACACTGCAGACGCGTGCAGTGCATGTTCAGCTGCGGCTGCTTCAAACACAAGATCCTCCTGATCCGCTCGCCGGAGCCCATGCTAATGCACAGCGCTAGCGGCCTCATGGCCTTCCGTGAGTCTCGTGTTCTATTTCTACATAATTTCTACATCATTGCGCTATTTCAGGCAGTGTTGTTTATCTCATGACTTGTGTTCACAGCCGTTGACCCCGGATCAGGCACCCGACCCGCTCCAGCTCTCCCGGTGACCTGCCTGTGGAGGAGGAGTGTGTGTGAGGGCGATCCTGAGCCGCTCTTCGCTCCCAGACCAGCAGCAACACGAGCACTGCTCTCACACACACACACACACCGGCCCAGAGCTCAGGTGTGCAGAGCAACTCACTCACTCACTCACTGACTCACTCACTGATTCACTCACTCACTGACTCACTCACTGACTTACTGACTCACTCACTCACTCACTCACTGACTCACTCACTCACTGACTCACTCACTGACTCACTCACTGACTCACTCACTGACTCACTCACTCACTGACTCACTCACTGACTCACTCACTGACTCACTCACTGACTCTCTCACTGACTCACTCACTGACTCACTCACTGACTCTCTCACTGACTCACTCACTGACTGACTCACTCACTCACTGACTCACTCACTCACTCACTGACTCACTCACTCACTGACTCACTCACTGAATCACTCACTCACTGACTCTCTCACTCTCACACACACACACACACACACACTCACTCACTCACTCAATCACTCACTTCAAATAAATAATCTTTATTGTCATTATGCAAAAGAGTACAACGAAATTATATGCAGTCCTCCAATCCAGTGCAATAATCAATGTACACAAATGTGTGTCTAGTCGCGGTCACAGGCTCAAGGTCAGGCTCAGGGTCAAGGTCAGGAGAAGGAGAAAGAGAAGGAGAAGGAGAAGGATCCGGTGTACCTGTTTCTGGAGAGCATGATGACTTGTGCTCGTGTGAGAGAGTATAACAGCAACCCTCCACCTCAGGTGCACCTACTGCCGGCCCGGAGACCTGACGAAGCGGTACTGCACACACACACACACACACACACACACTGATATTCTCATCATCATCTGTTCATGACTGTGTTGTTCTCTCCCACTGACTGAAGGTGAACGGCGTGTCTCAGATGCTGACGTCTCAGACTGCAGGTCAGTCACGCTTTCCCTCATATTCTCCATTGTTGCGGCTCCTCTCCTCCCAGTCTGTCAGTAACTCTCTGTCCACTTCCTGTCTCTGTGAAGCCCCTCCTCCTGAAAACCACACTCGATTTTCTCAATGTTTTTTTTTTTTGCCCCCTCAGATTCCAGATGTTCAATAATCAAATAGACAAAAGTTTCTTCATAGACAAAGTTTCTAAATGGACAAAAAAGAAACGAGACCACATTTACTGAGTTTTATTCAGAGAAAAAAACCAGAAAAATCACAAACGAAAGAAACTAACACTTTAAAGTTGAAAAATGACCTATAACGCGTGTATACACTGGGTTGCACAGTTTTCATTTAGCACACTTCTTCATACACACATGCAAATGCATGCATACATAGGCGCGCACACACACCCCAGACAGCAAACTGACATTGAATCAACGTGGAAACGACGTCTCTCATGACATCGAAACAACGTTGATTTTGCTCATCGAATTAACGTTGAACCAACGTCAGACGCGGCATTCTTCAAAGCTAAATGAAATCGAAAATTGGTTTGCTTTCATAACGTTGAAACAACGCGTTGATTTCAAGTTGATTTTCCGTTAGTTTTGAAAGAATGACGCGTCTGACGTTGCTTCAACGTTAATTCGATGAGCAAAACAATGTCAGATCAACGTTGTTTCGATGTCATATTTCCACGTTGATTCAATGTCAGTTTGCTATCTGGGACACCACATGCTAAGATACGTGAAAGTTTCGTCTGCTGTCTAACACTTCTTCAGGCACGTATTAGTTCGTTTCTTTTATTGTTTATGCAATCCAAAACACTCTATCCTGCCGCGCTTCGTTTCCCTGTGCTAATCCTCCCGTCCGCCGCGACAAAGCTGCTGTCGGAAAGCATGCATTTACCGTACCGCGTGTTGCCGAAAAGCGCTGTTGTCTGCTGTCAGGGGCCATTTGAGTGGTCTTGATAGTGCAAACGGTTGAAGAGTTACGGCTGCTGGTATGAGCACAGTTTAAAGGGTTAAAGCGCAGTTATTGATGTTTGTTGTTTGTGTAGCGGCCGGAGCGCCAGAGCCCACTAAAATGCTGGAGATCATCTCTGGGTGCAACTGGGAGTCGCACCGGTCTCTGGTGCTGAAGGAGCTGTTCCGCTCCATCCACTCCGACCGGCTGTCCGCGCTGCGCTCCATCGACGGCTACCGGGTGGAGCTGCTCTCACAAAACCTCATAGCGGACGCGACCAGCTCCACGCTAACGTACAAGGTGTGCATTTCCCTGCTGGAGAAGAGCCTGGAGACGGCCGAGCCGAGGAAGGATGACGGCAAGCCCCGAGCCGAGCGTGTGAGGAACTCTTCTCAGAGAGTCAGCAGGACGAACAAGCGCGCTAATGCGGACGCCGGCGAGACACGAGCTAATCGCTTCCCTCTTCTGTCGCGCGTCGCTCCCGCTGGGTATCTGACGGCGGAGACGAAGACGGCGGTGTGCTCCGGATGTATTAAGGTGAGTCTTTCATTACACATCCTTCCCTCGGGTCATTTGGACCCGGAAATCTTTTTTTTGTGTGTGTGTGTGTTCATCGGAGGCGTTTGTTGCACTTGAACCACAAAATACACAGCAAAAAAATGAATGGATTTGAGTAGTTTTGTGGTCATTTGACCCCCTTAGGAATGCTTCACCAAACGATGAGTGTATAATGTGTACGTGTGTGTGTGAGCCGGCTTTAGGACCCAGCGGAACAGCTCATCTGCATATAGAGATATACGCCCATCTAGAGTATATGTATATATACACAAGTTGGCGGACCAGCGCCAGTGCTAATCATATATAGGGTTGGGTATCGAGAATCGAGTATCGATTGGAACCGAGACTAACTTTTCGTTTTTCCCGGAATCGTTCAAAAGTTAAAATTTCGATTCCTAGTTATCTATATTCACAGTCCGCCGAGCGGAAGAAGAAACCGCTGAACAACACCAACGAAGAAGCGTCTACCGGAAGTGTTGGCATAACCGCGCGAGTCGAACATGAGTAGCTTACGTCGGCGATCCAAAGTGTGGCTTCACTTTTCTAAAAATAACGAAATCTCGGCAAAATGCAAAATTTGTGACAAAAGGAGTATTTCCTTCAGAAAGGCCGTTGGTTTGCAAGGTTAGCTAAACTTTTTTGACCCTGCCTCTTAGAAGAATCGGAATCGAGAATCGTTAGGGACCGGAATCGAAACAAGGAATCGGAATCGGAATCAGAATCGTTCAAATTCAAACGATACCCAACCCTAATCATATATGTAAGATATGTAGAGCTGGATTAAAATGAAATTGTGAGTTATTTTGATTTTTTACATTCAAAGAATGTGAGGAATGTGCTTAAATTACTACTTAATTATCACATATTGATCAAATCTAGCAATTTAGAGGTAAATAAATAAACAATTTATGAAAAATATCAAAATGAGATGAAATAAGCTTTCTGGACAAAATACAAAAAAATTCAGTATAACTGACGTAAACTAGTCTCTGAATGGCGTCGTGTGCTTCTGACCTCAGGTGAATGGAAAAGCCTACACTCAGGCCAAGCTGTGTCTGGGTCGAATGGGAGCGCTTCATCCAGCCAATCGGCTGGCAGCGTATCTCACCGGCAGGATCCAACCAGCGTCCATAAACTCCAGATCCCAGTCCAAACCAGTGCCTGTGAACTCCAGATCCCAGTCCAAACCAGCACAGCTCCGGGAGACGAGGGACACCCCGCACACAGGTGACTGTACGCTCAGGCTCGCACGAGGTGCTTAAAGTGCTTGAATTTGAACTTGGTCCTATAGTGTCCGCTCAAAGGTTATAGTTACCGCAGTTATCGCATCTGCTGCACTTTATTTCTACCATTTTGTTTTATTAGTTTATCTATTTACCGTTTTTAGAATTTGAAAGATAATAAAGATATTGTTTTTTCAGTGAGATCTCTGATTGTAGTCCTTTGAAAACTACAAACTAGTGCTTACTATTGAAGCTTTTAATTGAGATTAAATGAGTGTACTGGTCGACCGAAATTAAGGATTTATTAAGTCGGTTATCTTTATTTCTACAGTGCTTTATACAGATCGTTTCAAAGCAGCTTCACAGTAATACATGGGAAAGTATCAGGATCCTAATATTAGCAGGGGTGTAAAGTCCAGGCTCAGAAAGTAAAAATCCTCCTCAGTGTTTTGTTCCAGTCGCCTGATTTGCTAATTAGCACAGTACTTCAGCCAGGAGAGAGCACTAATGAGGGAAATGGTCTGGCTGAGGTCAAGGGTGGAGCGTATCTGTCTGGACGTCTCCTGTCTGAGCCCTGGACTCCACACCTGGAACTGGGAGACGGTGTGTGTTCTGCATCCGGACTGCATGAGCGACTGTAACGCCTGTACGCTTCTCTTACTGTTTCCTGTTTAGCGGACCAGATCAAAGCAGCTTTCAGAGCGCCAGCCACGCAGACTCTGGCCATCTACCAGGCTCCCGACGGCATCAAGCGCACTCCAACACTCTACATATTCTCACATGTTCATAATCCTGCAGCTCCAGCTTCAACATCCAATCATGTGACATCATCACAGCCTGGGCTAATCCTGACCGCTGTAGCTCCGCCCCTTTCTTGTGCGACCACGGTAGCTCCGCCCCTCTCTGACCCAACTGATGTAGCTCCACCCCTCTCTGGCCCAACTGCAGTAGCTCCGCCCCTATCTGACCTGACCGAAGAAGCTCCGCCCCTCTCTGACCTAACTGATGTAGCTCCGCCCCTCTCTGGCCCAACTGCTGTAGCTCCTGCCCTATCTGACCCGACCGCAGTAGCTCCGCCCCTCTCTGACTCAACCGATGTAGCTCCGCCCCTATCTGACCCGACCGAAGTAGCTCCGCCCCTACCTGACTCAACTGATGTAGCTCCGCCCCTACCTGACCCGACCAAAGTAGCTCCGCCCCTATCTGACCCGACCACAGTAGCTCCGCCCCTCTCTGACTCAACCAATGCAGCTCCGCCCCTATCTGACCCGACCGAAGTAGCTCCGCCCCTACCTGACTCAACTGATGTAGCTCCGCCCCTACCTGACCCGACCAAAGTAGCTCCGCCCCTATCTGACCCGACCACAGTAGCTCCGCCCCTCTCTGGCCCAGCTGCTGTAGCTCCGTCCCTCTCTGGCCCAACTGCTGTAGCTTCGCCCTTCTCTGACTCAACCGATGTAGCTCCGCCCCTCTCTGGCCCAACTGATGTAGCTCCGCCCCCCTCTGGCCCAACTGATGTAGCTCCGCCCCTCCCTGACCTGACCGCTGTAGCTCCGCCCCTCTCTGGTGCTACCGCTGTAGCTCCTCCCCTCTCTGACCCAACTGCTGTAAGTCAGCCCACTGTGGCTCCGCCCCTCTCCCCGACGGTGACGGTCCTCCCGGCCTCCGCTCTGGCTCCGGGTCAGCAGGTCGTCCTGCAGCCGGTTGCAGGGATGATGGGAGTGAACATGTGTCAGTTCAACGGGCAGACGATCCAGCTGGTGCCGGTGCCCTCGGCGTCCCCCGTGCCCAGCGCAGGTCAGTGCCACACACACACTACTCACAACTCACACACTGTGTTCAAAAAGGATTGAATTAATAAAACTGTAAGAATTTAATATTTTTGGAATTTTAACAATAGTAGTGCACAAGGAAATGTATAATTTTTTTCCCCCCAAATTGTGTGTTTTCCATTAAAATTTTTCCCGGATTGAGTTTTATTGGGTTAATTCGAAGTTAGTGATAAAAAAGGATGTCTATAGTGGATTGAATTTAATAGATGAAATACTATTATTATTTTGCACTACTGCACAACAGTAATGCTTTATTTTGGTGTGTAGTGGTGGTGAAGAGCTGTGTGTGTGTGTGAGAGAGTGTGTGTTTGAAAGTGTGCACACACTCACTCTCTCACACACACACACACACACACACACACACACATATCACGTCTGATTCGGTGTTCAGCTCTACGCCAAATTCTGTGACATTATGTTTTATGACTGCGTTGCGTTTGTGTTTCCTGCATCAGGTGTAACATTCTCTCGTTGATTCTCAACAGGAAGTGCTCAACAGGAAGTTCAAACATCTACGCAACGACCTCGGGCAACCAAATCTGTGTTAAATCCAGCACCTTCCCCAAAGCTTGTTCCCTTCATCGCCCCCAGAATCCTCTCTGCGCCGGGAAACTCCAGCTTCACCTTCGGGAGCGCCGCACACAGCGGGTTTCCAGCCAAGAACAACATGCTCTCCTTCCGGATCTTCCCGCCGGCGTCCTCGGGCCTCCAGCACACAGAAGCAGGAGGAGTCGGGTCCTCGGTGCTGCTCCCTGGAGGATACAGGCTGATCAGACTGCCCATGGTGGTCCAGCCCGCTGTGAACCCCGAGAGAGGCCCGTCCGGGTCCACGGAAAGCCCACGGGAAGACGCACACCGATCCTGCGCTCCCATCAAAGCAGAACCCAGCGAAACGACACTCACCGCTAAAGTGGAGCCTTGCAGCGAGTCCCCGCGAACGGGCGCTGTGCACATCAAGATCGAGCCTTATGAGGAAATCCACCAGAACCGCGACCCGGACGCAGTCTCGACGCTCAAAGCGGAGGAACCGGACCCTGACCCCAACCCCAGACCCTCCGAGCGCGCCGGCCCGCCTCCTCACCCCACAAACATCAGCGGAGATTTCTCCTGCTCTTTATTCACGAGTCCGATCTCTGCGTTCTCAAAGCGAACGTTTGCCGTGGCTCCGACCCAAACACACACACCAGAAGCGCCGCACACACACACTGTGGACCGGGACAGAAGGAGGGAGGAGGGCCAGAACCGCATCCAGTGGCTGTGGAAGAGAAGTGCGCCGGCTCGGGTCTCGGAGGGTTCTGGTCTCGCTGCTGACGGCTCCGGCGCTGCGCTCCTGTACTCCAGCGACGGCTGGACCACCGAAGACAGTGTGAGTGTTGACCCGGTCATAGCCCGAACCCGGGCAGTACCTTTTACTTATTTATTGCAATATGCTGTATTTTATAATTGCTTGCGACGCTAATTAAACACACACCTGTACAAACACCGTTTCCCTTCGACACACGGGAAGAGGAAAAGCAGACGTACTCATTACGAAACTGTGCTGGGGTTGAAGTCAACAAACTTCAAAAACCGTGTGTTGGCGGACCAGCGCCAGTGCTAATCAGCTTCAAGTTTACCGGCACAGCTCCAACATCAGCCTTTAGATAGATAGACATCACGATACACCTCGCTCCCGATTCCATACGATATGTGCTGCGATTCGATATATATGTCAATTTTATAACACGGACCATCGGGAAAAGCTAAATCATACACTCATACAGACTGTACATGATGTACATGAGTCATATTTACAACAACAAATCATCATATCTTTCTGAGTTTTATTTCAGAAGATCATACACTCCTGCATTTTTTTTAACAGTCACTTGTCGCCCCCTAGTGGCGAAGCAACGTAATCCATAAATGCGTTATTTTAAGCAGCAAGTTTCTATCAAAAGCTGATTGCGATCGCTATTTCATATTTGAACTTTAATCATTTTAACTATTACCCCACAGGAATAATGACACTGTGAGGCTGGAAACACTGAAGCGGTTTCCCGTTCAATCTTGCCAACCTCGTCTACAAGCAAGGGCACAAATAAAGCAAATCAGTTTGAATTAATATTGATTCTGGAATTAAAAGCTATTATTCTCAACTCAAGCAGTTCTATATTTACCATTGCATTGCAAACAAGCAAAGACGTTCCAAACTGCGTGCGGCTCTTCGTTCTCAGTATTATGAGGTTCACCGACGCTGAGGGTCCACGGGGTTTAGTCACAAGCAGTTTTTAACACTTTTCATTGGTTCAATATTTGCAAAACCCAAAGACGAATGTAAAGATCTATTCTGCCTGAATCTGAGTGGACGCTACGGCACAATCTCTGACGGACAACACAACACTTGGAGCGTCCTCTGTGAGAAATTGAATTAAAATTGTGGCCTGTTTGAATCGTAGAATGAGAAGAGCAGTGAAGACGAGGTTGACATCGAGGCGTTCGGGGAGGATGAGGAGAGGATCATCGGCCGCCTGAGAGCCAAGGCCCAACGGTGAGCTGGTTATGAGTTGTGTGATCGCTCGTGTTCTTTCGTCTGGTGTTGCTGTGCTGACTGTGATCTGCTTCCTCTCTCCAGGACCACAGCGCGAGCAGCTCCACACCGCCGGCTCGTGAGTCTCTCGCATTATATCCCACAGTTCCCTTTGCTCACTGAGGCACAGACGTTTCTGTCAGCCGAAACATATTTATATGTTCATCATAGCTAAAATATTGAGATTTCAATCATTTAATGATACATGTTCTTGGTTCATGGCTCATTTTTATGATTAAATTCATTATTAACCGAGCTCCAAATCTCCAATCAGCAAACATTTATATGTATATATAATAAAATCCACAATCATTCCATCTCGGTACACTGGTGCGTATAGATGCACACTGAACGCATAAATGCTTAAAAAGGAGACTTAAGACTAAGGTTTAAAGATTGTCATGATGACCTTTTGTGTTTCAGCAAGGCGATAGTTTACACGATGGCAATTCAAAGTGCTTTACATTGAAAGGAATTAAAATAATCACAAAATAAAAGCAAGGCAAATTAAAACATTTATAAAAGGAACTTTTATTTTTCTCAGCTCCCAGTTTTACTCTGAGACTTTCCCATGCTGATGTTAAAATAAAATATTTGTATCAGTTAAACCGGGTTATTTTATTTTTCCAGCTAAAGGCTAAATTGTTGGGAAAAACATCCCATCATGCAGTGCGGTTGATGTCAGATCTGCCCGTGTACAAGCGCACGTTTCGTCTGAATCAAGCGCTGAGAGAGAGGAAGCGTCAGGTTGAGTTGAATCAGAGTTTGGATTCGTTGAGGAGGACGCTGTGTGTTGAAGACGACAGCATGAGCACCGAAGACCTGCTCCGTCAGGTGCGTCTCACACACACACACACACACACACAAATGCTGGAAATTCAACAGGAAAATATTGTGATGATTATTGATACATGTAACGTTTGAGATGTTTCCGCTGTCTGTCACATTCAGTCATCATCACCGATCGCTGCGTGTGTGACGTCAGTATTAGCTGTTTCCACTTATTTTAATGTGATTTTGGGATATTGCATACATACAAAAAAAACACTGGATGGAAATATCAAGATGTGCATAAAAACTTTGAGGTGGATAATTGTTTTATCCGATAAGAAGACATGATGCATAAACTACGCAGAAACACAACCTGAATAAATCCCTCAAATCTCATGTGACTCAGAGTCAGCTGTGATTGGATAACTGGAGTATCCAGCGGACCAATGGCATCACAGCGTCTCTAATGTTGTATTATTATTATTTTTTTTTCTGAAATGCCAGAGTCGAAGTGTGTGTGTTCAGAGTGATTGGGTGTAGTTTCCTCCAGAAGCGTCTCACACACACACACACACACACACGAGTGTGTTCCCGAACACACGCTCGACACACACTCGTTTATGATGACGCTCGACACACACTCGTTTATGATGACGCTCGACACACACTCGTTTATGATGACGCTCGACACACACTCGTTTATGGTGACGCTCGACACACACTCGTTTATGATGACGCTCGACACACACTCATTTATGATGACGCTCGACACACACTCGTTTATGATGACGCTCGACACACACTCGTTTATGGTGACGCTCGACACACACTCGTTTATGGTGACGCTCGACACACACTCGTTTATGGTGACGTTCGACACACACTCGTTTATGGTGACGTTCGACACACACTCGTTTATGATGACGCTCGACACACACTCGTTTATGGTGACGCTCGACACACACTCGTTTATGGTGACGCTCGACACACACTCGTTTATGGTGACGCTCGACACACACTCGTTTATGGTGACGTTCGACACACACTCGTTTATGGTGACGCCCGACACACACTCGTTTATGATGACGCTCGACACACACTCGTTTATGGTGACGCTCGACACACACTCGTTTATGATGACGCTCGACACACACTCGTTTATGGTGACGCTCGACACACACTCGTTTATGGTGACGCTCGACACACACTCGTTTATGGTGACGTTCGACACACACTCGTTTATGGTGACGTTCGACACACACTCGTTTATGATGACGCTCGACACACACTCGTTTATGGTGACGCTCGACACACACTCGTTTATGGTGACGCTCGACACACACTCGTTTATGATGACACCCGACACACACTCGTTTATGATGACGCTCGACACACACTCGTTTATGATGACGCTCGACACACACTCGTTTATGATGGAGGGAGAACAGCCGATTGCAGAAACATACTATTTTATTACTGATATTTTACACCAATTTCACAGGAAGTGATGATTTTGTTCTCTTGAACAAAACGCTTTATTTGCATATGGTTCATGCAATATGCCAATTTTGTGCATACGGGTAATTTAAAATCACAGCTTTGGATGGAAACCTGATTATTGATGTTTTATTTTCTCTGTCTCAGGCTCGTCAGGTGGTTGGAGCTCTCGAGGACCACGGCAGGTCTTTGATGGCACAGAAACGGGCTTTGATTCAGCAGCATTCTCATTATCAGACCCTGATCTCACAGTGCTCTGGTACACAATACAGCAGCACACAGCATCAGACCAGATATCAGCATCAGAACAGACACCAGAATCAGACCAGATATCAGCATCAGACCAGATATCAGCATCAGACCAGATATCAGAGCAGATATCAGCATCAGAACAGATATCAGCATCAGAACAGACACCAGAATCAGACCAGATATCAGCATCAGACCAGATATCAGCATCAGACCAGATATCAGAGCAGATATCAGCATCAGAACAGATATCAGCATCAGACCATCAGACCAGATATCAGCATCAGACCATCAGAACAGATATCAGCATCAGACCAGATATCAGCATCAGACCATCAGAACAGATATCAGCATCAGACCATCAGAACAGATATCAGCATCAGAACAGATATCAGCATCAGACCATCAGAACAGATATCAGCATCAGACCAGATGTCAGCATCAGAACAGATATCAGCATCAGACCAGATATCAGCATCCGAACAGATATCAGCATCAGACCAGATATCAGCATCAGACCATCAGAACAGATATCAGCATCAGACCATCAGACCAGATATCAGCATCAGACCATCAGAACAGATATCAGCATCAGACCATCAGAACAGATATCAGCATCAGAACAGATATCAGCATCAGACCAGATATCAGCATCCGAACAGATATCAGCATCAGACCAGATATCAGCATCAGACCATCAGAACAGATATCAGCATCAGACCATCAGACCAGATATCAGCATCAGACCATCAGAACAGATATCAGCATCAGACCATCAGAACAGATATCAGCATCAGACCAGATATCAGCATCAGACCAGATATCAGCATCAGGCCAGATATCAGCATCAGACCAGATATCAGCATCAGACCATCAGAACAGATATCAGCATCAGACCAGATATCAGCATCAGACCAGATATCAGCATCAGACCAGATATCAGCATCAGACCATCAGAACAGATATCAGCATCAGACCATCAGAACAGATATCAGCATCAGACCAGATATCAGCATCAGACCATCAGAACAGATATCAGCATCAGACCATCAGAACAGATATCAGCATCAGAACAGATATCAGCATCAGACCATCAGAACAGATATCAGCATCAGACCATCAGACCAGATATCAGCATCAGACCATCAGAACAGATATCAGCATCAGACCATCAGAACAGATATCAGCATCAGACCAGATATCAGCATCAGAACAGATATCAGCATCAGAACAGATATCAGCATCAGAGCATCAGAACAGATATCAGGATCAGACCAGATATCAGCATCAGACCAGATATCAGCATCAGAACAGATATTAGCATCAGACCATCAGAACAGATATCAGCATCAGACTATCAGAACAGATATCAGCATCAGACCAGATATCAGCATCAGAACAGATATCAGCATCAGACCATCAGAACAGATATCAGCATCAGACTATCAGAACAGATATCAGCATCAGACCATCAGAACAGATATCAGCATCAGACCATCAGAACAGATATCAGCATCAGACCATCAGACCAGATATCAGCATCAGACCATCAGAACAGATATCAGCATCAGACCATCAGAACAGATATCAGCATCAGACCATCAGAACAGATATCAGCATCAGAACATCAGAGCAGATATCAGCATCAGACCAGATATCAGCATCAGACCAGATATCAGCATCAGACCATCAGAACAGATATCAGCATCAGAACATCAGAGCAGATATCAGCATCAGACCAGATATCAGCATCAGACCAGATATCAGCATCAGAACAGATATCAGCATCAGACCAGATATCAGCATCCGAACAGATATCAGCATCAGACCAGATATCAGCATCAGACCATCAGAACAGATATCAGCATCAGACCATCAGAACAGATATCAGCATCAGAACAGATATCAGCATCAGACCAGATATCAGCATCAGACCATCAGAACAGATATCAGCATCAGAACAGATATCAGCATCAGACCATCAGAACAGATATCAGCATCAGAACAGATATCAGCATCAGACCATCAGAACAGATATCAGCATCAGACCATCAGAACAGATATCAGCATCAGACCATCAGACCAGATATCAGCATCAGACCATCAGAACAGATATCAGCATCAGACCATCAGAACAGATATCAGCATCAGACCAGATATCAGCATCAGACCATCAGACCAGATATCAGCATCAGACCAGATATCAGCATCAGACCAGATATCAGCATCAGACCAGATATCAGCATCAGACCATCAGACCAGATATCAGCATCAGACCACCAGAACAGATATCAGCATCAGACCATCAGAACAGATATCAGCATCAGACCATCAGACCAGATATCAGCATCAGACCATCAGAACAGATATCAGCATCAGACCATCAGAACAGATATCAGCATCAGACCAGATATCAGCATCAGAACAGATATCAGCATCAGAACAGATATCAGCATCAGAGCATCAGAACAGATATCAGGATCAGACCAGATATCAGCATCAGACCAGATATCAGCATCAGAACAGATATTAGCATCAGACCATCAGAACAGATATCAGCATCAGACTATCAGAACAGATATCAGCATCAGACCAGATATCAGCATCAGAACAGATATCAGCATCAGACCATCAGAACAGATATCAGCATCAGACTATCAGAACAGATATCAGCATCAGACCATCAGAACAGATATCAGCATCAGACCATCAGAACAGATATCAGCATCAGACCATCAGACCAGATATCAGCATCAGACCATCAGAACAGATATCAGCATCAGACCATCAGAACAGATATCAGCATCAGACCATCAGAACAGATATCAGCATCAGAACATCAGAGCAGATATCAGCATCAGACCAGATATCAGCATCAGACCATCAGAACAGATATCAGCATCAGAACATCAGAGCAGATATCAGCATCAGACCAGATATCAGCATCAGACCAGATATCAGCATCAGAACAGATATCAGCATCAGACCAGATATCAGCATCCGAACAGATATCAGCATCAGACCAGATATCAGCATCAGACCATCAGAACAGATATCAGCATCAGACCATCAGAACAGATATCAGCATCAGAACAGATATCAGCATCAGACCAGATATCAGCATCAGACCATCAGAACAGATATCAGCATCAGAACAGATATCAGCATCAGACCATCAGACCAGATATCAGCATCAGACCATCAGAACAGATATCAGCATCAGAACAGATATCAGCATCAGACTAGATATCAGCATCAGAACAGATATCAGCATCAGAACAGATATCAGCATCAGACCATCAGAACAGATATCAGCATCAGACCATCAGAACAGATATCAGCATCAGACCATCAGACCAGATATCAGCATCAGACCATCAGAACAGATATCAGCATCAGACCATCAGAACAGATATCAGCATCAGACCAGATATCAGCATCAGACCATCAGACCAGATATCAGCATCAGACCAGATATCAGCATCAGACCAGATATCAGCATCAGACCATCAGACCAGATATCAGCATCAGACCAGATATCAGCATCAGACCACCAGAACAGATATCAGCATCAGACCATCAGAACAGATATCAGCATCAGACCATCAGAGCAGATATCAGCATCAGAGCAGATATCAGCATCAGACCATCAGACCAGATATCAGCATCAGACCAGATATCAGCATCAGACCAGATATCAGCATCAGACCATCAGACCAGATATCAGCATCAGACCAGATATCAGCATCAGACCAGATATCAGCATCAGATCAGATATCAGCATCAGACCAGATATCAGCATCAGACCATCAGACCAGATATCAGCATCAGACCAGATATCAGCATCAGACCAGATATCAGCATCAGACCATCAGACCAGATATCAGCATCAGATCAGATATCAGCATCAGACCAGATATCAGCATCAGACCAGATATCAGCATCAGACCAACAGACCAGATATCAGCATCAGACCAGATATCAGCATCAGACCATCAGACCAGATATCAGCATCAGACCAGATATCAGCATCAGACCATCAGACCAGATATCAGCATCAGACCAGATATCAGCATCAGACCATCAGACCAGATATCAGCATCAGACCATCAGACCAGTTATCAGCATCAGAGCAGATATCAGCATTAGAGCAGGAGATTATGTTTTGATTATGTTGATCAATAAGAGGCCTATGAAATATGATACAGCAGCTCTATAGGGTGGAACTAAGATTGTTTTCTGACTCTTTCAGTGGCGGGAACAGAATTACATGTTGAACAGAAATCAGCAGCTCCTTCATCAGACACACCTCAGTCAGGTGAGCTCAGATGATCAATCCAGCGTTCCTGTATAAAAATAAAAAATGTTCATTAATCTTCATGTGTTTTCAGTGGTGAAGAGACACTCACGCCTGCCGAACATAGTCCTGAAGTCCTTCACCAGTCCTTCACCAGTCCTAAACCAGTCCATCAACAGTCCTTCACCAGTCCTAAACCAGTCCATCAACAGTCCTTCACCAGTCCTAAACCAGTCCATCAACAGTCCTTCACCAGTCTTAAACCAGTCCATCAACAGTCCTTCACCAGTCCTAAACCAGTCCATCAACAGTCCTTCACCAGTCCTAAACCAGTCCTAAGTTTTTTGTTTGTTTTTGTACAGTGTTTGTAAAAAGCAGTTGTGTAAATATCACTCAGGTAATGACTTGATAACGAGCTCGTTCACCCACATTGGGGAGATATCTGTCTTCTTGTTTAATGCTAAACATTTTTGCACAGTCTATGGATTATGGATTTGTTCAAGCCGATTTATTTTTGTGATTTATGAATCATGCTTGAGTTGGCGAGGCCTGTGTTCGTTTTCTGTCATTTGAAATCATTAAATTAGTCTGAGAGATTGGATCAGATTGATCTTCATGCATTAATCTTGTTTTGTCCGTTTTTAAATTATGCACATTCACCTCTTTATCATATTGGACCCGCCTCAGGATTGGGTTCATGTTACGGCCTTGTGCAAAAATAAACTGTATATCCAGAAATGTTTTGGTTGTTTTATTTTCTTTATAAATGTAGCAACATTACCGTTTTTAAGGAGTTACTTCTTATGCCCGACAGGAAGTGATGCGTGTGAACGGGTTTCCTTTCAGGTCTGAGGAGCTGCTGTAAAATCAGGCATGCACACACCAGGCTAAATATGAGCAGTTATGATTTACATGCATAAGCATTTTAAAACTCTTCTCAATAATTTAGTTTTATGGCACATCAGTGCTTTTTCATATAGTTTCTACAAATGTTTATGCATATAATGCATTAAAAATATAAAAAATGTATAAATGTGTTTTATTTGAAAAAAATTATATAAATATTAAAAATATATTAAATATGCATGACATTCATAGAGACCAGTTAAGTCCACAAAAGGTCTAATTTTTATTTTTTTATTTTAATTGTTTATTTAATCGGGACAGTGCACATTAATGGATAGACTAACATCTCTGTAAAGACTGTAAATGAGCCAGCTTATAGCATAAATGCTAATTTTCACCTGTAGTCCCGAGGCAGGAAGACAACAACATATAAAATAGTGCAGCAGTAGAAAATAACAATATGCAATATCAAGCAAAACACATTAGCACACAATCAGGCAGTATTGTATAAATAAAGTTATTCAAGATGAGGACAAAACTGAGAACTTTTTAGGAACTGTTTAAGGTGCTTTTTAAATGTGCAGTAAGTGGGACATTCTCTTAATATATATTTTCCAAACAAAGAAATATGATTTACTTGCATAAGCGTTTAAAATGATTTTTCATATTTTACAGTTAAGGCACTAGTGCTTATTCATATCTTTTCTTCAAACATTAATGCATGTAATGCATTATTTAAATATTTTTTTCATAAATTCATTGTATACATTTTATTTTTAGAAAATAGAAATATTTTCACACACAAAAAAAGATTTACTTGCATACACATTTTAAAACGTCCTCAAATGTACAATAATGGCACATTAGTGCTTATTTGTATTGTTTGTAAAAGTCTTAAATGTTTTAGGTCATATAAATATGAAAGTCAAATGATTTACCATTTCACATTGAGGTATTATCTCCGTTGGGTGCTAATGAATATGTAATCAGCGAAACGTCATGCGTCTCGAAGGCCAATCGGATCGGAGGATCGCTGATTAGCGGGGGCGCGCAGGCTCGTGAGGGGTGATTCCTCAATACTGTGTATGGGTGACTCAAACTCAGGACTCGC
The DNA here is from genome assembly GCF_016745375.1 of Pimephales promelas. The sequence continues at coordinate 546,825 of NW_024121377.1, read as the reverse complement.
TTGTTGAGATTTTGTTACTGGAGTTTGACACGAATGTGTGTGTGTGTGTGTGTGTGAGCTCTGGTCTCTGTGAAGCTGAAGGACATGGAGGCGTTCACCATCAAGAGTCGCATTAAAAGCCTCCTGCGCTCACCGTCCGTCCGGCTGAGGAAGAGGAGCAGAGACGAGCTGAGGAGACAGCAGGTGATGATGAAGGACGCCGAGAGCGAGTGTGGAGCAGGGGTAGGGTCAGGGTCAGGGTCAGGGTTAGGGTTAGGGTCACGGCTCTCAGCACTCTGAGAAGTAACGAACTGCAGCTTGTTGTTTTGATGATTGTTACATTTACTTGTTACAATTATAAAAGTTTCATCACTGCAACAAACATCAAAGGAAACTTTTAATAAACCGCGACCGATTATTTTGTATCATTTGATCGATATTTGTTGATTGCATTTGATTCGTTCAAGTGCTGATCTGTTGTGTCATTCATCACTGATGATGATGATGAGGATGATGATGTTTTCTGTGTAAGACCAGGAGCAAAGGGCAAATGTTTGAGTTTGTGAGACAGTGAAGAGTCGATGATATTGACAAGCTTAACCTCATCAGCGCATTCCCGTGATGCTCCGGTGTGTGTGTGTGTGTGTGTGTGTGCTTAATGCATTTTTTTTATTTATTTTTTTTACTTTTAAATTACTAGATTTGTTCAATTAATAGTAAATAAGTAGTAATTTAAGCACATCCCTCTCATTCTTTCAACTTAAATTCAAAATAACACAATTTCATGCATAACTAATAAATTTTAATTCAGCTCTACATATCTTACAGTGGGAGTCTTTGACCTCTTGTGGGAATAATAATAACACATGATATTTCATAACTCTAGATGGGCGTATATCTCTATATGCAGATGAGCTGTTCTGTTATTAGTTTTGTAGTTTAGTTTCTGTTATTATAGTGTACTCATGTTATTAGTTTTAGGTTGAATTTTGAGCATTTATAAGTTTTCTACGTGAACTGAAGCATTCCTAAGGGGGCCGAAAAATTCAACATGAGGGAAGGATTTTATACTTCTAAAAAATAAAAAATCAACCATAAAACTCATTGAATCCGAATTAAAAAGTGTATTTGTGGTTCAAGTGCAACAGAAGTCCTGGGGTCTCGACCCCTCTCATGAACACTCAATTTAAAACACTGACCCGAGGAAAGGATGAGGGTTAATACATGTTTTGTTGTGTGTGTGATGCAGTGATCTTCACTGTAAGTCCTCTGTGTGTGTGTGTGCTGATTGTGTAGTATCTGATGTGGGAACGTGTGTTTATCAGGTGACGTTAGAGAAGGTTCTGGGCATCACGACCGCAGGGAACAGCGGTTTAACATGCGACCCGTCTTCAGGAACCATCGCTTATCCAGCTGGGTGAGACACACACACACACACACACCTTCATCAGGGGGACGGCCTGTTTACTGTGACGGGAGTGAATATACAGCGTGTCCATCACTGCGAAACGTGTTTCTGTCTTGTTTTCCAGCATAATTATATAAACACTCTTAAATGGAGATGCGAATGCTGGAGAACTGAGAGATCAAGTGTTGCTTTAGTTTAATAGTCAATCATTTTATCCCTTAAAACAAGGTGGTTTGTGACGTCAGAAACACCAGCGATTTCAAAGCGTGTTTTTGAGACTGTCTTTGGTTCACTGCAGTTTTAAGGAGGAAATACTCAGCAATGCTGTCCACTTATCAACTTACACACGGTGTGTGTTAAAGCGGATTAAACACACCACACACACACATCAACAACATTAAACGCTGGATTTACACCACAGGAGGACTTTATCATTTTTATGACCTCATTGGCAGATCTTATTTTAAACTCAAACTTGAATTTTTCAGAAAACACGAGTGTCTGCCCGTCTCGTGTGAGCCTCCTCTCGTTGTGTTATTGGTTTGTTGAGGAGTTTCAGGAAATGCTCTTTCCCGGGAGCGTTACAGAGATTAACCAGCTCTCACTGAAAACACAACATTAGTTAAAGCTTTAGGCCTGTAAATGAACTTGTGGATTGAACGCAGTGTTTGTGTGTGTTTGTGTCATTCAGGTGCGTCGTTGTGTTACTGAACCCGGCCAAAAACACACAACAGCATCTCATCAGCTCCTCCAGGTGAACACACACAACATCACAAGCCCTTTAATCCCTCATGTGTTCAGGCTCTCCTAGAACAGGTTCTCCTGCTTGAATGTTGATTATTCTCCTCATATTCTCCATTGTTGCGGCTCCTCTCTTCCCAGTCTGTCAGTAACGCTCTGTTCACTTCCTGTCTCTGTGAAGCCCCTCCTACAGAAAAGCACACTGTGCTCTGATTGGTCGGCTGGAGCGGTGTGTTGTGATTGGTCGAGTGTGTTTGGGAAATGCCCCGCTCCTTTCCATAACCGCCAATTTAACACACTACTAACTAACTCAACCAGGCCCCGCCCCTTTATTCTGCATATTAATTATTATAATGAGGAATATTGTGACGTGTTCGTTCCCGGGAGAAACGCGAGACTAATGGAGGCGTTTCAGGAGTTCAGAGGAGAACTGGAGCTGCAACATCACACACACTAAACACAGATGAATATATTGTTTGATATGTATGTTGTGAATATTATCTGGTATTCAGGAAAGCCATCAGCACACTGTCCTTCTCGTCCGACGGCCGGTTCCTCGTCACTGGAGAGGTGAGAGACTCAAACACACGTTTAGTTCTCAGTGGCAACGTGCACACACACACACACACACACACACACACACACACACACACACACACCACTCTTGCTTCTGGATGTAGTGTTTACGTGAGTGCGTGTGATCGGGTCGATGTGTGTGTTTATACGTCACACACTTCGAGTTTCTGCAGTTTGCACATAATAACTCTTCTCCTGCGCTGCCTCTTCATTTGTTTTAAAGGGCATTAATGCCATTACGCTATTATCTACATCATTGCTCTATTTCTCCGTCCTCAGAGCGGTCATCTGCCCGCGGTGAGCGTTTGGGACGTGTCCGAGGGGACGCTGGTGTCGGAGATGCTGGAGCACAAGTACAGCGTCTCCTGTGTGGCGTTTTCACCAAACGGCAAATACATCGTGAGCGTCGGATCACAGCACGACATGAGCCTGAACCTGTGGGACTGGAAGGTACTGATTACCTGATTACCCACAAATCAATCCATCCACCCATCCACCCATCCATCCATCCATCCATCCACCTATCTACTGGTCCGTCCGTCTGTCCATCCACCCATCCATCCACCCATCCATCCATCCATCCATCCATCCATCCATCCACCCATCCATCCATCCATCCACCCACCCATCCATCCATCCATCCATCCATCCATCCATCCATCCACCCATCCATCCATCCACCCACCCACCCATCCATCCATCCATCCATCCATCCATCCATCCATCCATCCATCCATCCATCCACCCATCCATCCATCCATCCATCCATCCATCCATCCATCCATCCACCCATCCATCCATCCACCCATCCATCCATCCATCCATCCATCCATCCACCCATCCATCCACCCACCCATCCACCCATCCATCCATCCATCCATCCATCCATCCATCCATCCATCCATCCATCCATCCATCCATCCATCCACCCATCCATCCATCCACCCATCCATCCATCCATCCATCCATCCATCCACCCATCCATCCACCCACCCATCCACCCATCCATCCATCCATCCATCCATCCATCCATCCATCCATCCACCCATCCATCCATCCATCCATCCATCCATCCACCCATCCATCCACCCACCCATCCACCCATCCATCCATCCATCCATCCACCCATCCACCCATCCATCCATCCATCCATCCATCCACCCATCCATCCATCCATCCATCCATCCATCCACCCATCCACCCATCCATCCATCCATCCATCCATCCATCCATCCATCCATCCACCCATCCATCCATCCATCCATCCATCCATCCATCCATCCATCCATCCATCCATCCATCCATCCACCCATCCATCCATCCATCCATCCATCCATCCATCCATCCATCCATCCATCCATCCACCCATCCACCTATCTACTGGTCCGTCCGTCTGTCCATCCACCCATCCCTCCATCCATCCATCCATCCATCCATCCATCTATCCACCCATCCACCCATCCCTCCATCCATCCCTCCATCCGTCCGTCTCTGATCTCCACCCATGGTTTGCTCTGGTCCTCCTGCAGAAGCTCACTCTGCTAGCTGCTAATAAGGTGTCCAGTAAGGTGACTTCGGTGTCGTTCTCGGAGGACGGCTCTCACTTCGTCACCGCGGGGAACAGACACGTCCGCTTCTGGTATCTGGAACCCTCACACTCCCATAAGGTACGTCTATGACCTTTGACCCTGCTCATTGAGAGGTCACAGCAAAACGACAACATTGACGAATCGTCCCATGATGCTCTGCAGCCGGTGCCGCTGATGGGCCGCTCTGCGCTCCTCGGGGAAATGCAGAACAACTTCTTCTGTGGTGTGGCGTGTGGACGCGGGCCGAGGTCCGACAGCACCTTCTGCATCACCTCCTCAGGACTGCTGTGTGTGTTCAGCGGCCGGAGAGTTCTGGAGCGCTGGGTCCATCTGCAGGTCCGCACACACTCACACACACACACACACACGTCTTTTGAAACAGTCTTATTTTGTGAGTTCAGTGAGGATGAGGATCGTGATCATGTGTGCAGACGAGTTCGGCTCATGCTCTGACGGTGACGGAGGATCTGATCTTCTGTGCGTGTGCCGACGGAACCGTACGCGTCTTCAGCCCGTCGGACCTGCAGTTCATCTGCTCTCTGCCCCGCCCACATCACCTGGGCATCGAGGTGTCCGGCGTCACACAGTCCAGGTGATTCATTACCCACTCACCCATCAACCATTAACCAACCCATACATAAACCAGTCCATCAACCCACTCACCCATTAAAGGGTTAGTTCACCCAAAAATGAAAATTAAGTCATTAATTACTCACCCCCATGCTGTACCAACCCCGTAAGACCTTCGTTCATCTTCGGAACACAAATAAAGATATTTTTGATTGAATCTGAGGGCTGGATCACTCTTCCATAGACAGCCTGAGGGACTGCCTCTTGACGGCCCAGAAAGTCATTAAAAGAAAAGGTTTAAATATTCCATGTGCCTATAGTGGCTCAACTATAACTTTATCAAGCGACGAGACTACTTTTTGTGCGGAAAAAAACGTAAATAACGACTTTATTCGACTTTCCATTACTTCCTTATGGGCGCATGCGCGAGAACTGAGACGAGACCGTTCTTCTTCGACTACTTTTTGTTACCGGCTGCTCACCGCTTAGGAGTTTTACCGCCCCCTACCGTATAAGATGACGTACTGCTTGTAAACAGAACGTTTTGCGCCTCCGGCTATATCAGTACGTCATCTTATACGGTAGGGGGCGGTAAAACTCCTAAGCGGTGAGCAGCCGGTAACAAAAAGTAGTCGAAGAAGAACGGTCTCGTCTCAGTTCTCGCGCATGCGCCCATAAGGAAGTAATGGAAAGTCGAATAAAGTCGTTATTTACGTTTTTTTCCGCACAAAAAGTAGTCTCGTCGCTTGATAAAGTTATAGTTGAGCCACTATAGGCACATGGAATATTTAAACCTTTTCTTTTAATGACTTTCTGGGCCGTCAAGAGGCAGTCCCTCAGGCTGTCTATGGAAGAGTGATCCAGCCCTCAGATTCAATCAAAAATATCTTTATTTGTGTTCCGAAGATGAACGAAGGTCTTACGGGGTTGGTACAGCATGGGGGTGAGTAATTAATGACTTAATTTTCATTTTTGGGTGAACTAACCCATTAACCAACACACCAATCCATCCACCCATCTGAACCCGAGACGTATCTGATCCGATCTCTGTTCTTTAGCAGAAAGCCTGATGCCCGTTACCCAGACTCGGTGGCGGTGACCTTTGACCCTGTGACCCGCTGGCTGTCCTGTGTGTATAACGATCACAGTTTATACGTGTGGGACGTGCGAGATGTGCAGAAGGTGCGCAAAGTCCACTCGGCGCTGTATCACTCGGCCTGCGTCTGGGATCTGCAGGTGTGTGTGTGTGTGTGTGTGCGTGTGTGTGCGTGTGTGACACTGAAGACTGGAGTAATGATGATAAATCCAGCTTTGATCACAGGAATCAATGACACTTTACTGTATATTCACATAGAAACAGATGATTTACAGTACACTGTTTTACTGTATGTTGTTGAGCAGGAGAGACTGTAATGTTTGTTCACCTGAACTGTGTTCCAGATGTTCCCCACGGACGGCTCGCAGGCGTTCGGTTCCTCTGAGCCGCTGGTCAGCTGTTCCTCGGACGGCACCGTCCGTATCTGGAGGTCAGACGCGGCTCACAGCGCCGGCCCGCTGAGCAACGTGAGTCTGAGCGCTGAGTGTGGTGATGCTGGTGTTTCTGACGAGTGACGGACTGACTCCTCCTCTCTCAGGATCTTCTTCACGTCCTCTACATGAGCGACGACACCGCCGCCCTGCTGGACGCGGAGGGAACTGCGCTCACCGACGGCTCGAGCGGCATCAGGAGCATCAGCGTCAGTCCTGACGGGAGACACCTGGCGTCCGGAGACCGAAGCGGCACGCTGAGGTACGGCTGGTCAGATGGGTGCTATAATCACTGTTATGATGGATTATGATGCTGTGTGTGTTTGCAGGATCCATGACCTGACGTGTATGAAGGAGATCCTGAGAGCTGAAGCGCATGAGTCCGAGATCTCCTGTCTGGAATACTCCAGTCCTCACACAGGTGTGTGTCCATCCATCCACTGCAGCGTTCCCAGAGCCCAGACCTGAGAGTGTGTGTGTGTGTGTGTGTGAGACAGGAATGAACCTGCTGGCCACAGCGAGTCGAGACCGGCTGATCCACGTGCTGGATGTTGAGGAAGACTACGGTCTGCTTCAGACTCTGGATGAGCACTCGTCCTCCGTCACGTCCGTACGCTTCGCCGGTGAGAGTCGGGTTATTATTCGCATCACAGAGTAAATATGCAAGTAGTCGCTACGAGTCGCTAGTAGCCAGTGTGAAACATGATTCGAATTCAGAGTGACTTTGAATTAAGATGAAATGAGTTTGAGCCGTACAAACTGTGTGTGTGTGTGTGTGTGTGTGTGTGTAGCCAGTGACGGGAAGTTGAGGATCATCAGCTGCGGAGCGGATAAGAGTCTGTACATCCGAACCGCACACAGGGTGAGTTATTGTGCTTTACGGATATTATCTTTCATAAGTGTGTAATAAAGCTGGAAAAGTTTCATTGTCTCCTAAAAGAAAGAAGTGATTCTGAACTAGAACGAGTAATTCAGTCTCACTTCCTGATCAACCTGTGTAACTCATTAGCATAATACGGTCTTGATTGGCTGAACAGTGTCTCTTAGCCCCGCCCTCAAACACTGCAGTGTATCTGCGACTGGAGGAGTTCGGCTCGTGGTGTTCGTGTCGCTGTTTTCTGAGACTGATCCGATGAAACCCACTGTGATCCAGAGCTTTGAGCGAGCACTAGGGGTGGAAATATTAATCGATTCGTATCGATCCACCGAATATCCAGCCGCCGATTCGCTGAATTGATGCGTCCGCAAGAGAATCGATTAATGTGTTTAATTTGCTGCCTGTCTATTTCCATCAAAAGATGAGCGATGAGCTGAAGATCGAGTGCGGTGCGTCTCGCTCGCGGGTGACGGTCATTAACACTCACGTCGGCCGCGTCCTGCTCGCCACAAATGCTGTTTCTGTATTCTCAATAAAACACTATTTATTTTTTAAAAAAATTTTTAATGGCCCGCTGGCTCTTTTATATTATATCCAGTTAATTTTTATTTCAAGTAGTGAGATATTTATGGTTTTAGTTGACTATATTAACCCCGGTTTGTTTAGACTGTCAGAGGAACCGCGTTCAAACAGACGCATCATGTGGTTCGGAAAACGACTCCCACTGACATGGACGTGGATCCCTCCGGCAAGTACGCAGCCGTCGGCTGTCAGGACCGCAACGTCAGGTGAGCGGAGGAGCCAATCAGAGAAGAGGATGAGGTGCCGACGCAGACCTGTGTTCATGACTGTGTGTGTGTGTGTGTCCTCTAGAGTGGTCAGCATCAGCAGCGGGAAACAGAAGAGATCTTTTAAAGGCTCGCAGACTGAAGACGGCAGTTTGCTGAAGGTCAGACCGGCTGGTTCTCGCTACACATTCAATGTTAAACGAACTCTTGCGCAGTAATGGCACTCTTGGATGGAGCGTAACGTAAGTGGCGCTGGGAGATCATCATCAGTCTGTTTGCAGGTTCGGATGGATCCGTCGGGTCAGTACGTGGCCACCAGCTCCTCCAATAAGAGCATCAGCCTGTTGGACGTCCAGACCGGAGAGTGTGTGGCCGCCGCGTTCGGACACTCAGGTGAGGTTGGCAGACTCTCTCTGACTCTTCTGTGGGAACTCGTGTGCTGATTGGCTGTTCTCTCTGACAGAGGTCGTCACGGCTCTGAGCTTCAGCAGCGACTGCAGGCGTCTGGTGTCGGCTTCAGCGGACAGGCGAGTCCTCCTCGTCTTCACGGGTTTAATCTTATAACACGTATTCGACTCCAGAACTGGAATTGATTTTGGATTCCCAACCCTATCCCGCTGTGTGTTCGTCTGCTGTGTTTCAGCTGTGTGTTTGTGTGGCGACTCGCTCCGGAGCTGACCAGCAACATGAGGGAGCGACTGTCGGAGCGCAGACGTCGTCCCAGCGGCCCGAGCGCTAGAAGCAATCCCTTCAGGTACAGGACTGAGCGAGTCACATGCGCTGAAGGTCAAACACACTTTAATGTCCTCCAGCATCAGTTCTTCTCTCAGTCTCTCTAAACCCCGCCTCTCTGAGAGCTGCTCTGCTCTGATTGGTCAGATGACCTGTGTGTGTTTTCGGTCTATTCTAGTGTTTCATATAATGAGAAAGTGAAGCACTAAATCTTATTTCTAAAAGTGTGTTTTCTCAGACGGTCCGCGAGTGGATTCACACTGCGCAGATCTCCATCCATCACGAGCTGCTCGTCTGACACTCACCGAGAGGAAGATGATGATGATGATGATGTATCCGTGACCTCACCAGAGAGACGGAAGGACCACGGTCAGCGTGAGGGCAGTGTTGAGGAGGCGATGGGTCAGAAACACTTCCCTTGCTTTTATTCAACATTTTTACAATTACAAAAAAACAGACAAAACCTCTTTCTGGGCATGAGCAAACATGACTTAAATTCCATACTTTAACCACAATTGTGTCCCCAAAATATGATCCAAGTACACTCTACTCCCACACACACCCCTGAACTCCTACAGACATTAAAGGAGTAGTTCACTTTAAAAAAACTTTAGCTGATAATTTACTCGCCCCCGTGTCATCCAAGATGTCCATGTCTTTCTTTCCTCAGTCGAAAAGAAATGAAGGTTTTTGATGAAAACATTCCAGGATTTTCTCCATATAATGGACTTCAATGGGGACCAAACGGTTCAAGCTCCAAATGAGAGTTTCAGTGCAAACTGTTCAAAGGACTTTAAACGACACCAGATGATGAATAAGGGTCTTATCAAGCGATCGCTGATTTAATAAATAAATAACAAAGTTTACGTTTTATAAGCTAAAACGCTCCCCTTGCTCTGTTCTGTGATGCGCGTTCGTGACTCTCCTGTTCGAACTCGTTCAACAAAATGAACAAAACTTTTTCCGAAGTATCAATTCGTTCGTTTCTTTCGCTGAATGAACCAAATGACTCGGAAAAAGATTTGTTCATTATGATGAACGAGTTCGAACAGGAGTGCGTTACAGGACAGAGCAAGGCGAGCGTTTGAGCTCATAAAACTTTGTTATTTATTTATTAAATGAGCGATCGTTTCGCTTGATAAGACCCTTATTCATCGTCTGGAGTCGTTTAAAGCCCTTTGAACAGTTTGCACTGAAACTCTCATTTGGACCTTGAACCGTTTGGTCCCCATTGAAGTCCATTATATGGAGAAAATCCTGGAATGTTTTCATCAAAAACCTTCATTTCTTTTCGACTGAGGAAAGAAAGACATGGACATCTTGGATGACACGGGGGCGAGTAAATTATCAGCTAAAGTTTTTTTAAAGTGAACTACCCCTTTAATGTGAGGCTATCTTCTCTTCTGAAGGTGCGTCTGATGAAGGACACGAGGGGAACCCGGTGAAGGTCTGTATCTTAAACTGCAGTTGGTCTTCTGACTCTCTGTGTTCGTCGTATCGCTGGGAGACGTCATGTATGCGGTGTGTGTCTGCAGGGCCCGGGTGTGTGTCGGCCCCGCCGGCGCTGGTCCTGCCGCTCTGGGTCTGTGGAGCTCATGGTGAAGTCCATGCTGGAGTTACGGCAGCTCGATGCTCTTCCTGACGGCGCCGGGCAGAACCGAAGCGGCGCTGGCCACCGGGGAAGCTCCTCCAGCCTGCAGGTGAACCTTCAGAACTCACATTAAAGGGTAACTAAACCCCTGGTCAGAGCCTGACTCCACCCACTGGCAATATTTGAAAATGCTGAAAAAGTGGGCGGACCCCAGCGGAGATAGAGGGGACGAAATAGATGCTAAAACACTCTATCTTGGTCATTTTCAATACTCACAATCCCAATTCCTGACTCCCTACAGTGGTTTTGACGACACAAGATGGTTTTTATACTGCCAAGGGCGTAGCTCGAGTGGTGAGCTGAAACATCCAACTGCAGTAGCCACCGTTCAACCTGAAGAGGGCAGCACTAAGATGCTTTTACACCATATATTGTAGAAACAGAACACTTTATAAACAAATGCCAAAAAAGTTACTCAAATCAATGACTGATATTAATAAAGATCCATTCTTACAGATCATTAACTAAAAAAAGTTGGTTAAGTGTTTAGTTACTCTTTAAAGGGTTAGTTCACCCAAAAATGAAAATTCTGTCAGTATTTACTCACCCTCATGTTGTTCCAACCCCGTAAGACCTTCGTTCATCTTCGCAACACAAATGAAGATATTTAAGATATTAAGATCGCTCCTGCATACAGTCCATAGGCTTCTTGAGGGAATGACTCTTGCTGTCCCCGAAAAGTCATTAAAGACATCGTTAAAATAGTCCAAGTGACTACAGGGGCTCAATCTTAACTTTATCAAACGACGAAAACACTTTTGTGCGCAAAAAAACAACAAAAATAACGACTTTATTTCAACTATTCACTTCCTTCACCATGGGCCTGTAGTCAGTTAACGTAGTGTGATTGCGTAAAGCTACGTCACACGTAGGCTCACTATTGGCCGACGCTGGTCATGTGTGATGATGCGTGTGACGTACAATAACAGAAGCTTACGCTATTAAACTAGTAACCTGACTCGCGCAGAGGGAGAAATAAACCAATAGTTGAAATAAAGTCGTTATTTTTGTTGTTTTTTTGCGCACAAAAGTGTTCTCGTCGTTTGATAAACTTAAGATTGAGCCCCTGTAGTCACTTGGACTATTTTAACGATGTCTTTAATGACTTTTCGAGTCATTCCCTCAAGAAGCCTATGGACTGTATGCAGGAGCGATCTTAATATCTTAAATATCTTCATTTGTGTTGCGAAGATGAACGAAGGTCTTACGGGGTTGAAACAACATGAGGGCGAGTAAATACTGACAGAATTTTCATTTTTGGGTGAACTAACCCTTTAAAGAGGCATATCATGAAAATCTGCCTTTCCCCGTGTGTACGTGAAATAATCGGCACAGAAACCGTGAACAGTGAAGCCCAGTAACTGTGTTCTGGTGAGCCGTTCTCTGAGAGCATGCTATAAATAAACCCATCAGATTTCGCTCCTAGTGACGTATGAAGAGGATCTTATTATAATATTAATGTGCACGTTTACACACACTGCAACTGCGGACACTTGTGGAAGAGTTCAACATGATGATCAGTGTGACTCCACAGCTACAGCAAACACATGAACATCTCGGATGATGTGGAGTAAAGTATCAGGACAGTTTAATGCGGAAATGACCTACTTTTAAAGGTCACAGTTTCTGTTAAATTTTGGGACTAATGAAAGGTCACTGTTTCAGCCCTACAGAACTCTTTCAGGCGTCTTCAGCAGAATATTGTCCATGCGTGAGTCGTTTAGTTCAGACGTCAGTGTTGTGGTTCTGCTCCTCAGGATTGGCGTAACCGGCGTGCGGTTCGTCCTGTCTCGGCGTGGCTGCTTCCCGCCAGCGCTCCGGAGCCGGACGGGGTCGTGTTGTACCCGGATTACTGTCAGATCGAGGCCCAGAGTCCCGTCAGCGGCGCCTCCGTGGGTTACGGCAGCGGCGGATCCAGTCCAGATCACAGACGCCACGGTACAGCACACCACAGGCTTTCACACACACACATCTATGATGATTTACTCCGTCAGCGGAGCGTCAGAGCTTCACCTGTGGTATCAGCTGTCCACAGCACACAGAACACTACAGGAAACACACTCAAACTGTAAACAAACAAGTGTATTTAAGCCTATATATGCAGCCATTAAGTACTATAGCCATATAGTTGCTATTGATATTATTGTTTTTTTGGATAATTTAATACCAAAATAAGACACCAGCTGACAGCAAAGTCACTTCATCTTTAGATTTTAGCTCTAAGAACTTATTGGAATGATATTTTAATGTAGTTAAAAAAAATAAAAAATTAAAACATAAAAATAAGCATAAATTACATAGAAAATATGGTACTTTTTGAAGTATATAAATTCCAAAATACCCCCAAAATTTAAAAAAACACCATAAATGGATAGACAAAACTTTATCGAAGACAGTGATATAACATTTATAATACATAAAAATTAGGATCACACCTGAGTCCTCTGTGCCCACATTTGTCCACAATTACGGGATTGAGGGCTATAAAATGAATACGGTTTGAGGGTTAATGATGAAGACTGTTTCAGTCTGCCCCTCAGTACTCATTTTTAATAATGTGAGAATGGTGCAATATTTATTGATTTCCGTTGGTTGCGAGTGCAGAGACTCTGAGAAACGAACACTTTAAAGTCGCCAAATGCAAGAATGTAAATATAACCGATTAAAGACGAGACGGCACACTCCCCAGCTCAGTGTTGTTCCTCGTTTCCTCAGATGAGCGGCTCGGCTCTGATGACGATCCGGATGAAGCGTCAGACACGCGGAGGCCGGCAGACGGTACTCATTCACTCAGTTTTGCTCCTCTTTTGCTGTTGCTTTGGATAAATGCATGAATGTCAGTCAGCTTTATTTCTGCAGCGCTTTATACAGGACATATAGTTTCAGAGACGCTAAACAGAATGAGTGATGCAAACTTCATCAAATATGAGACTCGTTTATCTGTAAAGCAGCTGTACAGAAGACAGCTGAGGCATTATTCAGTTCAGTTCGGTGAGTTCATCAGTTCAGAAGCTCTACATGTAAGGTCTTATTCGCTCTTCATCTGTTCTCAGGGATCTCGGCCCGTTTCCAGACCTCCGTCTCCTCCGGCAGGTATTGTGTAGATCGGTCTGATGTGCTTGACTGCAGCAGGTGTGTGAGGCCGTAACACAAGCTTCTCCATGTTCAGGACGGGCGGTGTGTTTCTCCATCAGCCGGCGGTGAAGCGGAGCGTCAGACCCCTGATGGAGATCATGGATCGGGATCTGGACCAGCGCTGCGTCTCCCTGAGGAGTGACCCGTACACCAGCAGCACTCCTGCTCGCCTGCACAGATCTGCTTCAGCTCTCCATCCGGCCACTGACGGTCAGCATCAGCACCAGCCCAAACCTCAACATACCAAACACACCAAGAGTGTGTGTATGCCAGGGGTGCCCAATCCTGCTCCTGGCGATCGACTGTCCTGCACAGTTCATCTCAAACCCTAATCAAACACACCTGAAGTAGCCAATTAAGGTCATTAGGATCACATTCAGGTGTGTTTGATTAGGGTTGGAGATGAACTGTGCAGGACAGTCGATCGCCAGGAGCAGGATTGGGCACCCATGGTGTATGCCAATCTTTTCAGCATTCTTCTAGAAGTGCGTTTGTGGTGTAAAACAATTCAATTTCTGCCTATAATCCTGAAGGAATATTATAATATTGTGAATTAAACTGTATTAAGATAAAATGGGGGTGAATGGTGACAAACATGCATGAAGCATAAACAAGCTGTTTTTTCCTTCTTATGAGTTTTATTTAAATATTTATTTTTTCCCAGTTCAAAAGTCCCGTCTCCATCGAGAGGCGCGTCCCAGCCTGTCTAAGCTGAGTTTGGAGAGGATCGATGTCCTCCACTCGCGCTCCTACATGAGCCCCACTACCAGCTCCAGGGCCAAGGTCAGCCGGTGCGTTTCCATCGGCGACGACCTCCACGTGACCCTGCCGTTCCAAAACGCTCCAGCCAAACTAAAACCTCGTGCCTGTCAGCGCCTGAGCAGCCCGTTTGCTGAGTGGCCGAGCAGATCCAGCTCTCCTCGTGCTGACCCGGGGTCATCAGGGGACGTGACCTCTGACCCGCAACAGCGTCCTCAAGCGGCAGTGAAGGCTTTCTCTGTGACGTCTGAGGATCAAGGTTCCTCTTCCTCTAGCATGATTAATTCAATGAAATCCACATTTATTTGTGTAGCGCTTTTCACATTAATTAAATATAATATAATATAATATTAATTACTTTTTAATTTGTTCTAATTCACCCACTTATGTAATTAAAGTCTTGTGGGTGTTATTTTTATTATAATTCACCAGTTGTGATTCATGATTTTGTTTTACAATTTTTGGATGTCCATTTTATTCATGTTTTATTGCCAAACAGGTTAATAATGTGTGTCATGTTAGTGATAATTTAATTACATGTTAAACAATCATTTTATTTGTGATCCGTGATTTAGTTTGCCCTGATTTCTCACACAATAAACTGAAATATGTATTTAAAGTAGATATTTTTTTTATTCATTTACATTGACTTTAATTCACACTCAATATTAGTATTTCTTAGTAAGCTCTGCATGACGTGTTATTGTGTTAATTTAATCATCATTATGCACCGTCTTGAGATCACTAGCGAAGTTTTCATTACTGATAAATCAACACATTTGACAATTTCACTATAACAGATTTTCAGGATCTCGTACTTCACAAATATGACACAGAATGACAGTATAAAAGTAAAGATGGCAGGGCAAAATTCAGATGTGAAATTAAGGTTTAGTTAACATGAAATAACAATGAACATTACTTCTACAGCATTTATTATTATTAAATTTATATCTTAAATTTCAACATTTACTAAAGGTATTTCAAATCAAAAGTTGTATTTGTTAACAGTTAAAAACAATAGTCCTAAACCGAGACCAGACCAGCACTCCTTAAATTCATCCAAAAGATCTACATCTACTGCCTGAGAAATGTCTTATATCTAATCAAACAGTTGGAATAATAATATAGAGCTGCAATTCATTGAAATCACGAACAAGATTAATTTGTGCAGCTAAACCACAATCACACCAGCGTCAATAATGTCCAGATTAATGTTCTACAAACAACATTGTTTATTGAATAAAATCAATATCACAGTTGCAACCGTGCTCATATTGGTGGACACGGCTCTCTTGCGATATTCCTTAATTATATCATGTTATAATATAAAAATCAAGATTTTATACAAGTGCTGTTTTTGCAGTCATATCTTGGATTTTGTGGGCATTCATATTTACTGCGGACACATTTTTGTCAGAATCCCCTGTTCATTTATCGCAAATTAGAAACAAGTTAATGATTTCATTTGAAGCAGGAACTTTTACATCCAATCACAGTAATTGAGCATATTGTGAAGTATTTTTTAGTTATACTCCATTGTTTGGTAAAGAATACTCTTTACAATAAGGTCCTATTGGCAATGCAATAAGTAGCATTATCTAACAGTAAGCAATACATTAGTTACAGTAGCTCGGCTCTATTTCAAGATTAAGCGATACATTTAGTTTTAATGTATTAGTGATTGTTGAAATGATCATTAACTACGATTAACAAATGCGTTAGAAGTATTGTTCATCATGTTAACATACAAAGCCTTATTATATGAAGTTTTCTGCGTTCTGGAGTCGTGTCGTGAGGTTTGGTTTAGTCGAGGGTCCGTCTGTAAGCGGTAGGTTTGACCCTCGGCCATGGTTAGTTCGGTTGCCCGTCTCGCTCACGGGAGCGTGTCCACGTTGACGGACGTGAGCGTGACGTCATGCAGGATGTTGATGCGGTCGATCTGGTTGACCTCTCTGATGCGGTGCTTAAATTCAAAGGTGGGTGTGTTGTTGACGACCACCTTGAACTCCGTGAAGGTGCAGAGGATCTTCATCTACAGAGAGACGTGAAGGTTACAGCAGTGACACTCGCGTCTTCATGTCAATCGCACACACTCCTACAGAACCACACTAGATCACTTTCTGGACGCTCCTGGGGCTTTAATCCCACCAATAAACGGGAGGCGTTTCAACAGCTTGTTTTTAGGCAGAGGGTCTTGGAGTTCGAACCCCAGCGTATCGTTTACCTCAAAGTGATGTCCCGGCATGAAGGGGAACGGCCCCAGAAGCTCCCGCTCCTCTTTGCCCCAGCGCTCCCCCAGTTTGTGATTGCGGACCACAATGGCTTTTCCTCCTTCGTTGAATCGAGGGTTGATGTGAAGGGCGATGTCGTTACCGCGCAGGAAGTTGATGGTGAACCTTGACCCAGAACAAGAAATGTTAGTAGCAGCTTTTGTATCGACAGAAAAAAAAAAAAACTGTGTTCATGTTTTGCTCCAAAGCAAGTTATCATTTAAAGTTCTGACATTTAAAAATGTAAAAATCCCCCATTCTACTGAAATGAGCATTATCACAAAATTTTATTTGTAATGTTTTATACAACCGACATTCCTCTTTGCAAATGTTTGCGAAGGTTGATTTAATAAAAAATTGTGGATAATAACCTGAGGAAGATTGCTTGTCCTCAGGCGTTTATTTGTAATGTTTCATTCAATCATCCTTCCTCAGATTTGTATTCGCAATGTTTTGTTCAATCGACCAGTAGCACCTCATAGCAGTACACAAGATCCAGGGGGCGGAGTCGGATCTAGATCTGAGGGGTGGAGCTGGGTAGGTTTAGGGGTGGGGTTAGGGATCAGGGGGTGGAGCTGGGTAGGTTTAGGGGTGGGGTTAGGGATCAGGGGGTGGAGATGGGTAGGTTTAGGGGTGGGGTTAGGGATCAGGGGGTGGGGCTGGGTAGGTTTAGGGGTGGGGTTAGGGATCAGGGGGTGGAGCTGAGTAGGTTTAGGGGTGGGGTTAGGGATCAGGGGGTGGGGCTGGGTAGGTTTAGGGGTGGGGTTAGGGATCGGGGTGGAGCTGGGTAGGTTTAGGGTGGGGTTAGGGATCAGGGGGTGGAGCTGGGTAGGTTTAGGGGTGGGGTTAGGGATCAGGGGGTGGAGCTGGGTAGGTTTAGGGGTGGGGTTAGGGATCAGGGGGTGGAGCTGGGTAGGTTTAGGGGTGGGGTTAGGGATCAGGGGGTGGAGCTGGGTAGGTTTAGGGGTGGGGTTAGGGATCAGGGGGTGGAGCTGGGTAGGTTTAGGGGTGGGGTTAGGGATCAGGGGGTAGAGCTGGGTAGGTTTAGGGGTGGGTTAGGGATCAGGGGGTGGAGCTGGGTAGGTTTAGGGGTGGGGTTAGGGATCAGGGGGTGGAGCTGGGTAGGTTTAGGGGTGGGGTTAGGGATCAGGGGGTAGAGCTGGGTAGGTTTAGGGGTGGGGTTAGGGATCAGGGGGTGGGGCTGGGTAGGTTTAGGGGTGGGGTTAGGGATCAGGGGGTGGAGCTGAGTAGGTTTAGGTATATGTAAAGTGGGAGGGGTTGGATCTGGATCAAACTCCTCCCCATGGATTTCGTGTTCTGCAGCGAGGACCATCTCCAATTGACCCTCCTCAGGTTTTTATTAAGCGTGGTTACAATGGGTACATAATGGTAATAATCTCTTTAGTGCTCACTTACATTTTAGCATCTGGTTTAATCTGTCCTCTGATAGTTAGCATTAGCTTGTCATAGATGCCACGGGGGAAATTCATGTTGAAAGGAACCATCTGAAAGGAGAGAAAACATTGATTTTTATTAGACATTGATTGTTTTCCTAACATTTCGGTCAATTGACATTCAGGTTTTATTTGCTAAGGTTGATTGAACAAAACGTCCTCAGGGTTTTTCTCCTTCTTGAGCAGATGATGAACCCATCTAAAAGTTTAAATTTCTACATGATCTACACAATCCTGCGGGTATAAAGATGATCAAACCGAGCTGCGCTTCTCAACTGGATTTGATTCAGGAATCAAGCGACAAAACAGAGTTTCAGTGAGACTCGTGTTTGGTAACACTACAGTCAGATAGATGAAACATGGACGGGTGTGTCAACTACCAACCGCCTAGTTCGACTCGACACATGACCTTTGACCTACAGATAACCCTATGTTTCGACCAATGTTTCGTTCAATCAACCTTCAGGTTTTTATTCGCAATATTTCTGTCAATCAATCTTAAGATTTTTATTCATTGTGTTTTGATGTTTTGTTCATTTAATCAAAAATTTCCTTCCTCAGGTTAACTGAACACATGAAGCGACTGGACACATGACCTTTGGCCTACAGATAAGCTTGCTATTTTGCCCTCTTTATTTTCCCTATTTTGGTTTTGTTCTGTCCACGACTCATCATGAGCTGGTTTAGTGTCTTACTACAGGAGCGGTCGCTGGCGCCGGGGGCCACGGCTGGGGGACTCCTCCCGCGGGTATCTGACCGGGCCAACCGGGCTGACCAGGGTTACCGTGCCATGCTGGGGAGACTGGAGACGGGACGGGTACCTGAGCAGGCCAGGTTGGTTGGACCGGTGGGTTCGGCTGAACTGGAGGGTTGGGTTGGATTGGTGGGTTTGGCTGCGCTGGTTGGATTGGCGGATTGGGTTGCGCTGGTTGGATGGGTGGGCTGGGTTGAGCTGGCTGTACTGTTGGTGGGTTTGGCCAGCCTGGTTGGATTGGTTGATTGGGTTGAATGGTTGCAGGGTTTGGCCAGCCTGGTTGATTGGGTTGAATAGTTGGAGGGTTTGGCCAGCCGGGTTGATTGGGTTGATTGGGTTGAATGGTTGCAGGGTTTGGCCAGCCTGGTTGGGTGGGTTGGACCGGCCAGGTCGTAGGGGTCGATGCGCTGGGCTGGTTAACTGGCCAACTCGCCTGATTGGGTTGGCAGGACCAGCAGGGTTGGCAGGGTTGACCGGGCCATACGGTACCAGCCGACTGCTGAGGGTTCTGAGGGTAAAGGCCCTGCTGACCAGAGGACGGGCAACTCATGATGTCTGAGGATCAAACAATCACAAACGTCAAACACGTGCTCCTCGACTCCTCAGAAATCATTCTAATGTGCTGAATCATAAGAAACATTATGATTATTATCTGTTGAAAACAGTTCTGCTGCTTTGATTTTTGTGGAAACCGTCATAAACTACAGTTTGGTGTCAATAAAGACAAAAAAAATAAAGAGATTTACACTTTTATTGATCAAGGATGCATTCAATTGTTTAAATGTGACCGTAAAGACTTTTATATAAGTTACAAAAGATTATATTTCAAATAAAAGCAGTTCTTAAACTTTCTATTCATCAAAGAATCCTGAAAAATAAAATGTATTAGTTTCCACAAAAATATTAAACTGTGTTCAACACTGATAATAATCATAAGTGTGTCTTGATCATCAGATCCTCATATTAGAGTGATTTGTGAAGGGTCATGTGACACTGAAGACTGGAGTAATGATGCTGAAAATCACAGGAATAAATTACACTTTACTGTATATTCACATAGAGAACAGATGATTTATATCAGAATAATATTTCACTGTTTTACTGTAATTTTGTCAAATAAACACAGCTTTCTGAGCAGAAGAGACTCTTTAAAAAACATTTAAAAAAAAACTTTTGACCACCAGTGTATTTATTCTTCTTGCTTTTACACAGAAGATCATCATTCGAAACTACTTGATCTGTGAATCATAAATCAATAATTAAGACCTGAAGGTCAAACATTGATGTTTAACAGCAGAACCTGAGCTGATCAGATCTTTATTATTACTGTAAATCTGAGACGTCACAAAAACAAGATCAAATCTAAAGCTTCAAAACTCTCGACCACTGTTGGTGATTACTAAAGTGTGTTGAAGAAAATCTACAGCAGAAGATCGACTGTACCTGTTGAAGAAGAGGAGATCTAGTGAAGAAGAGGAGATCTACTGTGAAGAAGAGGAGATCTACTGTGTTGAAGAAGAGGAGATCTACTGTGAAGAAGAGGAGATCTACAGTGAAGAAGAGGAGATCTACTGTGAAGAAGAGGAGACCGACGCAGGGACAGAAGACTCTGAGAATCGGAGGTTTATATGGAGACGCTCCTCATTCCTGCGCATTATGAGGAAACAGCCCGTCTGTTCATGACACACACACACACACACACACACACACACACTATATGCACTTATGTTATGCGTGCATCTACTGTTGATTGACTGAGACTGCATTTCTGAAACTAACACATGCTGTTAAAGATCTAATCTGCAGGAATGGAGGCTTCGGCTGTGTTTGAGCACTGAGATCTGAGCATCGGATGCGTCTCCATACGGACAGGATTATTAGATGCACTCGCAGTCAATATTCCAGCGGTTGCCTGAGTGACGGAAGACTCATGACCGAACACAGACTCGCTCTGTCCACACACACACACACACACACACACGTGTGTTGCAGAACAGCTGAGGTGTGCATCTCGGTCACGGGTCCGTCTGAACACTGACTCTATTGTCTTCGGTGGAGCCGGTCTCATGATTCTAATGGGAAGATCAGCTCATATTGTGCTTTTACGGGATTTATGGACTGGGAAACCACATACTGTGACTGGAAATCTCTCAAATAAAGCTTCACAGGCGTAGATGAACCACTGACGGTGCTGTGGATTATTTAAGCATTCTTCTGTCCCATCCTGCTGAATATTTATAACCAACAGAAGTCGCATTAAAACTCATGATTTTATATGGGATTTATTTGTTTTAATAATCCAAAACACAAATGCAATTTTAAACTATGTAAATCTGGAAGAAATTATGAATTAGGCTATTACACAATTAAAGGCAATAAAAAATAATACATTTAACATGTACACCCACAATAAATTTAGAAATTGAGGCGTCATTCGTATCATAAAATACATAAACCAGAAACGAGGTGATGGCGCTTTTGCACCTGCGGGCCCTAAACTTCGGAACAGTCTCTCCACATTAGATTAGCCCCGTCTGTCATATTTATTTTCTTTGGCCTTTAATACTGCTTAATTTTGGTAATTATTGTTTATCTATTGTTGTTGTGTTCATTTTATTGTGTTTTTAGGGGTTCAAGCACGAATGCTGAAACAAAAACAAAAGACCATTAACAAAAAAATGGTTTGCTTCAGTGCAGAATACTGGTGAAACAAAATGAAAGTGAGCCAATAATTGGTCTTTTGCTGCCCTCTGCTGGCCACTCTTCTTCTTAATAGTCTTTTCACGTGTGCTTTTGCATTCATATGTATATAGACAATATAAAATGACTTATGTAACAATTACTATTATAACACATTCATATTTTGTCAGAGTGTATCAGTTTATTTGTACTGACATTTCACATCAATGCTAAATGTGGTAAATCAGGGTAAACTGTGGTAGGACATGGTTTTTCACAATAACATAACCCAAATGTGTGTGTGTTTGTGTGTGTGTGTGTGTGTGTGTGTAAGCATGCATTATACACCATCCTATTGCATAGTAAATCGTGGTAAACTGTAGTAAATCATATTGAAACATGGTACATCAATGGACACCATGGTAAATCATGAAAAAATCACCCTGAAATGTGGAAACATGGTCTATTTCATCTATGATCTCAGTGGTTAAATGCTTGCTACATAAGACAGTGTCTTTTGATGCTTTGGTGCTTAAAGGCCTTAACTGCTTGAACCCTGATAAATTCTGCTTGCAGCTTTAATTTTTTATTATTATTATTATCATTACTTAAGAGTTTATTCTATCCTGTACGGCACTTTGTTCAGCCTGAGTTGTTTTTAAATCTGCCTAAATCTGTAAATAAATATTGTATTGTTCACGATCTCAGATCAGTTCCAGATAGAAAACGAAACACAAATTGATAACAAAAGACTGAATCCAGTATGTGGTTATTATGTGAGCTATTTTTGACCAGGAACACCACAAGTGTACCATAACGCTGAAGGGAATCATCAGTGTGTCAATGTTTATAATCCCAGAATCTCAATCATGCGGAAGTGTGACGTCATCATCCCATATACTCTACGAAGCGGATCCACATGTGTGACGATCGGAAGTGTTGAGGATTATTTCATCGATATCATCATCATCAGTTCGTAGACATCAGGACCGCTACTATGGCGAAGTGGACTTCATGAATATTAATCAACCAATGCAGCGTTCCGGCCAATGGCGAGGGCTCTGAATATTAATTAGGCTAGGCTGATGCTGCTTAGTAATCCTCCAATGGCGAAGGCATGGCTATATGCTAATGCTATAAACATTTTGAAATGATCAAAGTTTTGGCGATAGCTTCTTTTATATGTCTTCCTCAGGATGCTTTTATATCTTGCTGTTTTTTTTTATTTCCATGTAGTTTCGAGGTAATATTAGAATTTTGAAGTTTGTTTAAAAAAACTTTGCTCTAAGTTTGTTCAATATTTTTCCTGTTGAGAGATTAGGGAAAAAAAAACGTATGAATGTTATACATTTTCAAAAAAAACAAACAAAAACGTAGTGTAATTTTACAAACTGAAAGGTTAAACGAGTTAAACGAGTAAAAATGAATGTAATAGCGATGGTTTCTTTATTATTATTAATTAGACAATGCTGACGTTGCGTTACGTCCTCCAATCGCCGCGTCTTGTATTGAATGCTAAATCATTGGCGCTGACGTCACGCTGCTGCCGTCCAATAAGCGAGCGTTAGGCTCATGAATATTCAGATAGACCAATCGTCAAAGCCTTCGTCATAGTAGCATTAGTGAATCGGCGGCTGTCAGGTGCCGTGATTTCCCAGCAGCCCCGGATGTAGCGCGCGCAGTCTCAGCAGCATCAATCCCGGAGAATAACATGGCACGGACAACCACATAACATCATAATTCCCGACATAACATTCCCACAGGAGTGGAGCACAGCCGCGCCAGGACATGTGAGGCTCTTCCAGCGACAGAAGGTGAGCAAGCGGCATTTCAGCCTTTCCTAGCAACAAGCAGGCGCGTGATTGGATGCGATTCGCTGCTAATGCATAAGATCAGTCTCGTGCACGAGCTTCAGCACCGAGGACAGCGGCCCGCGCATGCATGATTGCGTGTGTGTGTGTGTGTGTGTGTGTGTGAGAATGCAGATGCTTGTCATGTAGTTGTTGCAGGAGTGATAGAGTGTCATTAATAACGGCCTCGTCTCGGAGTGCTCGACTGTAGCCGCCGCTGTGATCTACGGAAGCCCGTCTCCAGCACATCAAACACTGGAAACCATGATGATGATGATGATGATGATGATGATGATGATGATGATGATGATGATTGTGCTGTAATTATGATTTACCAAAGCACACTGTTCTTCTCTCTGTGCTGTGGAGATGCTGTCGGTGTTATGATGATGTCTGTCAGCAGTGTGTGATGATGAGCAGTGTGTGATGATGAGCAGTGTGTGATGATGTCTGTCAGCAGTGTGTGATGATGAGCAGTGTGTGTGATGAGCAGTGTGTGATGATGTCTGTCAGCAGTGTGTGATGATGAGCAGTGTGTGATGATGAGCAGTGTGTGATGATGTCTGTCAGCAGTGTGTGATGATGAGCAGTGTGTGTGATGAGCAGTGTGTGATGATGTCTGTCAGCAGTGTGTGATGATGATGTCAGCAGTGTGTGTGATGATGTCAACAGTGTGTGTGATGAGCAGTGTGTGTGATGATGTCAACAGTGTGTGTGATGAGCAGTGTGTGTGATGATGTCAACAGTGTGTGATGATGAGCAGTGTGTGTGATGTCAGCAGTGTGTGTGATGATGTCAGCAGTGTGTGATGATGTCAACAGTGTGTGTGATGAGCAGTGTGTGTGATGATGTCAACAGTGTGTGTGATGAGCAGTGTGTGTGATGATGTCAACAGTGTGTGATGATGAGCAGTGTGTGTTGATGTCAGCAGTGTGTGTGATGATGAGCAGTGTGTGATGATGTCAGCAGTGTGTGTGATGATGAGCAGTGTGTGATGATGTCAGCAGTGTGTGTGATGATGTCAGCAGTGTGTGTGATGATGTCAGCAGTGTGTGTGATGATGTCAGCAGTGTGTGTGATGAGCAGTGTGTGTGATGATGTCAGCAGTGTGTGATGATGTCAACAGTGTGTGTGATGATGTCAACAGTGTGTGTGATGATGAGCAGTGTGTGATGATGAGCAGTGTGTGTGATGATGTCAGCAGTGTGTGTGTGATGTCAGCAGTGTGTGTGTGATGTCAGCAGTGTGTGTGATGATGTCAGCAGTGTGTGTGATGATGTCAACAGTGTGTGTGAGTGTGATATCAGCAGTGTGTGTGTGATGTCAGCAGTGTGTGTGATGATGAGCAGTGTGTGTGATGTCAGCAGTGTGTGATGATGTCAGCACTAGCAGTGTGTGTGTTGATGTCAGCAGTGTGTGTGATGATGAGCAGTGTGTGATGATGTCAGCAGTGTGTGATGATGTCAGCACTAGCAGTGTGTGTGTTGATGTCAGCAGTGTGTGATGATGTCAGCACTAGCAGTGTGTGTGTTGATGTCAGCAGTGTGTGTGTTGATGTCAGCAGTGTGTGTGAGTGTGATATCAGCAGTGTGTGTGATGATGAGCAGTGTGTGATGATGTCAGCAGTGTGTGTGTGATGTCAGCAGTGTGTGTGTGTGTGTGATGTCATTACTCGCTGTACAGGATCTGCTTGACCCGAGGAGCTCCTCGACGAGGTTTTGTTGATGCTGAGTGTGTGTGTGTGTGTGTGTGTGTGTGTGTGTGTGTGATCTGTCAAACACCGGATCTGATTATATGAAACCTGTAATGAAACCACACACACACACACACACACACACTGAGTAATCAGCTCTGTCAGACTGAACACTTCTATGATTTGATTCATCTGAACTCATTACAGAAAGTTGATTCAGCTCAGTTTAGTTGAGGCTCATCTCTATAATGTCACTTTCATAATACTTATTATTTCGAAGAGGCGTTATGGAAATGCTTGTTCAGTATTCTGTTGTCAGCCAGAGGCGAGTGTGTCCGATATACAGTTAGTATAGTAATATCGTAGATGTTATGTTTAGTTATCGTCATGTATTCAGTTAAACAAAACATGTTCGTATCTACAGCTTCCTAATGATTACAATATAAAGATCCTATTTGCAGGAGCTGTGATGGATCAGACTCAAAACTGTTATTATAACTCATAAACACAGAAGAGGAGGTGTACGATCCCATCATGATTCTGAACACTCAACTAAACCAAAATAACATATACTTTATTAGAGGTTCTGACTGAACGTTAATTGCCACAGTCTTTTAAAATGGTTTTAGTGAATGATTCAATGACTCACTTGATGACAGACTTCACTTGTTGCATTACTGGATGATTCAGTGTTTTTGAACGAATCTCTGGAGTGAATGATTCAATGACGACTCATGTTTAACAGTCTCTTGTCTCCACCTACTGGTGTAATGATGTCATGATCCAATCTTTATTAGAAAATCTTGAGCCTTTGAGCCCAGTTCTTCTGTGATAATCTGAATGATTGTACAGCAGGTTAGGGTTAGGGTCAGGGTCAGGGGTGAGTTAGGGTCAGGGTCAGGGTCAGGGTTAGGGTTAGGGGTGAGATCCGGTGGGTGTTTGAATCGGGACGCGCTGTACTTTATTGAGGAGCGGTGTCTGTCAGACTCCGAGAGGAGGAAGCGCTGGATGGCCAGAGCACCAGCATAGGTGTGTGTGTGTGTGTGTGTGTGTGTGTGTGTGTGTGTAGGAAGAGTAGTTCATTCCCAGTGGAAGCACAAGCGTAAAGTCGCGGGACAAGTGTGTGTGTTCACGCCAGAGAGGTTCAGCTCTTCAGATGCTGTTGTGTTTTGCATCCTGGTGGTTTAAAAACGTTTGTAATGTTTCCGCTCAGGAAGCAGGAACGCCATTATTTATATATAATATTCATGCATTATTCATCATGTCCGCTGATGTGTTCCACCCGCCCGTTTTCTCACGGCATCATGCGATATTAATCTGCAACGTCATGAGAGTGGTTTCTCACTGAAGAGTCCTGTGGGCACATGAGATCCACGGGGAGGAGTCGGATCAAGATCCAAGGGGTGGAGATGGTAGGATTAGGGGTGGGTTTAGGGATCAGGAGGCAGAGTTTGATAGGTTTAGGTGTATGTAATGTGGGAGGAGTTGGATCTGGATCCGACTCCTCCCCGTGGATTTCATGGTCCGCATGGAGAACCATCTCCCTGAGGGTCCCAGCAGGGGGCGGGGCCTCTAATCCACATTGGAAGAAGGCGGGGTCTCTAATCCTCATCGGAAGGGGGCGTGGCCTCTAATCCACATTGGAAGGGGTGTGGCCTCTTACCACATTGTAAGGGGGTGTGGCCTCGAATCCACAATGGAAGGGGGCGGGGCCTCACATCCACATCAGAAGGGGGCGGGGCCTCTAATCCACATCTGAACACTTTAGCCAATCAAAGCAAAACTCACTTACATACAAACACCCCTCAACTGGTAACACTTGACAAGATGTTTCATTTGTTAATGAAAGCTAAATACTGTAATAAATGTATCGCTCATTGTCAAACTCTGAATCACACACACACACACACACACACACAACATGAAAGCACATGACTTGTGTTGTGAATGATGTCCGAGAGAGTTCAGAAGAGAAAGCCTTCTTCATGTTGTAATGCTGTGACCTCCACATGACCTTCACACAGGAGCTGTAATAGAGACGACTGTCGTCTCGCGGCTCAGTTTACCCCAGTTCAGTGAGATGTCAATCTCTTCTGTCTCTTCCTGAAATCCTCATTATTTCCCAGAATTCAGTGTTTTCTGCACTCTGGCTCTGATGGGCTCAATGTGGACTATTACTGTCCTGGTAGCACTTTCATCATAAATCTCCATAAATTAGGCATCATTTGAAGATCATACACTCATAATTCATCCTGTGAAAACCATTTTGAAATTGGACAGTATGTTACCGTGGAAACCGTTACATTCTCTTACCTCTTTAAGTGACTATTTTTTTGTGAAATGAACTTTGGCTTTCTAGCAATTTTTTAGTCCAAATTATTTTGTAAAATACACATTTTGGTTTAAATAAAACATATTTTTTGAAGTGCTTCTGCAATAATCTGCGGAATGTCTTCTTTAAAAAGAGACCGACATTAGTTTTGTGTTCCAAAGCATTCATGAATTACAACCATTACTTTGAATAGTGCATTTTTTCTCAGTGAGTGAGTGAGCGAGCGAGCGGGTGAGTGAATGAGTGAGAGTGTGAGTGAGTGAGTGAGTGAGTGAGTGAGTGAGAGTGTTACTGTGAGTGTGTGAGAGAGTGAGTGTGACACTGTGAGTTTGTGTTTGATGTGTGTGTGTGTGTGTGTGCAGTATGTAGGCCAAACACTGTGAGCGGAACGAGTGTTGACACTTCGGGCGAGTGACAGATGGTTATTTGCAATTAAATGTGGTAAAAATAGCAGAATTCTCCCCAGAAGAAGAGCTGACGTTACTGAGAGTGACTACAGCTGATGATGATGATGATGATGATGATGATGAAAGGACGACACAGGGAACAGATGTGAGAGGCAGGAAATGATCTCATTCACCTGATCAGGTTAGTGAGGTCATGTGACGCTGAGGCTGATGGGAAGTGCTGTTGTGTGATTATTTACACATGACCTGCCAGAATCAATGACACACGTTATCTTCTGCTTAACTAATATCAGTCTCCGCTGTTCTCATGTCTAATGCTGGTCCTGCTCAGGGCATTCACACACCTTTCATAATTTGACACGATTTTGATCTTTATTTATAGAGAGAGTTTCACAGCAGCGTTACAGTGCTAACAGGAGATTACAGTAACAGAGAGTGTTTACAGCAGATCTAGAATACAGTTATTTAATTCACCTGAACCCGTGAGAACGCTATTAAGAGTTCATAATCGCCACATATGATCACCAGAGCTTCTCAGTGACTTTAGTCCAGTCTGAATGTGCATCTCAGAGATCATCATCACACATGATGTCAGTAAAGATTACAGAGACTCTCACCCTCTGTGGAAAGGTCCGGAATAAAGACTCGGGTAACGCTAACCGGATCCACCCGCTGTAAACATGCCTTCCTGTTCAACTGCAGTATGGAGGCGCTGAAGCATCAACTGCGTTCTAGAGTTAGTGTGTGTGTGTGTGAGAGAGAGTGTGATGGGTAGGGTTAGTGTGTGTGTGTGTGTGTGTGAGCTAGTGGAAGTGTCTGAATCCGGCCGTTGTGTGTCTCATTGAGAGCAATCTGAGCGCGTGTGGATGAAGCATTCATGTGGAACGTGATTGGCTCGAGTTCTGCTGCCGGTGGAACGTGATTGGCTGGAGTTCTGATGCCGGTGGAACGTGATTTGCTCGAGTTCTGCTGCCGGTGGAACGTGATTGGCTCGAGTTCTGCTGCCGGTGGAACGTGATTGGCTGGAGTTCTGCTGCTGGTGGAACGTGATTGGCTGGAGTTCTGATGCCGGTGGAACGTGATTGGCTCGAGTTCTGCTGCTGGTGGAACGTGATTGGCTCGAGTTCTGCTGCTGGTGGAACGTGATTGGCTGGAGTTCTGATGCCGGTGGAACGTGATTGGCTCGAGTTCTGCTGCTGGTGGAACGTGATTGGCTGGAGTTCTGATGCCGGTGGAACGTGATTGGCTCGAGTTCTGCTGCTGGTGGAACGTGATTGGCTGGAGTTCTGCGTTAATCAGCAGTTCAGGAGTTCTGGCCAACATGTGTCCGGCCGGTTCTGCTCCAGTATGGATCTGATTCCAGGTACGTGTCTTCCAGATGTCCCGTCAGCAGAGCGGTGTTCGCTGTAGTGATGGATGTGTCATGTGATCATAGATGAGATTAATACATGTGATCGGCTAAACTGAATGGGTTCTGTTCATAATGATTATATCTGAATGATCCCGCAGTTAAACTTTCTGGAAACAAGAGCTCTGATTGGTTCAGCAATTGTCTCTTTACTAGCAGTGCGTTTTTATACCAGTTAAAGGGGTCATTACATGGATTTTTTTAAAATTATTTTATTAATTCCTTGTGATTTACTTCTCATTTTAATGTAAATGTTTACAAAATAGATATACACTCACCTAAAGGATTATGAGGAACACACACTAATACTGTGTTTGAGCCCCTTTCGTCTTAATTCTCCGTGGCGTTGATTCATCAAGGTGCTGAAAGCGTTCTTTAGAAATGTCGGCCCATATTGATAGGATCGCATCTTGCAGTTGATGGAGATTTGTGGGATGAAGCTCCCGTTCCTCCACATCCCAAAGATGCTCTATTGGGTTGAGATCTGGTGACTGTGGCGGCCATTTTACTACAGTCAACTCATCGTCATGTTCAAGAAACCAGTTTGAGATGATTCCAGCTGTGTGACATGGAGCAGTACAGTACAGCAATACAGTTTTACCTTGATCATTCATGTTCGTTCATATAGTACATTAACTAAGGTAATAACAGATCAAATGCAAATTATAAAAACACAAAATAAATACCAAAATAA
Source organism: Pimephales promelas (assembly GCF_016745375.1). The sequence continues at coordinate 516,949 of NW_024121377.1, read as the reverse complement.
AACTCAATTTATAATGTATTAGTAATTATTGAAATGAACAAGCTATCAATGAATAATACTTCTAGAACATTTATGAACCTTAGTTAATGCTAAAAATGTAATCTTATTGTAAAGTGTTACCATTTCATGTTTAAAGATCTGCAAAGGCCAGAGCATTACAATTACACAAATGTAGACCTATATTACATGTGTAATCTCTCGCTTTATTTGCTTCTAAATAACTCTTAACTTTCTGTGTCGTGTGAGCGGCCGCTAAGTTAATCACTAATAATCTTTACGACGGAAGTGAATCAATCGGAACTAACTTTATCTGGACGATAACTTTACTCTAGATCTGCTGTAAAGATCACCGAAACTCTCTCTGTGACTGTAATCTCCTGTTATCACTGTAACGCTGCTGTGAGACGGTACAGATGAAGGGAACGGGCAGTGTGTGCTCTCAGACGTGTGTGTTCTGCTTCTCAGACGTGTGTGTTGTGGTCTGTGGCGTGTGGGGAATGCAGCCGTATCTCTGTCGCGGTTGTGAATGTTTGCTGAAAATAGTGCCGGGCGTGTCCAGTGTTCCGGATCTGGATCAGGGTTTGTGCGGGAGCGTGCGGTGACAGATGGTGTGGGGACAGACTGGTGCCGATGCTCACGCCGGACACTGGCTCATTGTGTGTGTATCGACACATCAGCTGAACACACACACACACACACGCAAGGAAGAGCTCCTCTAAAACACACTCTTCAGATCTTCAGCTTGGGTCAGTCTCACTGAAGAGTCAAACACTGTAGCGCTTTCAACTTCTGAATCCACCAATCACGTGAGTTTGGGGCGGGGCTTTGGGTTCGACTGACCAATTGCAGGTGTCACTGGAAGGGGTGTTTAGAAACCCATGCTTAGGTTTTATATATATACACAAAGTGTGTGTGTGTGTGAGAGAGTGAACTGATGTTATTTTGAGCGGCATGTGAAGAATCTGCTGCATCAGTGTGTGTGTGTGTGTGAGTGTGTGTGTGTGTGTGTGTGTGAGTGTGTGTGTGAGTGTGTGTGTAATAAACAGGAAAATATCAGAATCAATGATGACATTGATGATCTCTACAGAAGACAACATTCAGTGTGTCAACTCTCTCTCTCTCTCTCTCTCTCTCTCTCTCTCTCCCTCTCTCTCTCTCCCTCTCTCTCTCTCTCTCTCTCTCCCTCTCTCTCTCTCTCTCTCTCTCTCTCTCTCTTCTCTCTCTCCCTCTCTCTCTCCCTCTCTCTCTCTCCCTCTCTCTCTCTCTCTCTCTTTCTCCCCCTCTCTCTCTCTCTCTCTCTCTCTCTCTCTCTCTCAGGTAATTCCAGCTTTTCCAGCATGTTTGGAAAGAAGAAGAAGCGTCTGGAGATCTCGGCGCCGTCTAACTTCGAGCACCGGGTCCACACGGGCTTCGACCCGCAGGAGCAGAGGTTCACGGGCCTGCCGTCGCAGTGGCAGAGTCTGCTAGCGGACACAGCCAACCGGCCCAGACCCGTGGTGGACCCGTCCTACATCACCCCCATACAGCTCGCCCCCATGAAGGTGCGCACGCTCGCTCGCATCACTTCCTGCTCACGCTCGCATCACTTCCTGCTCCTGTGTGCCTCTCGCGTCGGCAGCTCTCGTGCTTCGGTCAGTAGAGTTAATGAGCTCTGGTCACATGACATAGAAACGATGAAGCGTCACACGACGTGGCATAGGCGTAACATAATACACATTCAATTTAAATAAACATGTGCTTAAATATAAATAAATGCAAATGTGATTAAAATAAAATAATAAATGTTAGATTTAAATAGAATTGTGATTAAATACATAGTTTTGGTTAAAATAAATAAATAAAAATGTGAATAAATAAATACACATTAATTTAAATAAATAAATAAAAATGGTTTAAAAAAGAAATAAACATTACATTTAAATAAATAAAAATTAGATTCAAATATATAAATAAATTAAATGCAATTAAAATTAAGTAAAATGTTATTAAAATATATAAATAAATAAAATGTGAACAAATAAGTAAACATTAGATTTAAATAAATATTTAATGGTATTAAGTAAATAAATAAAAATGTTATTAAAATGAATAAATAAATAAATAGAATGTGATTAAAATAAATAAGAAAAACAAATAAATAAAAATGTGATTAAAACAAATTAATAAACATTCGATTTCAATGAAGAAATAAAAATTCTTTGAAATAAATTAAAACAAAAATGCAATAAAAATTGTACAGTATTAAAATAAAAAAATAAATAAAATGTGATTAAATAAATTAACAAATAAATAAAAATGTGATTAAAATAGAAATAAACATTAGATTTAAATAAATAAATAAATAAATAAATACAAATGCTGGGAAATATTTTCCAAGTAATAAATTGAAATATTTATCATATAAAAGTTTTTGCACACTCAACAGCCGGAGCACCAGACCTGCTGACAGCGTGTGTGTCTGTGTGTGTGTGTGTGTGTGTGTGTGGGGGGGGGGTTAAAGTGCCAGTGTCGCCTCTCTCCTGTCCTGTGTGTTCCTCGTCTCCTGTGTGTGTGTGTGTGTGTCCACCGGTGTCACTGCAAGTGTTAGTTTACATCACGTTATCCAGATAAACATATAAACCCAACATTTACGTTATCCAGATAGAGATTATCATATGCATTATATACATTATCAGTTCAGCGAGTGTTTCTGGAGCGACACCAAGAGTCAATAATCAATAATCAAGCTGAAAGACCAAGCCTTATGAAATACAGTTGACTTTTTCATAAAGTTTCTATATTTCATTTCCCCCCATTTAAATTGTTCTGGATCCTGTTTTAATTGTTAGTTTAAATGAAATTTTAAAATGAATATACAATTTAACAATAATAATAAAAAAACACCCAACATAGCCCAAACTTTCTTTATTTCTTTTCCCAAATTCCGTTTTATTTTCCCCCAATTTCTAGTTTTTCCGTTCAAAATGTTCAGTATTGGGTTTTAACATGAAATGTGTGTAATGAACAGCACGTGTGTCCGGTAGCGGATCAGGGTCATAGAGTCAGGCTGGGTGTGTGTGGCGCCGTGAGACGAGGCTCGGCACTGGCACCTTCAGGAGATCTGCTGTACTGCAGGAGATATCTCTGAAGAGCGATACACAGATATTAATGCTCTTGCTCTCTTCACAGATATCTCCCAAGAAAGTCCGGTTGGCTGAGTCGCCGTTGCGAAAAGTATGCCCTCTTTCCTTGCTTCTTAGTCCTCTCTCGTTTGTTTTCACTCCTTCCCCTGTTTTGGTCTCATCTCCTCCTCTGATTGGACGCATGCATCTCTGGCCACCAGTGTGTGGTGTAGTCGAGGGCCGAGATGCATGAGCCCACAGAACACACACTAACGACGGCATGTTGATCGCAGGACGGAGAGACGAGCGCGGAGCTGATCCGATTCATAACCCGTTTATGAATGCTGCGTTCTGTCATATGAACTGGATCATTAGAGTTCATGAGTAGTCCATCTGTTGGCATGAATCATAACGTCTTGTGCTGAGCTTTTATCGTGCATGTGTCGATATGACCAACCAGATGATGAAGATCTGACCTCATTCATGCAATCAAAATATACTCGAATGCTCCTCAAATACAGTTGATGATGTACTTCAGGCAAAAATAAATGGAAAATTCTCCCAAATAATGGATTTATAAAAAAGTGTAAGACAATAGAAACCCATTTCGAAGTACAGACACTACAGGCAAAAAGAAAAAAAGTCATTTATTTTTATATTTTGGGATATTTGTTGTTGTTTTTTTTTTAATAATGAGCTTTTGCAGACGAGTGCAAAGAAAACATCTGAAAACTTTTAAACACTGTTTTATTTTCTCGCACTTTATCTATTTACATCAGATTTCCATTGCACGACATATCTTTAAAAGTGCACGTCAGCAGCTCACACACACACACACGCACACACACACACACACACACACACACACACACACACACACACACACACTAAACTAACTTTATCTGGACAGTAACTGTATTGTAGATCTGCTGTAAACTCTATAGTGTTAAAGCGCTGTATAGATGAAGATGACTGTGTGTGTGTGTGTGTGTGTGTGTGTGTGTGTGTGAGTGTGTGTGTGTGGTGTGTGTGTGTGTGTGTGGTTGATCATCTCAGTGTCAGGTCGACTGGTTTACTCATCAGGGTCACGGGGTGAGTCACTGGGGTTTAGGCCGCTGTATTTTTAGAAGGCTCGGCTTTGACAGATGAATGATGCGTTTCCCTTATTGGCAGGCCGTGTGTGTGTGTGTGTGTGTGTGTGTGTGTGTGTGTAACCGAGAGGACGAGGAGGGACCATTGCGGTGTGTTCCCACACTTTAAAAGACTGGACAGCTGTGTGTCCTGCAGGAGTGTGTGTGTTTCGATAGACTGGAGCTTCATCAGCGTCACACACTCGCAGTCGCGGGTCCATGAGGATTGTGTTCTGTGTTGGACTTTCCGTGTTGTGTAGTTGCGTTGCTGTCGGCCCGTGGCGTGTTGAAGAGCCCGTATGATTCAGATATCACGCCGTATAATATTTCCCTGAGTAACGAGTAACGAGTAACGAGCTCGCTCAAATCCTGCAGCTTTATTGAAGCCGGGCATCAACTAACGGATGGGGCGCTCCCGCTCGCGACTCAGGGACACCGCCGCTGCAGGACGAGTGTGTGAGCGCGGCCGGTGTGTGTGTGTGTGAGCGCAGCCGGTGTGTGTGTGAGTCGGACGAGGCCAGAGACGATGGGTGGGAAACCTGAGATCAGGCCTCTGTTGCTCAGCAAGCAGAACGTGAGCGATCGGATCGGGCCGAGAGTGACGAACACACAGATCAACATCAGAACCGCAGATCAACACACTCTCGGGTCCAGACCAGCGCTTCCCAGATGGACCCGCAAACACACACAGGTACACACACAGGTACACACACAGGTACACACACAGGTACACACACAAGTGTGGCTTTCTGGACCTACAAACACACACAGGCTTTTTGGACCCGTAAACACACACAGGTACACACACACACACACAGGTACACAAAAAAGTGTGTCTTTCCTCGGTTTTCCTCCGCTTTAATCTTCCCAACCGGAAACTGAAGAGCATCCTTGCGTCTAATGTGGAACATGCGTGCATACAGCCCATAGAGTATCAGTCACAGAGCCGAACCCTAACCTGACCCTAACAGTTAACTAACCTGACCCTAACAGTTAACTAATCTAACCCTAACAGTTAACTAACCTGACCCTAACAGTTAACTAACCTGACCCTAACAGTTAACTAATCTAACCCTAACAGTTAACTAACCTGACACTAACAATTAACTAATCTGACCTAACAGTTAACTAATCTAACCCTAACAGTTAACTAATCTAACCCTAACAATTAACTAATCTGACCCTAACAGTTAACTAACCTGACCCTAACAGTTAACTAATCTAACCCTAACAATTAACTAATCTGACCCTAACAGTTAACTAATCCAACCCTAACAGTTAACTAATCTAACCCTAACAGTTAACTAATCTGAGACTTACAGTTAACTAATCTGAGACTAACAGTTAACTAACCTGACACTAACCCTAACAGTTAACTAATCTAACCCTAACAATTAACTAATCTGACCCTAACAGTTAACTAACCTGACACTAACAGTTAACTAATCTAACCCTAACAGTTAACTAATCTAACCCTAACAGTTAACTAATCTGACCCTAACAATTAACTAATCTAACCCTAACAGTTAACTAATCCAACCCTAACAGTTAACTAATCTGAGACTTACAGTTAACTAATCTGAGACTAACAGTTAACTAATCTAACCCTAACAGTTAACTAATCTAACCCTAACAGTTAACTAATCTGAACCTAACAATTAACTAATCTAACCCTAACAGTTAACTAATCCAACCCTAACAGTTAACTAATCTGAGACTTACAGTTAACTAATCTGAGACTAACAGTTAACTAATCTAACCCTAACAGTTAACTAATCTGAGACTTACAGTTAACTAATCTGAGACTAACAGTTAACTAATCTGACCCTAACAATTAACTAATCTAACCCTAACAGTTAACTAATCCAACCCTAACAGTTAACTAATCTGAGACTTACAGTTAACTAATCTGAGACTAACAGTTAACTAATCTAACCCTAACAGTTAACTAATCTAACCCTAACAGTTAACTAATCTGAACCTAACAATTAACTAATCTAACCCTAACAGTTAACTAATCCAACCCTAACAGTTAACTAATCTGAGACTTACAGTTAACTAATCTGAGACTAACAGTTAACTAATCTAACCCTAACAGTTAACTAATCTGAGACTTACAGTTAACTAATCTGAGACTAACAGTTAACTAATCTGACCCTAACAATTAACTAATCTAACCCTAACAGTTAACTAATCCAACCCTAACAGTTAACTAATCTGAGACTTACAGTTAACTAATCTGAGACTAACAGTTAACTAATCTAACCCTAACAGTTAACTAATCTAACCCTAACAGTTAACTAATCTGAACCTAACAATTAACTAATCTAACCCTAACAGTTAACTAATCCAACCCTAACAGTTAACTAATCTGAGACTTACAGTTAACTAATCTGAGACTAACAGTTAACTAATCTAACCCTAACAGTTAACTAATCTGAGACTTACAGTTAACTAATCTGAGACTAACAGTTAACTAACCTGACACTACCACTAACAGCTTTCTGGCATTTAGAAGATGTAATGGCAAATAGGCTTTCAAATGAATGTAATGAATTTTTAGATATAGTATAGTAGTAGTACATTGATCTCTGTCACACACGTGTCCCTCACTGTCCCGCAATACTGAAGAATACAAAAACATGAACCCCAGTGTCTCAGTGCCGGATGAGCTCAGATGATGATGATGATGATGATGCGGAACATTAATTACACACACGAACCCTGATCCTGTTCAGTGCCGAACTGATGCGCTAAACTCCTATTAGCTCAGAGCCGTGTGTGTGTGTGTGTGTGTGCAGAGTGTGTGTGTGTGTAGTGTGTAGAGTGTGTGTAGTATGAGTTTAGAGTGTGTGTAGTGTGTGTGTGTATAGTGTGTGTGTGTGTGTGTAGTGTGTGTAGTGTGTAGTGTGTGTGTGTGTGTAGTGTGTGTATAGTGTGTGTAGTGTGTAGTGGTGAGCAGCAGATGGCAGCAGAGGAGTTCTGATCTTCATCTGCACTGATGGCAATATTTCTCTCATTCTTGTTGGAAAGTTATTATATTCTCGCAGCAGGAATATTCTGTCCACAAATAGACAATCATCCTGAGAAATAAAGACCAAACACCCCAGAAGGACATTTCTCTTCAGTTCTCAGCAGTTTGTTACAGTAAATCACTTATATTGTCTTATTGAATATGAGAACATTTTTGCATTTTAAATAATAAGCTAACTCCATTACCTTATTGGCTCATTTATAAAGTTGCATATATAAGCACATACACTGTAATAAAAATCTGTAAATATATATTATATGCTTGCTTAGGCTTTTTTGAGTTTTACCATAAATTGAAACGGCTGTTTTAAATCTGTCAATTCAAATACACAGGACAGATTAATTGGATAAACACAGTAAATTAAGTTTAGTTTAAGATTTTTTACAGTGTCCATACACTCATAAACCAATATATATATTATATATCAAATCTCAACTGCGTGATTGTTAATATCATCGTAAAATATAGTGTAACTATAGTGTATTAATATGCAGAAATGAACATGTATTACTGTAGTTTGTTTTGCAGTGTGTGCTCGTGAAACGCTGTGTGGTGTCGTGACGTCAATGCAGATATAATGCATGTGTGTGATTGGACGCGGGTTGGAGTTTCTGTGTCGTCATTGGCCGACAGTCCTTTCCCCAGGAATCAGCACTGGAGCAGCAGTGTCATTAATTACGTCCACACACACACACACACACACACACTCTCTCTTCATTAAGCTCAAGGTTAACTCTCAGCTTATCTGTGGATGAGCCGCTTCACTCACGCCGCACCTTTACCTCGAGACGCTCGCGCCGTCGCCGGATCTCTTACAGCTTATCGTCACGCGACAGAGCTGCTGAAATATAGCTGCTGTCATCACACACCGCTAATGCTAACAGAAGCAACGCAGGCGCGAGTCCCAGCAGCCCGTTTGACTGACGGAGATACGACACATCATTAACCTCCATCACCTCCAGAAGCACACGTTCTCGATCACTCGAGTGTGCCGTTTCTGGAATTAAAAATAGAGATTTCTCTCTCTTTTAAAGCATTTAATTGTTTATTTGTTTGTTTCTGCATGCTAGTGTTTTTATTCACGTTGAGTGTAAGGCCCATAAAGGCTTTGTCAATTGAGCATTCCAGATTTCCATTTGATTAAATTAACGTTTTTCACAACATATTGTTTGAAAGCAGCGTCACAGAAAATGCTTGTTTCAATATTACAGTCTATAAAGTTCATCAAGTCATCATTTGCTCTCATTCAATCCTGCATGTCTTTATATCTCTGTGACCGGTGTCTGAAGCACGTGTGTAAACGCCACAATAACGGTGGCGGCGCTACTGGTGCGACCAAAAGTTTGTTTTAGTTATATTAAAATGCTGAACAACACAAGAAACAAAGAAACACAGGGCAAACCAAACATTCATGACAGAA